>JAHTLZ010000010.1:21435653-21447594 GCA_023846285.1 Phrynocephalus versicolor | reverse complement strand
TGCTTTGGCTCCCAAGAACAAGACTTGGCTACCAGACAATACAATAAGACTACACAATCTTTGCTTTAAGCATAAATAGTTTGCATTATTAAATGGGTCAAGTAAAATGGTCAAAGACCCAACAAAGAACACACCATAACAGCCCAATCTCAAACCACGTCTCTCTCTCTCTCTCTCTCTCTCTCTCTCTCTCTCTCTCAACTGAGGCTGAACATAGGGGAAATAACAATAACATAGGGGAAAGAAATCAGTTCAACGCTTTCTATTGCATGTTTGTTTTCCAAAATAGTACCTTCAAATGAAATTTTAAAAAGAGAGGAATAGCATTCAATTTTGTGCAGGATGAATGTTGTGCAGGGCCAGCAGAATGTGTGCAGACAGTACAGCCACACTTCAGTGTGCTGAGTCTGCCAAGTACTATTATAAATGCTACACAGGCAGGCAACTCATCAGAGAGCAACTTAATCTGTCTAAATATTCTCATTATGTACATAGCATTCAGCTTCCATTCTTGAGCACAGGAACAAAGACCATTTCCAGAGGACTCTGGAGACATTAAGCCATGAAATAGGGTTTAATGTCAGTAATTCTCTCCTTCCCTTTCCTAGTTCCAAATGCAATGTTGAAAACTTATTACTGCAATGGAAGCAGAAGGGATGGGGAAAATAAAAACAGGAACCTTGGGACTGAGGCAAGCAGGTGCTTCTAAGATGAAACATGCCTAGTTCGTTCAGTATTTGTGATCATCACTGCTTTTAAAGTAAAATTTCAAATATTTTGAAGAAGCAAATACCTCACAAATTTTCTTTTATTGATGTACTAACTCCAATGGAAGAAAAAAGTATGTGCACCGCAAAATCATCAATCAACACCTGCAGATGCCAACAGGTCAAGGGAAATAATGTATGGCAGAAAAATATCCAAAAACAGCATGCAGTGCTCACTGTTCTGAAGAAACCTATTCAATTTAGTTTGGGAATCTAGCCCACTTTCAGTCCACTGCGAGGATCCCAAACTTTGTTTTTCTTCTCATATTAGAACACTGCTCTAGGCACTGATTTCACATGTGCACTCTAACATATTCAGTGGGAGAACCCAAGAAAACAGAATACATGCTGTTTGGTTTGAAACATGCAAAAAAAGCGCCAATGCCTAGAGAAAAGGACCTTGGACGGAGTATGTAATTAAGATAATGATAAGCAACTATCCAGTGTCTATGTGCAGTCCCCTCAAGATCTTCGTTGTCTACACATACACATCAACCCCTCATGTACTTCCAACAATCTTCCTATCTGGAAGTTCAGTCATGGCAACTGAACTCCTTTTTGTGTGTGACTGAATTTTCACTACTCATCCATGGAGCATCATCAGTCTGAAGAAAGTATCTTACCATGCACGGAAGCAACTGGCGTGGAAGTAATAGTTGATAACCACACAACAAACAATATAGATTGGGAGTAAGATGGGATATAAATCAAATTAAGAAAAGAAGGAGAAAATAGTGAAGAGGAAACACATGGTACTGATCCACACAGTTTTGTGGGTGTCTTTTTTAAAAGACTCATCAATGTATAACCAGCAATATGGAAGAAGAAATTGTTTTGAATACAAAGTTATGCCTGTGAGTCACTGGTGAAGTCTTAATGTGAGGGGAAACAGGTCATGAGACAGGGAAAGATGAAAACATATCATTTAAATACAAAACCAAAGAAAAACAACAAAATGGTATCATGGATTTTACCCATACATTCTGCTCCTTCTACAAAGTTACATTTCCCTCCAGCCTTGGCTAATGACTATTATCTCCATGAGTTATATGTTCAATATCTAGGAGGTACAGGCAGTAATTAATGCATGCATGCCTTTCCTGATGAGATCCTTCTGGTAGGTCAAAGAGTTATTGAAATTCAGTTAGAAAATCTTCAATCATGGTAGACATTCTGAAGAAACAGAGCCAGACACAATTTAATAAAGCAATAATATTTCTTTTAAATAATTAACCAGGCTGTGACATTTGTTAATATCCTAGCAATTTGCTTCAGGATTATTACTGTAAAAAAAAAAAAGAGGGAGAGAGAAAAGAGAAGGGTGCTGTTCAGAGAAATGATTCAGTCAGCAGACACACATAACCGTGCACGTTTGTTTCACAATGAGAACCATGCCTCAGGTGACTTCTCTATCCCTCGTTTTCTAGATGGCAACATTTATTTTTTAATCCATCACTTTGGTCACAAATAACAGACGCAGCTTCTTCGGCACATCCAGAGTGTATCACAAGTCAGGGAAAACTTTTAAAATCCCAATATGTATACATGTATACAATTTAAGTTACTGTGTTTTTCCATGTATTAGACTATATATTTTTTTACTAAAATTGTTAGTCTAAAAATGTAGGGGTCGTCTTATACACAGAAGGAAGCCACTGAGAGAACCACACAGTAGAGAAACTGTCATTCTAGGCTGGAAAATTGGAGGGTGTCTTACACATGGGGGCATCTTATAGATGGAAATATACGGTATTTCTACAAGATATATATACATATATACGATTTAAGCTGTATCTCTAAGAGAGCGACAGAAACAAACCTTCCCTGACAGAGAGGCATTTGCTGGGAAGGTACTACAAGACAATCAACAGCCCAACTCAAATGTGGATATACTGACATATACAAGGTGATCGGATCCCTCCTTCACATATGCATATTGTTTAAGTATGAAAGGAGCAAATGCTAAGGCAGTCATTTTGCTGATATAAACTATAATGACTCTGTAATACTCCCATGACTACTCTTATATTGGTAGTGAAAAGGTGGTTACTGCAGCGTGCAGGAAGAACAACCAGTGAGGAGCAAAACTATTTCAACACTCTTAGTGACAAGGTAACTCTTTATGCAGTTACCTTACCACCAAGAAACTGAAAATCAACTGGGTCAAGATGCTTATCAGCAGTGTTTCAATTTACCCTAAGGAACTGTGCGCAAGGGTGATGTCAAGCAAATGATAACTTCCCAGCAAAGTGGTATACACATTTAATTACAGCTGAACTATCAGGGCTGACTAACAGGAAACAATCAAATTGTGGTTTTCTAACCATCTGGTATACAACTGTCCAGTAAAAGAGAAAACAGAAATGGAATGAGAGAACAGGGCTCTCAGCAATAGCAGGCTGATTTATACCTGTGTACCATTAACAGTTCAGAACCACTTGTTTGTTTGTTTGGGGTTTCATGTCTGTTTCACCATTGTTTAAGGAGACTCACCAGATAAATTCTGTAAGCATCAATCCGTCTGATCCGCCCCCAGCATTGGTCTGTGTCATTATACTTCATACTGTCTTCAACACTGCCTGAAAGATTGCCAGTCACGCTACTGACAAGGGGGGAGCAAGAGCAAAGCATATCAAGTTCATGTAGCTTTGTAAGTATGAAGAGATTCTATTCAAGCATATGTATTAAACAGCCACTGAAAAGAAAGGTTCAAAGATGCAAAACATTTATCTCTAGAGGCTCTTAGGTTTTCACTAAAGAATGTTGGAATTCTGAAATAACACTGTTTTTTATTTTGTTTTGTTTTGTTTTACCAAAAGATGACAGAACTGGTAAGAGGGGGAACAACTTTCTGGGACTAATTAAAACTCATAAGAGACAACATTCATAAAGGAAAATGACTACTCATCCAGCATTTAAGTGCTGCATGATATACAGAAAAATGAACCTAAATACACACATATGTCCTCTCAAACATCACATACAGAAGGACCCTGTTTACCATCAGTGAACATAACATACTACTGCCCACTGGTGGAGATCACAAAACATACATATTAACAACAATGGAGCTTTCACTTGCACAAAAAGATACTAAATACGACCTCGAACAACCTCCATAATTATCATTCTCTTCATGCAATTATCTGCTGTACAAAGAGAACGATCCAAAAAGACTCTGCTAATATTATGTGAAGTCTTTGTTAATCAAGGCTTCAATGTTCTTAAACACTGCACTTTAAATATTTAGCAGATAAGACATGGGCAGGCATTTTTAAAAGTTATATGAATGGACACAATGTCTCCAAAATGTTGGTGTAGAAAAAATTGTCACCAAAAGAGCACTTACCATGTCACCTGCATGAGAGAAACGGGCACAGCAGCTGCATATATCGCCAGGTCACCATAGAGGTAGATGATTATACAAAAATAAAATAAATTGACTCCCACTGCGGAAGAAAAATTAATTCGGTAAGTAAGGCAGGATCAGAGTGCTCTATTCCTGCAGGGTTATATTTTATATCAGAATTTACTTGATAGACCTCTACTACTAAAACTCTTTTTAAAATCCTTGGTATTTCTTTATTTTACTAAACTTGAAAAGATAGGAGCCCTCAAAATAAAAGGTCAAAAAGAGTCATGAAACAGACTTGCACACATATCTCGTTATTTATGCTATAATACCTAGAATCCTGAAAATCATACATGCTAAAGTATACTACTCATAACATACTAATACCACTATGAATCTCCCAAAGCAAGCTGCCATTGGGGACTGAGGTGGATTTCCATGAGCAGATGGAGGGAGGAAGAGGCACCAGAATGCTTATGAAGTCTACAGTTGTAAATTAAAAGTAATGGCATGCTGGCACTTGACTCAGTTTGTGCAAAGAACCTGAATTTGACCTACGGTATATTAATTTCATGCTGGTCTGGACAGATGAAATACAACCACACTGAAATGCTACTTCCCTAAAAGTTGGTGCTACAAAAACAAAACACATTTAAAAAAAACCAGAAACAAACATTTTTTGCAGAAATTCAAGTAGCAAAGATGACTGTGTATTCTAGGGATGTGTGATTTCAACATGAAAACAAAAGCAACATGTTGACAAACAACCACAAATATTTTTTGCCTTCAAGCAGAACCACATTAGTTATAAACAAGTTATTATCTCGGGCACTGTATTGCAAACACCAGCACCATTCCTCTACAAATTGAACACATTGGCCAAAATCCTGACACTAAAACAGACCCAATGAATAGTCAGACAATTCCTTCATAAGATTTATTGATTCAAATGGATGTCCTCTAACTGTCACATACTATGCTAAGAGTAGGTGTCAATGGGCAATTTTCACAATAGAGAGAGGTGAAAAGCGGTGTGCCCCAGGGATCTGTCCTGGGTCCAGCGCTTTTCAATCTGTTCATAAATGACCTGGAGACAGGGATAAACAGTGAGGTGGCCAAGTTTGTGGATGACACGAAACTTTTCAGTGTGGTTAAAAACCAGAGAAGATTGTGAAGAGCTCCAGAAGGATCTCTCCAAACTGGGGGAATGGGCTGCGAAATGGCAAATGCGTTTTAATGTAGCCAAATGTAAAGTAATGCATATTGGGGCAAAAAATCCAAACTTTATCTATCAACTCATGGGCTCTGAGCTATCCGTGACGGATCAGGAAAGAGATTCTGGCGTGCTGGTGGACAGCTCCATGAAGGTGTCTACCCAATGTGTGGCAGTGGTGAAGAAGGCCAATTCCATGCTAGGGATTATCAAAAAGGGGATTGAAAATAAAACAGCCAACATTATCATGCAATAGTAAGGCCGCACCTGGAGTATTGTGTACAATTCTGGTCACCGCATCTCAAAAAAATTTTTTTTGTGAAACTAGAAAAGATGCAGAAGAGAGCGACTAAAATGATTACTGGGCTGGGGGGCCTCCCTTATAAGGAAAGGCTAAAATATTTGGGGCTCTTTAGTCTGGCAAAAACGCACCTGAGGGAGGATATGATTGAGAGATACAAAATAATGCAGGGCATGAGTAAAGTGGATAGAGGGATGCTCTTCTCCTCTCTCCCAAAATACCAGAACTAGGGGACATCCACTCAAATTGAGGGTTGGGAGAGTGAGAACAGAAAAAGAAGTTTTTTTACCCAGCATGTTATTAGTCTATGGAACTCCCTGCCACAGGATGTGGTGATGGCATCTGGACTGGATGCCTTCAGAAGGAGATTGGACAGATTCCTGGAGGAAAAGTCCATCTCAGGTTACAAACCATGATGGAGATATGTAATCTCCAGGCTTAAAACCAGGGTACTTCAAGGGCCAGATGCAGGGGAGTGGTATCAGGAGACAGAGATCTAGTCTCATGCAGTCCCAGACGCATCTGGTAGGGCCACTGTGAGATACAGGAAGCTGAACTAGATGAGCCTTTGGCCTGATCCAGCATGGCTCTTCTTATGTTCTTATGCTAAAGCTAGAGTAGACACCTTTGAAGCAATGGAACATACAAAGGAATTGGATCACTGAATCTTCATGGATTCAATATGTCTACTCTTATGTAATTTATTAGGCTAAGCCTAATCTGGGTCATTATAAGTTAAACAACACCCCACTGATATTGTACATTTTCTTTAAAAAAACAAAAGATATGGGCACAGGAAGGAAGAATATACAGCTGTACTGATGAAAGAAACTGCCAGAAGGCAAATTCCCTCTCATGAGGAGAGATCAATAAGGATAAAGAGATGTCAAACAGAGCCGTGTTTAACTGCAAAGAAAAGAAAGTGAATCCCCAAATCTAAACAAATTACACTTCAAAAATCAAACAAGACAAAGAAGCAAAAGCATGTACTTCTTCCCATCAAGAAGAAGACAGGAATATGGAACGAAATCAAAATGTAAAGGGGCTTGGTGAGAATACTAAACGTAGAACAGGTCTAGCCATTTGATGCTCCTTTTCCAAGAGATCATCAGCAAACCCACATTAAAGTATGCTTACACCAGGATATTTTGGGACATATTCTAAGAAAGCATTTTATGCAAATCACAATTAATACAACTATACATGTGCACAAGGTCTTTTGTGATTGTGTTTTATGACCATTCCATGGCCCGAAAGAGTTAAATGAAACAATCAGTGAAGGTAAAGGAATACAACATTTCATTCCTGTTCTTTGTAACAGCAAAGGCAAAATTCTTAATTTTCTCATAGCAATAAGATGTATGAGCTACAAATAGAAAGCCACATATACCTAACTTTTGTGGGGGGAAACAAGTGTTTTGCTTTGACTATTAAAATTTACTTCCCCTAATCCTAGGGTTGCTATATTCCACTTTTTCAAATCCAGGCAGTCTAATGTGTCTATTGTACAAATTAGACAGTGAATCACATAATATACACATTTGTATGGTAGACTAATTAAAGTGGATTTTATATATTATGCAAATTAGGCATATTCATTTATGTATTGTTTTTATACTGTGTGCGCGCACATGTGCACAAACACATTATTTTATCATGGCCCTGAGGACAGGACAGTGGAATGGGGTTAGAGTACTTAACTTGGAAGCAGGAGATGCATGTCCAAACGCTTCCTTGGTCACAAAAGAGTATAATACTGGCCAATACTTTTCAGCCAAACCTACCTAACAGAGTAGTTTTTAGAATAAAAAAAACAGAATGGGGAACCATGGACAGCAGCCACGGACATTGCTTTTGTGAATAAATACTGTAATGACATTCTACTGATTCTACTGTGTACTTTTGGGCTTCTGCTGATACTCTTTTGAGACATGTGTCTTTTTTTGCTGTTATGTTTTTACGGATGAACACCCTCCCCAAGATGCCTGAGAATGCCACAGGAAATCCCCACAAGTAATAAGCTGTCACCTGATTTTCAGAGGAAAGTAAGGGCAAATTGCTGAAATTTGGGGTAGGATGGGACCAGGTGTTTTTCCCTTGCAAAAGTACTACTTTATTAAGTGTCATTGTCATATCTGACTTTTCACACACACACACAAATACAACTTCCAATCCAGCACGCTACCTCCTTTCTAAGCACATACCTCCAGTAACTGTCACCTGTCCAGGTGAGGCTATCTGGAAGCTGAATCATGGCAATTTGACTTCTCTTCTTGAGAGAGCGAAACATTTTGCCACTCATCCAAGCTTCAGACTGACAAAGTTGCTTGGATGGGTAACAAAACGTTTCAATCTCTCAAGAAAAGAGATCCAGTTGCCATGACTCAACTTTCAGAGAACTCAAGTAACTGTAGTAGAGATGGGCACGACTTAGCGGTATTCCCGTTTCCGTTTCCGTTACTCGGTTCCGTTACTCTACGGAAACGGTAACGGGAATTACTCCACCAGACTTCGAGCTCGAACCGACGAACGAACAATTTTGGTCTGATTTGTTGTGCTCGTTACTTGCATCGCGCGATCGCGCAATGCCACGCGGCACAGAAAAAAGTTTTTAAAAGTTAAAAAACCCGGTTCCCGGCCAAAAAGCAGGCGGAAAAATGCCTGCCGTGCCTCAGGGCACCTACCAGAGGGGTTGTTTCTGGAGGTCCCCGGCCTCCCCCCCCATCCCCCGTCCTGGGCAGCTCTGGTGGGACTCACCGCAGGCTCGCAGCCAGCAAAAAGCCGAGTCTCGCCGCCGGCCGCCGCAATTAAAGCGCAAGCAAGTGGCACGGAGTCATGGACGGCACAGGAAAAAACTTTTAAACTCTCCCCTCACCCATTCCGGGGCCAAAAAGCAGGCGGAAAAATGCCTGCTTGACTAAGGGCGCAGGGCACCTACCGGAGGGGTGGTTTCTGGTCTGGAGGGGGGGTCCCGCCTCCCCCCCGTCCTGGGCAGCCGGACTTGCCATGCCATGCGGTGCGGGCGGGGGATCCAAAATGGGGCGGCGAACGCAATATTTTTTTCGATATTGTGGTCCAAAAACACACAAGCACAAAAGAAACACGCGAAAATTTATAAACTTCCAGATTTTTCACAGTAGCAGTGGGTTTTTTCTTGCAACAAAATGTCTCTCCTCTCCTCCTCTGTCCTCCATTGATTTTATTTTATTTTTATTTTTTTACACCTGCGCAGTTTGCAATGATGGGCTGGCCCAGTGGCCAGCCATGTGGGAGTGGACGACCATGCAAATTTTTGGAGCCATCCCACCAATCGCATGGCCACTTGGCCACTGAGACTTCTGGGATGTGCCAAAAAGCCCCCTAAAACCTGCCCTAGCCCCCTAACCCTAATCCTTGACTCCTTACCCATAGTCACAGACTGTCTTCTTAGTGGGTCAGAGAGGCACCCAGAGGTGCAACCCAATAGCCCACCGTAACCTTACCCGTCACTAGCCTAACCCTAGCCCTTGCACTAACCCACCTTAACCCTAAGCCAGATCTACTTGCATTGCACTACACGCAAGTACGATTCCCTTCTTTGTGAGACATGGCAGGTGCGACCCAGTCCTGACGGAGGGTCATACCAGTGGACTGGTCTCACTGTCTGCAACTGGTATGCATATCCATATATGGTTATGCATGCCATTTTGCAGCAGCAGGTGAGGAGGGGAGACCCCCATGTTGAGGGGTCTCTTGGAGCCTGCTGCTGCCCCTTCCTAGTGGGTGAGGATAGGAGGCACCCACGGGTGCCTCCAGGAGCCCGCTTTCCCTTTATAGCGGGCCAGAGGAGGCACCCACCCCACAGAGGTGCCTCCAGGAGCCCGCTACCCCCCCAAAAAAAACAGTACTAACGACAACGAAAAACGAAAAAACGAACCGACTAATTTTTGTGATTTTTCGCGAAAAACGGAAATGAGCCGAAACGGGCTGCCTCCGACACACGACAACTCAAAAACATCATTTTCCCTAGTCGTGCCCATCTCTAAACTGTAGTTTTATTTCACTGCAATGCTTTGTTAGGAATGAGATTCATAGCAGAGCCTGAAAATTTACTCAAAGTATAGGGATGAGGTGGAGTAAGAAGTAAATTCTATGATTCTATAATGCTAGCCACTTTGGATTTAAACCCAAGTCCTAATATTATTTAGGGTCAAATTATCTACCTTTCACTCTTGTAAATTTCATGATCTTTAACTAAAGGAAGTCACAGCCAACCATCCTTTGGGCAAGATCCATCTTCTAAGAAGGGACTCATAACCTCTGAAATCCGTGGTCAAAATGCTCCAAGAGTCTAAGGGAAGGACATTTGAAAAGGGCCCACAAATGACAATACAGTAATTAACACCCCAAGTATACCCTGTTAATAAAGTAAAGGAAGCAGCAGGAGAGGGTTGGGAAAGGAGTGCTATTAGTCATTGTTGACATCAGTTCAGCAAATTTTGGTGACCGAGGAGTTAGGTTCCCCCACTACAGTTATGATTATAACATTTTGAAAAATGTTCCTGTCTCTGATCACCTATTTATAGTTGACTTGGCTCTAACCAGGTCGTTGAGTTGCAAACAAAGATGTTCAGTGTCTTGCTAGTAAGTAGCATTGCCCTTCATTTGTCAATGCACGAGGCACAGCGGTTCAAGCTACATATACTCAAGAGACAAAGACAATGAACATCATTCCCTTTTAAAGTGAATATCTGGCAACTTGAAACCTTAGCTACTCTGGCAGTCCCTGAGTAGAACATGACTTTTTGTTACTTTTTGAGAAATAAAATATGCTTCAGGTCGAACCTGAGAATGAATAAAAGGTCTTAGGTAAAGGCTCCATCCTCACCTACAGACAGACGTTAGTGTCAGTTCTGCTTTATAAACTGCCACTGACCTTCATTGATCAATACTTTCATTACTGGACACAAAACAGGAAGATCAATGACTTCCTACAAGGATGGTGCATGACAGATGAGCCTGGAATCTATTATTACAATAAATGGCTCTGAAACCCTGATAAAGAACACCCAAATATTCTTCTGACAAGGTTTTCTTCACAACAAACAGCCAATGGCCTTTTGTTTCAACCATCTCTATAAAAGTTTGGGCTGCAAATCTATTCCCTAAAGCGAGCAGGGAAGAAGATTTATTCATAGCTTAACTCTCAAACTGCAGCTGTAGAAGATGTCAGGCTGTTAAGACAGACCAGGGAAATGAGCAAAGAATACTGACAAAGCAAGGATTTTCCTTGAAACAGCCCAATAACTCTGAAAAGAATCTCTAACTGAGCCACAACCCATCTTCATTCAGCCATGAAATATACTGTACCTAGTGTTGCTCTTTCATTGCACTACATTTTTTCTATCCTACCAGCAAACTGGACAGATTTTACTTGGGCATAGCATTAACCCACTAACTGAGACTGCGTGCATTTATTTCAGTTCCAAATAAAACTACGCAACATTCCCAAAAGCAAGGTGAGAACTCTTCTCTTAACAGCAACCTGTAACATGCTAAAGCAAGGGCGTCTATGGTCCACATACAGTCACTCCCCGCCATTTCGCGGTTCAGGTCCCGCGGTCCCGCTAAATTGTGGGATCGCGGTACCTGCACCGCGGGGGGGGGATCTGGTCAGTCCGTGCGTTCCCCCTGCACCTCCGAAAAGCCTGGGGGCGGGGGCGGCGCTCTCTAGCGCCCCCCGGGCGCCACCATGTTTGAGGGCTGCGGGGAGGGCTGGCGTCCCTCTCCGCAACCCTCCCGGGTGCCTCCGGAATGCCTCGGAGCCATGAGGGAGGGCTGCGGGGACAGACGGCGTCCCTCTCTGCAACCCCCCCCCGGGCGCCTCAGGAGTGCCTCGGAGCCGCACGGAAGCACTGCAGGGACGGACAGCGTCCCTGTCCATCGCCCACCCGGGCGCCTCTGAAAGGCCTTGGAGCCGTGCGGGGGGGCGGGGGGTGATCGGATCGCTCTGCCCCGCCCCCCCACGCTCCTCCGAGGCTTTTGGGAAAGGCGCAGGATCACCCCCCACCCCAGCCCCTCCACCCGCTTCCACATATCGTGGATTTTCGTGGACCGCGGGTGGGGTGGGTCCCTAACCCCCACAATCGGCGGGGGGTTACTGTATGCCAATCTCTGGCCCTTGGGTAGGAGCTTGTGAGACCCTTGCCCTACAAAATAATAACTCTTACTTTCTCCTGGTGCCCACAGTCCTGTTTTCCTTTCTTTTTTAATTGTGGGCTTGGAAACTGAGGGTCTCTCAAAACATGGCAAAAATCATTCTCCCACTT
>JAHTLZ010000010.1:21379064-21435643 GCA_023846285.1 Phrynocephalus versicolor | reverse complement strand
TTTATTTATTTATTTATTTATTTATTTATTTATTTATTTATTTATTTATGCATTTGTATACCACTCCCATTTCCCAAAGGGAACTCTGGGAGGTTCACACAAAAAGGTTAAAAACAGAAACATCAGTAAAAAAAAATATAAAAGGTATTAGGCAAGAGGCATAAAACTTGACAATAAGGAAGAAAAAAAGAAACACCTTGGTACAATCCTAGCAGTTGCCAAAGGCATCCCTGAACAGCCAAGTTTTAAGGGCTTTGTTGAAGGATGCCAAAGAGGGAGCCTGCCATATCTCGCTGGGAAGTTTGTTCAACAACTCTGGGCCGGCCACCGAGAAGGCCCGTTTACAGGTTGCTACCTACGGGCCTCTTTAGGGGTGGCCACTCGGAGTGACAGAGCCATAGAGGATCGGGTGGGTCAGGCCAGCTCTGATCTTAGGGAGATACGCTCTGCCAGATAATCAGGACCCAGGCCATGGAGGGTTTTGTAAACCAAAACCAATACCTTGAACCTTATTCAGGAGGCAATGGGCAACCAGTGCAGATGAGCCAGAATGGGGGTGATGACATATAGGATGCAAGATTGCTTTAGGTGGCTTTATGTCAAAATAATGTTAACCTGGGGGGGGGTAGGAGTGCTGGTGGTTGTACTCTAGTCTTAGGGGAAGATGTGGCCAGTAGTGAGCAGTAGGGCACATGTTGTCCACCCCCTTGTTCTGAATAAGGGAAAGGATAAAGAATGTCAAAAACTGATAACAGCCATTTCCAGCATCCAGCCAAGAATCATCAAGGGAAAATTCCAGTTGAGATCCCTAGAAAAACAAAAAACATAGCAGCTATCCTGTGTCAGCTATATTGTATTGCATCACAACAATACAAGCTTTCCAAACCCTACTGCTCAAGTGACTGGAGGAAGTGTGGATGGAGATGCATAGAGGATACGAGTGAAGAAGAGAGACAGTCAGCTTTCCATCTACTTGGAGTACTATTCCTATTTGTAATGAGCAAACAAAAGCCTTAGAGAGAAGGAAAAATAATGCTCATCAGGGCTGATTACTTGGCCCTTCAAACAGGTTTGGAAGAAATATGTTTTCTAGGAGCTTCTGCTACCATCTATATATGAAGGGAACTTTGTTGATTCCAGCAACTTTAAGAGCACAACTCTCTTCTGTACATTTTGGCTTTTCAAAAATCATTGGAATCTAAGCAGTAAACTAGTAAGTACAAAGCATTCCTTACCAAAGCTTCTTTTAAAGCCACCCATAAATGTTCAGTGTATTAAACTACTTGGCCAGTATGTCTAGACAATTTTATTCGCAGCTATACTGTAGGTTCCAGGGAAGGGTACTTGGCCAACTCAAAGTTTCAAAGACTGTATCACATCTATTATTCCAATTCATTTGAACTGATGACTGGCTGTTATATTTGAGTATGACAAGGAAGTAAATGTGGTAGAGGCAAAAGAATCATATTAGAAGTAAACAGGATCATGTAAGAATATCTCCACTCCAATCATTTCAAAGTCTCTTACAAAATTGACAAGTAATATCTTTATATTGCAAAGCACTTGAAGTAGAAACTTTAAACATTCTAATTTTCCTGCGTACAACCGAATCTGGGAACACTTATTATGGAGCATCAATGTGTGTCATTTTACACACCAGGCAACAAGAAAGGTCAAAGAACTGTTAGGGCCAGCCCAGAGAAAGATGGGACACATTTCACCAAAACTCCAATAACTATTCATTCTTCTCACTTCCCTTTCAGAAGGAGATTTTAAACACAATGTTTTGCTTAACAGGAAGAAAAATAAAACGGGAAAAGAATTATTAATTTACCTAATATTTTTGGTGCACAGTACATCCAACAGCACCTCTTTTGAATTCACATATGTGATCTGAGCACCCTCTGCTGGGCAAAATTATCAGTCACAACAATTAAACACTTGAGGGCCAGCCAAATGTCCCTTTCTAATTTCACTCTCTATGATCACAGAATTATAGATCTGAAAGAGACCACAAGCATTACTGAGCCCATCCTCCTCCCAATGCAGTAAATCTAAACCCTAAGGCAACCCTGACAAGTTGACTCCAGTGAAAGTCTCCAGATTCTCCACTCTCAAAAGCAATTTCACTTTTAACTCTTTTTAAAGGAGAAAGCAACATAAAAATATCTCTTCCATGTGAAGCCCTTCATATACTGTATTAGAAGACGCCTGCCGTATTGTGTCTCAGCCATTTCTTTTACCGTATAAACACAGCAGGTTCCTCCAGCCTTTCCTCACAAGGCTTGATTTTCAACCATCTTACCCTTCTGGCCGCCCTGCCATCTAAGCTATGAAACAGAATTTCAGCAAATAGAATCTTCAAGCCGTCCACCTGGCTACTGCCAGCCTCTAGTGTCATGTCATTTCTCCAAACACCAAACCTTACTAAAATACACTTATTTTCACTTATATTCCACACTGCAAGAGGTTTTATATCTTTTCTGTCTAATATGAACCCAGGGTCCAGATTCCTCTATATCAGGGCTGTCCAACTTTGAACAGCCCGCGGGCTGCTTTTGTTCAGGGAATGTCCACGCGGGTTCCCTTTTCAAGTGTGCGTGCGCTTGCTCCACCACCCCACCAAGCTTCACGGGGCTGGTGGCGGCAGAAGAGAAGGAGGAGCGCTGCTTCCTCATACCAAGCTCTGCGGTGGTGGCCTACCCGTTCGCACCCCCCACCAAGCTCCGTGGCGGCAGCGCGCCCGCTTGCCCCCCAACAGCGGAGGAGGAACACCCACTC
Organism: Phrynocephalus versicolor; assembly: GCA_023846285.1. Taxonomy (NCBI): domain Eukaryota; kingdom Metazoa; phylum Chordata; class Lepidosauria; order Squamata; family Agamidae; genus Phrynocephalus; species Phrynocephalus versicolor. The sequence goes on along the minus strand of JAHTLZ010000010.1, from coordinate 21,432,862 downwards.
GCCGCCCCGCCAAGCTCTGCGGTAGTGGCGCGCCCGCTTGCTCCCCCCACCTCCAAGCTCCCTCCCATCAAGCTCCGCGGTGGCGGCACGCCCGCTCGACTCCCAGCCACCCAGGAGCGGAGGAGGAGGAATGCCCACTCACTCCCCCAAGTTTCGTGGCGGCGGCGCGCCCGCTCGCCCCCCACCCGCCAAACTCCCCAGCACTGATGTTGTCAGCAGAGGAACGGCCACTCGCCCCCTGCCAAGCTCCGCGGCGGCGGCGCGCCTGCTTACTCCCCACCCTCCCAGCTCTCCAGCAGCGGAGGAGGAGGAGCACTGACTCACCTCCACCTCACAAAGCTCCACGGCCGCTCGCCTCTCCCCACCTGCCAAGCTCCCGGCAGTAGCGGCGAACGCCCGCTAGCCCCCCACACAAACTCCACGGCAGCGGCACACTCACTCATTCCCCCCCACGACCCACCAAGCTCTGGTGGTGGTGGTGGAGGAGGAGCGCCCGCTCAGCCCCTGCCCCCAAGCTCCATGGCGCTTGCAGCAGCGGCAGAACAAGAGCGACTCGTAGCCCGAGAGGTGCTTGCCCTCACCCCCACCAGGAGGAGCGTCCCCAGGTCGGGAGGTGGGCGGGGACCTGGCGGGCGACTTCTTAGCACCCCGCGGGCTACCAGTCGCCCGCAGTCGATGCGTTGGGCAGCCCTGCTCTATATTATCCTCTCCACAACCAAATCCGCTGTTCTTATTCTAATTTCTCCTTCTGAAGATAAAATTAGCAGCAGCAGAGAGATAGTAATTGAATATATACAAACAGATTTGGAATCAAGCAACAAAAATTATTACTGAAAGCATCTATAATCTATATATGCACAGTGTCAGGCAGAGATTCTGCTTAAAAGATAACTTCCCAATTAGGAAAAGTATGGGACCACTCTCTGTGAGAATTCTCAGGTGAGTTTATCTGGAGTCCATGGCAACTGGACTTCTTTTCTTGAGAGACTGAAACGTTTTGCTGCTCATCCAAACAGCTTCATCACACCACTGTATTCCCTCAAAATGGGCAAGTGGGTGGTTCCTAGAAGCATGGTGTGAATTTCCATCCTTGATTCCTAGAACAGTAATTCTTCAAGTAAAAGAACTAAATATTGAGAACATTTATGAAATGCACCTAACTTGATTAAAGGATTAAAGGAAAACGAAGCCAAATTATCTAACAGGAAACAGGACCATATGACTTAAAGAGGCAGTTACCTTTATTGAAGAACATGGAGGCCATCTGACCCATCTCCACCCTTTCAGTAATTTCAAAAACATTAGGTGCTCCTCGTCTCTCTGCAAGTTAAGAACATAAGAAGAGCCATGCTGGATCAGACCCATCTATTCCAGCTTCCTGTATCTCACAGTGGCCCCACCACTAGATATCTGTCTCCTGATACCACTCCCCTGCATCTGGCACTTGAAGTACCCTGGTTTTAAGCCTGGAGATTACACATCTCCATCATGGTTTGTAACTTTTGATGGACTTTTCTTCCAGGAGTCTGTCCAATCCCCTTCTGAAGGCATCCAGGCCAGATGCCATCACCACATCCTATGGCAGAGAGTTCCACAGACTTAACAATATAAATCCTTAGCCTGTGTCTGAAACATAAGGGGTTTCTCACTCAAACCACAACCCATTCTGTCCCATATGTCCACCCCACTAATTATCACTCACAGACAGTGCAGTGTAGTGGATAGCATGTCAGATGGGAACCCAGATGATCCTGTTCAGCCATATAAACTCACTAGAGGGGGCCATTGATAAAACCTCCCCATAAATAGCTTTACTAGGGTTGCCATAAATCAGAACTGGTCGGCACCACATAACACAATAATTGTCACTTGCCCATGTGGCTTATGACAAAATTGTCTACACAGAACAGCAAAGCCGCATATATTTTTAAAATTTCAGGCCAAATTTTACTAAGAAAGGTATGTATCTGGCTCCACAGCAAATGAAGATTTGTCTTGTATCCAATTTATTGGCAACAGAAACCACAGGGTTCACTACTCTCAGGTCCTTTACCAATGCATTCCAATACAACTGTGCTTCCTACCAGAAAAAGGATTAAGAGACAAAACATGCCATTTCAGTTGCTTGGCCCTTTTATACTTTTTAAAGTTGTAAAAACAACATTGTGGTCCTCACAAAGTGAATCAAGATGGTTATTACAGACCTAATATGAGTATCTGTTACACACACACACACACACACACACACACACAAAAACCAACCACTCTTACTTTTCCATTTTTACGTCTGCACTGAAAAGCTCTTGGAAAGTAGGAAATACTTCTTGCATGGCTCTAGACTGAAAAGAACAATCAGCTAGAAACTTACGAACAGAGAGGATAGGCCGAGTCTCTGACCGAGTCTCGTAGCCATCTGGGAGGAGGACATCAGTGTCGGAAACTCCAGATGAGGAGTCTTCATCATTATCATCATCCTCCTAGAAGAGTATGAAGTTAGCATAAACTATCAAAAGTACAGGATGGCTTTAAAGTTCTGACACAAAAAAGCATGTTCAGCACTGAAGCAAAAACAAACTAGGAGCTTTTAACTGCTGCAAAAACAGCTATCAGATCTAATATGCTCACAGCTTTTCCTTCATGACGCAATACAGCCCTCATCTCAATACCCCTCCAGAGATGGAGCGAGAGGCAGGAGACATTTGTGATGAGACAAATATTATAAGACAGCATAGAATTCACAGGCATATTCTAAGAGCAAACACATAGGAAGGCAGAATAATACAGGGAGTCTTTTCAGCTACTACGTAATACGAGGGTCAAATTGAGACACGTCACACAAACCTTGTGCTTCTCCATTCTCTTCCAGCGAAGCTGGGCATTTGCTGCAGCCATGGCCTCCATTACAAAAGTTGTTGTCATATAGCTAGTTGGGAAAAGGTGAGACACCAGTCACTCGAGAGCATTAAGCATGGGTTACAACATCTCATTTCCACCCACACAGTATATAAAAGTTATACTTTGGGGAGCAGGGTACAGGCAATATAGAGAAAGAAGGGTGAGGCTACACAAAACAGCAGGCACCAAATTTGATCTTCTGCTCAGTTCAAGCATAAAAGCAGGGTCTAGTTCTTATACTGAAAGCCCCAGGGAGAGCTTGGAGAACTGTAGCAATCCTACAACCCATGTCTTGGCTCATCATGCTGCATTGCTTTTTTGCCAGCCTAACAGTCATATCAGAATTGAGGTAGGCAATGCCTCAAAAGTGCCCAAAGCAAAGGAATGCAGTCAAGTCCAGTAGGTGATGGCAAAGACTTTGGTCCCCTCATCTGCATATACCTACTGATATAAAATTTATATTCAATCACACTTTTAACACGGAGCAGGGTAGAGGCAGTACTTCCCCGTTTATTGAGGGAGTTGGGTGGCTGATCCACCCCACGATAAAGGAAAATACGTCAAATGCAGACGCCTCAGTAAACTGACCTTGGGCTGCTCCTGCCGGCTGCGTTTCCAAAGAGAGGTTTTTAACCCCCTCCTGACACCTCAGCAAACCTTGCTGCCAGGAGCTCAAGGTCTGTTTACTGAGGTGTCAGGAGTGGGTTAAAAACCTCTCTTTGCAAGTGCAGCCAGCAGGAGCAGCCCCAGGTCTGTTTACTGAGGTGCAAGGAGGGGGTTAAAAACCTCTTTGGAAGCCTGCTTCTCTCAAGAAAAAAAAACCTGCAATATATTGAGACCGTAATATATGAACTGCATTGTGTTGGGTGACTACTGTACATGAAATACAAACTGAACAAAATTCATTTGAACAAAGATTCACCCTCCTGATGAAGAGAAAAATGTTAATGGCACAAGGAACAGAAGCCAATTTTTTGTTATTTTATTAGTGGCCTATAAAGGTTATCATCTATAGTCCTGCATTTGTATTTTGTAATGGCCACACAGCTAACCCCCCCCTTTTTTTACTTCAATGGAACTATAGTACTAAGATACCAAGAAAGAACCACCCTCTCTCCACATACCAAGAAAAAAGGCACATGGACCATCAACAGCAGCAGGACAAGACTGCAACCCAACCACTAGGTAACATTCCTTGGTAACAATCTGGTCCCAATTGGCTATACCTAGTGGGCTTACTAAATTTTACCCTACTCTCCAAATGGAGCACATGGGTTTTCCGCATCAGCCCCCCCCCTTCCAAACAGGAACTTGTATGTCTCGAAGAAGAGCCAAATGGAGAGGTGTGAGTAGGTGTGCATGACCTACGTCCCTTTGTATGAAGGGCTGGGGTGTGAAACCCAATCCTTGACTTCAGATGTAGCTTTAATAACAGCCCTGCTGCCTCCTGCCTCATCTAAGAAGTGTATATCAATTTGCCAGGAATTTTACATCTAAGAATAATCTCTTGGCAAACCATAGATTTTGCCATGTTTGGATTTTTGGTACATGCTTTGGAAAATAGTGTATTGCCCTTGAAAGCTTGCAGTAATTTTTTGTTATTTTATTAATGGCCTATAAGGGTATCACCTAGTCTTGCATTTGTAAGTCAGCAAGAATCTCTCTTGTATATGTTAGCTCAAGTGAAGAAGAGCTAGGTAAGATTGTGGCAATGCTGTTGCAACCATTCCTGGTAGTTTTAACAGAATTCCTGATGCAGAGATTCTTGCGGATTTTACTTTAAAACCAAATTTAGTTTGAATAAGAAACCATAATAAAGGCATGTTTCACAGATATGCCACTATACTCATTGTTGTCCAATCACACAAAAATTACATCATGATACTAATACACATTCAGGGGTGTGTGAGGAGTTCTATGTTAATGTGCAAAATGATGTCTGAAGAGGCCTCAGATAAAGAACAGGAAAAACTATGATTCTCCAGATCTTGTTGGGCTCCAAATCCCATCATGCTCAACCCTCTTGGCATGATGAAAGCTGGAGTCTTACCATCTGAAAGGCTACAGGTTCCCCATCTTAGACCCACTGAAGTTAAACATTGACTGGCCAAGTAGCAGTCAGATTAAAGGGCTACATAAACAAAGTGAATGACCACGTTGGTAGACAGAGCTATATGAACTACTAAATCCTTGGAAAAGGCCAAGGTCTGAAAACATTTCCCAAGAGCTACCAAGTCAATGGCTGCAGGCAACTAATCCATCAGTGACCCCCACTTGCTATTGCCATTTGTTTTGTTGATCATATAAAGGCATTGCCATTACATCCACTGTGGTTTTCATGAGTGTTATCTCATAATTCAGACAGTGATTTAATCAGTCTACTCCAGTCTGGATAAGCAACTGGACCTATCGGTTAACTACACTGTTGATAATCTTTGTTGGAAATGGAAGGGACACAAACTCTATCTGGTGACCACAAAGGCTATGTTCACAAAGTAACTGCTTCGGTTCCTACGTATGTAGTACGAAGCAGGACACTGACAAATCAATTGGCTGCTCCTGCTAGCTAGTTACTCTGTAGCCAGACATTATGGGAAGTTTTGACCCCTAAAATTTAGCAAGCAGCCCTGTCAGTGCTGAGCGCAAACAAAAAAATAGCTTACAAGCAAAATTCTTTAAGTTGAGAGGAGACAGTGCTCATCTGTTTGAAACAAATGAATCAGGATTGGGAAAAGCACAGTCATTCTATATTGTCATAAGAGAGAAAGCGCTAAAATGAGATAGTGGGGAAAGGAACAAGGAATCTGGTAGGTGCAATCCCAACCCCTTACCACACAGAGGATCTAGATTCTAGAAGATCTGCATAACGCCTAGCTCAAGTACCCATATATACTCGAGTATAGGTCGACCCGAGTATAAGCCGGGGCCCCTAAATTTAAACCCCCCAAACTGGGAAAATTTATTGACTCAAGTATAAGCCTAGGGTGGGAAATGCAGCAGGGCCTGGCAACTCCTCCTTTGTGAGCTGTGTGTGTGTGTGATGTTTAAAATGACTTTTAGCCACCGAGGGAAGTGCTTGAGTTGGTGGCTAAAAGTCATTTTAAACATTGTTTTAAAATGACCTTTTAAAAAGTCATTTTAAACATGGGGGGGTCAGGAGAAGTGGCGCACAATGTTTAAAATGACTTTTAGCCACCGACCCAAACTTGCCTCAGTGGCTAAAAGTATTGACCCGCATATAAGCCGAGGACCCCTTTTTTCAGCCCAAAATTAGGGCTGAAAAACAAGGCTTATACTCGAGTATATACAGTAAATGCTAAAAGGATCACATTAGTTAGAAATAAGCCATTGTTTTAGTAAGATCAGTTCTCAATAAATAGATAACAGAAGTGATGTACAGTTGAAATCTTACCTCATGAAGGCCAGAAACATTATTAAGATAAGACTGACAAGCCAACCTGCAGCAGCAAAGGCCTTTGGCATGGTTAAAGCTCCTGTTCCCACTATGAGATTGAACATGTAAACCAGACCAACCTGCAATTACAGAAAACATGTTGAAATCTTACCTTATTTTATTAGCTCTTTACACCTGCCAATTGAAAATGGGTAGAAAGCAAGCAAGTTCCTCACATACTGTATAATCTAAAGAGAATAAGTGACTCCCCAGTTGATTAATGTGCCTACTCTACTATAATTTGCAAAGCTAAGCAACAGGATTCTGACCAACAAATAAATACCTACCACCTTCCAAGGCAGGCCATTCTAATATTAAACAGTTCTTACTGTCAATAGTTTCTTTTTAAAGTTTAGGGAAAATCTTCTGTATTGTAAATCAAATCCATTAATTTAGTTCCTTTTTGCTGGAACTAAAGAAAAAAAATTAGCTCTGACATCCATGTGACTGCTCTTCATGCAGAAACTCATTTTGTTGTTTTCTACCTAGTTCTTTCTACCTGTTCAAATCCTCTTGAATCTAACTTCTAGATGAATATGGACCCCTGCTTTTGCAGATATAGCTGCAGTTTTAGCTATCATTCAGTGTCATGTCATTTGCAAATCAGATGGGCATCCGCTCCATGTTCTCATCAAAGTCATTTATAAAAATGTAGAATGACACTGGGCCTAGAACAGGATTCTGCAGCACCTCACATGCTCCCCCCCCCCCCCGGGGGAACAGGGGACAATTGGGGGGAAGCACTCTCTGGATACGGTCTGGGCACTAGCTATAAAGCCATCAAGCAGCAGCATTGTCTCATCCTCTTTTTACCAGCTTGGTCACAAGAATATCCTTGTGAGACATTGTCTACAGCCTGCTGCCACTGATATCTTACATTTCGAGCATCTTCCTCTTCTATCTAGTTTGGTACTTTATCAAGAAAGGAAAAGAGAGAAAGGAAGAGTGCACAATAATACTAGTCTGGTGTGTCTTGTCTTTGTGAAACCTATGTCACATCTTAGGAACCAGTGTTCATTTCCTAGTGCTCACAAGCTACCTACATACTGTATATACTCGAATATAAGCCTAGTTTTTCAGCCCTAATTTTGGGCTGAAAAAAGGGGTCCTCGGCTTATATTCGGGTCAATACTTTTAGCCACTGAGGCAAGTTTGGGTTGGTGGCTAAAAGTCATTTTAAACATCGTGCTCCACTTCTCCTGACCCCCCCCCATGTTTAAAATGACTTTTTAAAAAATCATTTTAAAACAATGTTTAAAATGACTTTTAGCCACCAACTCAAGCACTTGCCTCGGTGGCTAAAAGTAATTTTAAACATCACACACACACCCAGCTCACAAAGGAGGAGTTGCCAGGCTCTGCTGCATTTCCCACCCTAGGCTTATACTTGAATTTTCCCAGGTTTTGGGGGTTTAGATTAGGGCCCCCAATTTATACTCGGGTCAACTTATACTCAAGTATATATGGTAATTATCTGTTCTAGAAATTTTCCTGGTATTGATGTCTAACTGTCCAGTTGGTAGTTGCCTCAATTTTCTTCCCCCACCCTTCCAAAAATATTGTGATGACATCTTTGATGGAACTGATCCCTGGTGCCACAAATGTTCAGAACTGCTGATCTATAGGACCATTGGTTCTCCTGATGTGATACCAAGCTTTATTCATTCATTCATTCATTCATTCATTCAGTTTATTTGTTTTTAATATTTTTACCCCACCTTTCTCCTTGGAAAAGGACCAAAGGTGGCTTACAGTGATGAGGGACAGCGGCCCTCAATATTTAAGACATATTCAAGTTAAGAACAAGGAACTAGAAGAGACATCTTACAATATTAAAAGGTAACATTAATGCTACAAAGAGCATGCAAAAAGGAAAAAAATCAATTATGAGGGGTGGAAAGTACAGTAACATGGAAAACACCGGTGTTGTTATGAAATCCATCAATGTAATCATGCATAGTAAGCCACTTAAAAGTCACATAGTACGTAGTCCCTCATTCAAGGAAAGCTTGCATGAAAAGGAAGGTATCTGCCTGCTTCCAGAAAGTCAGCAGCAACAGAGAAGGCCCTTTCATGTGTTCCTATGAGACGCACCTGTGAAGGTGACGGGATGGAGAGAAAGGCCTCTCCTGATGATCTTAGCACCCGAGCTGCTTCATACTGTGAGATTCAATCTTTCAGGTAGCTTGGACCCAGGCCATTTTGTGCTTTGTAGGTTAAAACCAGCACTTTGAATTGTGCCTGACAGCTAACTGGCAGCCAATGGAACTGCTTTAGTAGGGGTGTAATGTGATCTCTGTAACTCGCCCCAGTTAGCAATCTGGTCACTGCACTTTGGAGCCATTGAAGTTTCCTGAGACTTTCCATTGGTGGCCTCACATAGAGCACATTACAGTAGTCCAGCTGGGATGTCACTAGGGCATGTGTCAGAGTGCTCAAAGCAGGTTTCTCAAGAAACAGGCATAACTGGTGTACCAGTTTTAATTGTGCAAATGCACTCCTGGCCACAGCTGTGACCTGGGCATCTAGGCTCAAGGATGAGTCCAGGAGCATCCCCAAACTATGCACCTCCTTTTTCGATTGGGGGGTAATCCCATCCAGTACAGTTTGCGTCCCTATCCCTTGATCTCCCTTCCAACTGACCAGGAGCATCTCTGTCTTGTCTGGACTTAGTTTCAGTTTGTTCTTCCTCATCTACTTCATTATTGAAGCTACACACTGATCTAAAGTCGAAATAGCTTCCTTGGAATCCAGAGGTGACGAGAGGTAAAGTTGAGAGTCATCGGCATACTGATGACACTTCACCCCAAAACTCTGGATAATTTCCCCCACTGGTTTCATATGGAATAATGGTCTGAGAGAGGATTAAAGTTCCTCATGAGCCCAAGATAAAAAGATTTTTAAAAATCAATGTCTATTAAAAGACATCTGTCATAATATACGGTAGCCAAGAGGCTTGTACTGCAGTGAAGATGAGGGAGTAAAAGAAGCATGAAAGTAAAAGCCTCACTACCTGTTGTCGTTCCTTTAGTACACTTCTCCATTGAATTGCACAGGAATAGAGCAGCACGGTTTTGTTTTCACACACATAGTTTTCAACAAATAATGAAATAAATATTTAATGAATCTATATAAATAAAAATATAAATATTTGTTCAAAATCTTAAAACTCCAAAAGTTCTTCACCTATTGGTTTGAAATATTGACCCAACTTTGCATTCACATATGTACGTGTTTTTATATACATACTAATAAATCACACCTCCACCATCTGTTGGATGTAAACGCATCACACACTGTGCTAAATATGTCACAAATGGAAAGCAAGCCTTGAGGTGGCGAGTTCCTGGGACGGTACGTTGGGAAAGGCTGCACAGTGGGCTCTCTCTCTCTCTCTCTCTCTCTCTCTGTGTGTGTGTGTGTGTGTGTGTGTGTGCGTGCCCCATCACCATCAGGAAATTAAAAAAAAAATAACAGGAGGGGCAAAAATAACTCCCCACCTTGAGGGCCGGCTTCTTGGACAAGAGACAAAAAACTAAGGCAGTAGGGAACAGAGCTCTCATGGAGCAGCAGGGAGGGAGGGATGCTGTGGCAACAAACCAGCAGGCCTGACCCGGCAGCGGAGGGTGATGGCACTGATCCCCTGCTCATAGCTCCTTTCTTCCCTTGCCCAGTCAACCTCCCACTTTTCCAAGCCCATGAAATGCACAGGGCAAGTCATGGGGCCTCCTTCTCGCCTCCATTCCCTGGCGCAGCCAACCTGGGCTCCCTTTGGCAAGCTCCATGACTTGCCCTATGGCCTATGCCTTTCCTGGGCTTGGAAAAGTGGGAAGTTGGCTGGGTGAGGGAAGAAAGGAGACATGAGCCTGGGAGCTCTCAATTAATGACCAGCGTCATAGAAGCAACAATCTTGACAGGACCTTCAAAGCTAAAGAGGTCCTCATTCCTCGCATTCCTATGATTCCAATGGATATGCCATTTCATTTTAAGAGATTGCAATTACCAGTTTGATCGGCATTTGCAATCACCATCAACAAAGTTCAGGGCCAATCTTTAGAATTCTGAGGTGTAAATCTAGAGACGGATTGCTTCTCACATGGACAATTATATGTTCCGTGTTCTAGAGTTGGCAACCCTCACAATCTCTTTATCTACACAGACAATAGAACAACAAAAAATATTGTCTACCCACAAGCATTGTGAAATTAAACATAATAAAAACCTGCGCTGTCTCTTTTCTTTCTTTTCCGTCTAACTGGACTGAGCTACAGCAATGTGTGACCAGGTACAGCTAGTAAATAATAAATTTGTACCTCTTGCCATGGGCCACACATTCGACACGAAAGGCACTTAAGTGGTCTACTTGCCACCATGTTAATAATAATACCTTCATTGTCAACGTACAACATGTGCACAATGAAATTGGCTGAGTCTCCCTTGCCCACCCCCACCACCAGCCCACCCCCATCCCACTGGCAGCCACTCAGTCTTATTGAACCCTGTGTACTTTACACAGAATGCACCAGCCCACAGGTCAGTTCTTCTATACTTGTCCTGGGATTATTTCCCATTCAACAGTCTGACAGCCCATGGATAAAAACTGTTCTTCAGTCTGTTGGTGCGGCAGGCTATACTACAATATCTTCTGCCTGATGCTAACAAGGTAAAGAGGTGTTGACCGGGGTGTGAGTCATCCTTAAGAATTTTTTCAACCCTCCTGAGGCAACGATCACTAGCGATGTTGTCCAGTGCACTTAGGGGACAGCCCGTGATATACTGAGCTGTGCTTACCACCCTCTGTAGTGTCTTCCTGTCAGCAGCTGCCAATCCAGCATACCAAACGGTAATGCAATATGTGAGGATGCTTTCAATTGTGGAAGGGTAAAAGGAGATCATCAGTTGTTGCTTCACTTTGTTCTTACGCAAGACCCTGAGGAAATGCAGTCTCTGCTGGGCCTTCCTGACTACTTCGGTTGTATTGATTCCCCAGGAGAGGTCTTCACTGAGGTAAACTCCCAGGAATTTAAAGGAAGAAACTCTCTCCACACAGCTCCCCTGGATGTACAATGGGGCTGGTTCCTCTCTTTTCCTCCGGAAGTCCAGCACCATCTCCAGCACCACACAACATCTATAATTCAGACTCTAGATCAGTGGTCATAAAGACCTAGATGGTACTATATGGCAAGGATTGTCAACGCTATGGAAGAAAACCTCAGCACAGAGAACTGTTCTCGTTCTCTCTTGTTCTCTTGTTCTCTGTGCATGTGTGCCCGTGCGCGTGTGTCTGTACACATTTGATAATCAACCATTTGTGTTTTGTAGTTATTTTGAGGGGGGGATAAACATGAATTATGCATTGATCTTGAACTATACAGGGATCTGGTGTCCACAGCATGACTGAAGTGTACAAGTTTTGTAAACCTATTATCAAATGACAGCCAACTATCTGTAACTCCATCTCCACTGCCAAATGTACTTTCTTTAGCCAAGAAGCATCAGGAATAAAATTAACTAAAAACAAGGAACTTGTACAAATCACTGAGCAAATGTTTTTTGGCACCAGCGTTGCAAAGCTTCAACTACCCTTGTTGTTGAGAGATCAGGTTCTCATTAAGATAACAAGGTTCTTCTGTTCACACTGATGCCTCAGTAACAAATGTATCTTTTAGGAGATCTAAAACACAGGATGAAACACAGGGAACACCAGTTTGTAAAGAGTCCTTGTATCTTTGGGAGTAGAACTGCCATAGCCTGTACACTCCACTTCCTGCTCTGAATGCCATACCTCAATTAGTTCTATGTATAAGATCTTTTAGACAGAAATTTTGGAGGTTTTCTTTGAGTCTGATTAAAAAGATTAAAATGAATTCACAGAGGAATTGTTTATTTCAGATGCTACTAGGGAAATGAGACAAGTATAGTTTTATAGCTCAGCAGATCAAGAAGAGCATAACTGCAAGGAAAAGATTCTAACCAAGCATACTATTTCAGCATATTCTTAAAAAGAGCGACAGAATGGACAGACAGGAGGAAATCTCTGAATCAGCAGGTACCTGAGAACCTCACACTAGTTGTGCATGTCTCTCTTCCTCTTCCTCCTTCTAGGAGCCTAGTGGTGCAGTGGTTAAATGCCAGTACTGCAGGTAAAACTGTGCTCACGATTTGGAGTTCAATCCCAGATAGCCAGCTCATGGTTGACTCAACCTTCTATCCTTCCGAGATCGGTAAAATGAGTACCCAGCTTGCTGAGGGTGGGGGAGCAATGTGTAACCTGCAGAATTAAATTGTAAACTGCCCAGAGAGTGCTTGAAGTGCTATGGGACGTTATATAAGCAGAACACTTTGCTTTGCTTTTGCTTTCTTCAAATTAAGGTACTGACTTCTGTGCCAGGATTTGCAAGGAGTGTGAACCATACTATATATAGGAATATAGTCTGAATTTATATCCTTTTGCCACACCTGAAGGGACAGTCTCAAGAAGGAACATGTGTCCAGAGTTTCTAGCTTGCTTGCTGGAAAATAATTACTACACAATACTGAATTTTTAGTTTCTGCCAGGCATGCAATACAGTGGTACCGCAACTTACAAATTTAATCCATTCCAAATGCATGCTCTTAAGTCAAACTACTCTTAAGTTGGGGTACCTAACTAAAAAATTGAAAAAATTGGTTAAAAAATGAAAAAATGAAAAAAAATTATTTGTAAGTCGAGCACACCATATCTAAAATTTGTAAGGTGGCAGTTAAAACGCCAACAGTTTTCCACTCTTAAGTCGAATTGCTCTTAAGTCGAGCTGCTCTTAAGTTGGGGTACCACTGTATCTCTGGTCTCTGAAATCACCACTGGAAATATTGCTTGATAATGAAGTTCTATACCAGCTGTTCTTGCAGAAACAACAACAAAAGTATGCTTCTCTTGGATGCTTATTTTCCGTGTGTGTTGTGTCGTTACAGTCGTGACCAACTCTTCGTGACTCCGTGTCCATGGAGTTTTCTTGGCAGGAGTACTGGAGTGGCTTGCCAGTTCCTACTCCAGGCTCCTACAGCACCTGGTATTCCCTGGTGGTCTCCAATCAAAGTACTAACCAGGGCCGACCATGCTTAGCTTCCGAAATCAGGCGAGATCGGATGTGCTTAGGGCATCTTCCAAAGGTGTATTAATGGAAAGACAAGCCGAAGTACTCCTCAACAATATTATTTTGAGTAGTGAAGAAAAGCAGCTCTTTTGCCAAACAAAACTCTTGCTTATAATACATAAAGACTATGATCAGCAGAAAAAAATTGTTTGATTTCTTCTTCAAAAACACTGCTATTAAACAATCACATTAGCAAAGCAGGGGGCTCCAGCTCCTACCAGACTTCATTCCTTACGGCAGTGGGGTGGGGTGGGGTGGGGTGGGCTGGCAGGTACACTGCTTACTGGCATCATCTTAGGCTTGTTAAGTGAAATAAACCAACAGAAACTCTGTATTCTTTCAACAGGAAGAACAATGTTCCAGCTCTCTGTATCCAGCAACAGAGGACAGCTAATGTAAGATATTCCATGCTGGGGATAAAGAAAATACCACTAGAAAACCCATCCACCCCACTTATACCTTTCCTGTCCCCACATAATGGACAGCACTGGCTGTTGGTGACTTCATTTTCCACCAGACTGGCAAGCCAGGTTGACAGGTCAGGCTCTCAGGCAGCCTCAGAATTTTGGCTGAAATAGCTTGTGCTCTCCTGTAGAGTGCTGCAGTACCATACTGCAGCTTCCAGACATCTCTTCCTCCTAAGTGAACTGCTTTTATCTGAAGCTCTCCACTTAACCTATCCTCCTCTTCTAATCAATCTGTACTTGCTGCCAGCTGACCTAAGCAGCAACTGTATTCTCACTCTTGGCTTCACCTGGGCTTTGATGCTGTCCTGGATAAATTCTATTTCCTGTCCTGAAAAGGTAGGGGCCACATGGCTTAAACACTATCCATTTCCCAGATCACTTACTTCCTTGTGTTCCTAATATTTAGACCTCTCTTCCTATTTCTTATTCTATCATATTAATATGCCCTGAAATTACACCTTTCACTGAACCGAGTGTAATTATGGCTTTTAAAAAACTAAGTACTCTCTATAGGACAGTGTTGCTGAATCTATGGCACAGGTGCCAAAGGTGACATGTGGAGCCCTTTCTGTGGGGATGCAACATCACCCTCTCACAGCCACGGCACTTTGTCCTCCCCTCGGAGCACACCACAGTTGCTCCATGCAGAGAACCAGGCCCTCCTGAAAGAGCCATCCCTTAAGGAGGTGAAGGGGATGGCTTGCAGGAATAGGGCTTTTTCAGCAACTGCCCCCAGACTATGGAATACCCTCCCAAATGAGACTCGCCTGGCACCGACGTTGCTAACATTTCGGCGCCAGGTAAAAACCTTCCTATTCCAAAAGTTTTTAAACTAATGATTGTGGGCCCTGATGGCAATTTTAGTGGTGTGTTTTTAATGTATTGTATTTATTGCATCTACATGTTTTATTGTTCTGATTTTATTGTATTTTGATGTTTTAACTGTTCATTCTGATTGTGAGCCGCCCAGAGACCTTTGGGTAGTGGGCGGCATACAAGCTAAATAAATAAATAAATAAATAAAATGGGAGGCAGTGGCTTGTGGGCTCATTCGTAGCCCCCGTTTATTCTCCAGCCACACTATTCTGGGCATTCCAAAAGCAGCTTGGCTGGAGAGCAAAACCGCCACCACTCCCCCTGACTTTCCTGACTGTGTAGTAGTAGTAGTAGTAGTAGTAGTAGTAGTAGTAGTAGTAGTAGTAATCTTTATTTTTATGCCGCCTTTCTCCCCAAAGGGATCCATCTGCCTCTCTGCCCAGGGAAGAGAGGCGGATGGGGTGCTACTCTTCGGGAAAGCAAGGATCGAAGAGCAGGCTTTTGGATTTCCTGCAGCCACAGCCAAGGGTGCTGTGGCCACTGGGAATTCAAAAGCCTTCTCTTGGATCCTCACTTCCCCAAAGAGTAGCACCCGAAGCATTTGTAACCTAGGGTACCACTGTATTCAGATTAAATCGCTGTACTGGTGCTTTGCGAAAAATAAGTGGGTTTTAAATCGCAGTTTGGGCACTCAGTCTCTAAAAGGCTCACCAGCTCTGCTATAGAGTGTAGTAGCAGTTATTCCCAAACACTTTCGACTTGTGGCTCCCTTGACTTACTGGCTGCAGTTCCCCCAATTATCATACTTGGTGGGGTGGGAGAGAAAGGGTGTGAAAGCCCAGCCTAAGCAGTACTTCCTCAGATTCTGCAATGCCCATGGCTGGGTTCTGCCGTGTCCCGGGATGTCTCAGTGTACAACATGGGAACCACTGGTATATGGCAAACTACATTTGCATTAACACATTTTGGTTTTGAATTCTTTTGACAATTGAAAAAGCTTTAGAGGAGGTATGTGTAAATTTCATCCCACAAGACACTGCAGCACCAAGGGGCCCAAAAACTTACCTTGTGTCCTCTAGGATTTGGGATGCAATGCTGCCGTATTTTAGCCCTTTGACAGTCCTAGGTCCCACCACTATCAATAAAGGGGGGGGGGCACACTGAAGAACACATGGGAGATTTTTGTTTTATTTTTTAAATTAAAAAGGTTCCTGGAAAATGGTTTTTAAAAATATGTTTGGGTAGGAAGCAGCTGGAACCCTCCAAGGTCTAGGCATGAGCATTTACAATACTTGGCTCTCTGGAGATGGCCCACCCCTGCTTTAGAGCTTGAGTAGGTGGATAGAGTTTGTGTAACTGAAGAGGGAAGCAAATGTGCTTTAGTTAAGCCCCTTTTAGGAATCAGGAATAAAAGAATATTCATTTTGGAAAAGAGGAAACAGCAACAAAATTGCCCTGCATTAAAAAGCCAGGTAAGCATCAGATCAAGCAGGAATTTGCAGGAGAATAAAATAATGACGCTAAATACTCACATAAGGAGAGTAGAGCTCCCCTGTATCAGTAATGCCTCCAGGCATGTTGGAGGAGATGGAGCAGCCAAGAACAGAGGGTTACGTCTTTTTTGATCCTGCCAATGTTAACCTGAAAGAAACACAAGACGTGCTCACATGAGTCAGAACTGTAGATTTCTACATAAGCAATTAAATGCAGATCATCATTAGGCATTAGTGCAAGTCTACATGGATGCCAAAATTAAAGCTCCCCCGTTGCTCCAGGAGTACAAACTATAACTAGACTGTTCATTCAAAGATTTGGAACTCATTTTCAAGGTTCAAATCTAAAAGAATTTAAAGTCAGAATGGATGGTTAAAATCTGCCATGAAGTATGTGTAACCGAAATAACTGAATTAATTTCTGTTTGCATTTGAGTCAGAAAGAAATATAAGACTGTGAGAGTGAAATCTGGGTTTAGGAGAAAGACCTGTGAAATAGTTAAGAGCTGTTGGGATAGGCTGTTTTCTGAAGAAACTGTGAAGCCTAATGTGCACTCTTATTGGAACTTGTGTGTGTCCTGGGGGTGGGGTGGGGGAGATATATAGAAATAATTATATGTACATAAAGACTGCAAGAAATAAATGAGATTTAATGTGTACATTAAGAACCCAACTTGTAATAATGAGCCTTCTAATTCTTTTTAATATAATTTTTAAAATAAACTTCTTTTATAAATTCTGTGTACTACTAGGGATGAGGGTTTTGTAAAAGAATATAATACAGCGCATTGCGCTGGTCAATACTGTGACACTCCACCAAGGATGCTCCACCAAAATAACAGGCTGCATGTTAAATAGCAAATCATTCTTTACTATTAAAGGAGCAATGCAAATTCAGCCTTTAGCTATGCTAGTGTTTATGTACCAGTGGAAAGTGGAAACACTAGCCATTTGCCTGGTGCAGGTAAAAATCATCATCATTGGCATCCTTCAGTCTCGAAAGACTATGGTATCATGCCTGGAGTAGAGATCCTAAAAACAACACCTAGTGTGACTAAATAGGCCAGTCTCTACCCCACTGGGGAAAGATGTATTCTGTTTCTTGCTCGGTCCTCGAGTTTCGTTCTTTCCGTGCCTGCCTCTTTTCCTCTGCCTGTTGGACAAAAGCCTCTTCAAATTTATGTAGACCATGCTGTATCTCTTGCCTCCAGACAGTGCGATCGGAGGTCAGGGTTTCCCATCTGTTGAGGTCTTACAGATATCTTTATACCGCAGCTCTGGTCTCCCTCTGGGGCACTTTCCCTGCACTAGTTCTCCGTATAGAAGATCTTTTGGGATCTGGCCGTCATCCATTCTCACAACGTGTCCAAGCCAGCGTAGGCGTCGCTGTTTCAATAAAGTGTACATGCTAGGGATTCCAGCTCGATTCAGGACTATTCTATTTGGAAATATTACAGCGGTTTAATACAACTTAAATGTTATTCTGGTGGCAGCACATAGCTATTTGAGGAAGGTAGAGCAAATCTCCATTGCACAATGTGCATCCTATGCTTTTTAGACTGAAATGTGCTTGAAGAAATGAGAAAATACTTTCACTTGTCTGTGCCAAAGCTTGGAAATAAAATGTTACAAGAAATAATAGTTACTTGAAACTAGCTTACTTCTTCTGAAACAGACTGCAACAGGTTACATTTCAAATATGTTATGAGTAGGATTAAAATTACAGTGGTACTTGTCAAGCTGAATGCCCTGTAAGATGAATGACATTTCCAGGGATAGGTAATTTTCACAAGACAACGGTTTGTCTATCCGATGTCTGGAGAAAAATTCATCTTCCAGAGCAGGCGTTTGAATTTTGCACATGAACAACCCAAGGGGGTTCTGGGAGTGTGAAATTCGAAAGCCTGCCTGCCTTTCCTTCCCTGGAGCACCCATGGATAGGATGCTACAAGGAAGGAAAGGCAGTGTAGAAGCCGTTGCCACCGCCTCTTCTCCTGCTTTTCAGCGCAGAGACCCGGGAGAAAAGACGGTGGCTGCTCCCTCATCACCGGCAGCATAAGGCTCCTCCATGCAGCCAAGACAGACACCTGATTTTGACAGCTGTCAAAACCAGCTGTCTGTCAGCTGCAGGGGGCAACATCCTTCAGCTGTCCCTTGAAAGAAGGTGGTTTACATAGCCTTCCCACAGGAATACATTGAAAACCTATTAATCTGTTCCCTCCATACTCAATGACACAATTGGTTTTCAATGCATTCCTATGGGAAACCATGCCTCTTAAGATGAATTTTTCGTAAGACGAATTGACCTATGGAACGAATTGAATTCGTCTTGGAGGCGCCATTGTACTGGTGTAATAAGTAACGTTATCTGATTAACTTTCTCAACTTATGCTTAAAAAGACTTTTAAGAATAGGTATTTGACTAGTATTTTTTCAAACATTATGCTATCCTCTTATCTTAACTTCTTTTCAACAGAAAAGGTAATAGAAAAAATAAGGCACACACAAAATACCGTAAATGTCACAAGGTATTTTTTCAACATTGTAACAGGTAATGCAACAGATTAGTTTTCACACATCAACAAAAGATAAATGTAAATTGCATTTAAAAATTAACTTTCTGGTCTCTGCTCTGGAATGCAGTGCAATTTGGAAGTGCAGACGGAAAAGTTCAAAATAAACACAAGTACTAGTTTTAATAACAGCCACCATAAGGGCCTTCTGAGGAATAAATCAGATAAGGTTTGAACTCAGGAACAAAAAGAAACAAACATAATCAGAACAAGAGAAGAAAGAAATGAGTAGTGGACCACAAGACAGCATGCCGGTCCAGAAAACCATGCAGAATAAAAATGGATGCAGTACAAGTGCACTAACATACATCTGTCCTACTTAACCAATCACCACCATCATGCTTTTTTCCTTTCCTCCACAATCTCTTTCTATGTGTCTCGAAGGACTATTTAATAACTGATTCTTGACAGCTATCGGAGCATTTATTGGGGGGGGGGGTTATGTGTCATCGAGTCAGGACCAACTTACAGTGACCCAACAGGGCTTTCAAGGCAAGTGAAGTGAGATATTTAAGGAGTGGTCTTACCAGTTCCAACCCTCCAATGACCTTTCCTGAGCTTCCAATGAGCCAAGTGAGGATTCAAACTCAGATCTCCTGAGTTCTGGTCTGTCACTCTATCCACTACACCAGACTGGGCATCACGCTGAGTACATTTGGAGCCAATATAAAAATAAAGTCACAGAACCTTCTACTGGCATTGAAGAGAAGCAACTGAGCAGAATAGCATTTGTCTTACAAGTGAAAAGTAAATTGCACATGTTGTTCCTAGCAGAGCCATAAATCATTCCCCTCTATCAGCAAACTCAGGTAGCTGAGTGCTCATGAATTTGGAAAAAGAAACAAGACAACTCAAAAATAATGGCTTCCACGGCTATGTACATAACTTTGCAATGTTGCCTTTTCCATAAAAAGCAGAAATATCTGACAACTGCTGAGATTCTGAAATGGTGACAGAATATGAACTGACGCACACAAACACATCCACAGAAAAGTGGGTGAGAGAAAAAAGAATTCCGAGACCAGGCAGCCTATCTGAAACTATTAATCACTTTTATGGTTGAAAACAGTCTGAGATACATAAAACTTGTGTGTCAAAACAGAGCCAGGAGTTACTGACCTGCTTAAGCACCTGGGATCATACATTTCCTTGCAAAGAGAAGGGAGGAACACAGAGGGAGAGAAAGAGACCCATCTTTCCTATTTCTTGGATGATGGCTTCCATGTACCTACATCATTATAAAATATTCATATCCAAGGCTGGCATCTCCCTCACATAGAGGGAGCACACTTCCCTCCCATTTTTAATTGCGCAGAAAATCCCTTTGTGTCCTCTAGATCTGTGGGAAGGGGCAGCAATTTTGCCATGTTTTACAACCCCAGATTCTCTGACCCAATAAAGAAAGCCACACCTTCAGTTTGCAGTTGCTGAGCAGGCCTGTAAATAGTTCATTGTAAGTTGGAGGCAACATGATGGTACAGTGGACCCTTGTATAAGAAATGGTTTGTATAACATAAAATTTGTACAACATAAAAAATTCCGGAGATAGGGGGTATCTGCTTAACATAATCGCCTATGGGGCGAATCTGTACAACATAAAAATGGGATCACTCTGTTTTCAATGCATTCCTATGGGAAATTTGTATAAAGGAAAATTTGCTTAACATATTTTCATTTGGAACGATTTAATCCCTTTATACAAGGTACCACTGTATATAATAGATTCCCTTGGTTCTTCACCATCCAAAATTGCAAATGAAACATTTTTTAAAAAATCTCCACTAGAATAAAGATAGCCAAAGTTTAACCGACATATGCAGGACCCAAGACATTTTTCCATGTTGCAGCATCTCATTTTTAACCCAGTTGAATAATGGTCCTGGTGTGCTACCAACACTTGATCACAAATGTCTAAGTTTATAGGAAGTGTTCAATAAGGCACTAAACAATCCTTTTCTACTTTTTTGTTTCCACTGTGAATCTGAGTAGGAAAAATTGATTTACTTGTCCAGCCTAGATTAAAGGGCCTTTTTCACTAGACAATGCAAAGGGTTTTTCAGCAACAAACAGAAAAATAAATAAAAAAGATGTGGATTGGGCACAGGACTGGGTCTAGGGTTCTAAAGGTCCAGGAATTTAGTCAACAACCTCTTGACTAGAGATAGAAACTTTCCAGAAATTCTGATGCTATGAAAACAAACTTCAAAATTAATCTCTCTCCCAAGATGCCTGGTACAGGATCCAAACACATGATTCAAAAAACAGGAATGCATTAACTGGCTAAAATCCTATTGCTTAGAGGAGTTCCACTAAATTAATGAGGGTTTTGTGAAAAATCTTCTATAAATTACACTGGTTCAAATGTGGCTACTTTAACTGCAACTTACTTTAGCATAGTAAGTTAAAGTTACAGTAGGCCCAATTTAATCAATGGAACTAATCCAGTGGACCTACACTAGTGCAATTTTTGAATCCCCAGCAGCACTACTTTCAGCAACATATTTTTGGCCAATATTTTGTTGCAGCTGGCGCCACTAAAGTACTTGAGAACTAAACACATTAAAGAATCAAGATAGGAGATGGTATGGTACAGACGTACGAGGTTAGTTAAATAAATTAAATGGATGGCTGTGGTACAGTAATGTGAGACTTCAAGCCCACCATAAACATATGTACTGTAGACTGAAATTCTACCATATTTATCAGAGAAGCTCCACTAAATGTACTATGATCAGTTCTGAGTCAAAGTGTATAGAAGTTATTGCTGTTGCATAATTTTGCAATAAACAACTTAAGATGCCAAAACTCCCTGCCACCATACCATTTCTTTACATTAAAAAGAGCCTTTAAATCTAAGGGAGGTTGTCAAGATTGATCTTTAAGATTATAACTGTATAACTGTTATAACTGTAGTCTTTGTGAACTTATTTGTTCATTTCACAATAGATTTGTCCATAAACCAAGCTATTTTTAATATCATGGTTGTTACTGTAATATGCATTACAACCAATGTGAATAAGACTAATTTGTTATTCCTCATGCTTTATATTCACATCACATAACATATTTCCATTCACCTCCATAATGATCTCCTCTGAAAAAGAATGATGCTATAATTACTGGAGTAAGTTTTAAAACGGGCACTAAAAACAGCTCCACAGTCTATATAAAACTAGGGTAGAGATTACAGCCACTGCCTCCCGGGTTCCATGCCAACTGTTTCCATGTATGTTAAGTGCTCAGAGACAATCTAAAATGATTATATGGGCAAATCCAAGCACTGAGCCAGTGATTGCAAAGGGTGGAAGATGCAACTACAGTGGTACCCCGACTTAAGAGCAGCTCAACTTAAAGTGTTCTGCTTATATACCGCCACATACTACTACAAGTAGTCTCTGGGCGGTTTACAATTTTAATTACAAAGTGCAGGCTACACATTGCCCCCCCAGCAAGCTGGGTACTCATTTTACCGACCTCGGAAGGATGGAAGGCTGAGTGAACCTTGAGCCTGCTACCAGGGATTGAACCCAGGCCGTGAGCACAGTTTTATCTGCAGTACAGGCATTTAACCACTGCGCCACGAGGCTCCTTAAGAGCAATTTAACTTAAGAGTGGAAAACTGTTGGCAATTGTAAGTGCCACCTTACAATTTTTAGATATGGTCTGCTTGACTTACAATTTTTTTTTCATTTTTTTATTTTTAATTTATTTTTTCAGTTTTTTAGATAGATACCCCGACTTAAGAGTAGTTCAACTTAAGAGCATGCATTTGGAAAATTCGTAAACTGAGGTACCACTGTACTATGAAAAGCAGCCTATGTGCTCAAATAGAAAAATAATTGCTTATTTAAGTTCCTGTGCATCTTCACATCTCAAGATACTACCTAAACAATTCCAGCAGAGAGCTGACCAATGACTATTCATATTGAATTCATTACCAAACAGAAAATATTTTACAGTCATACAAAGGGGGCATGGAAGACAAAGGATCGAGAGACCTAAGGAAAAGGACAAAACATATTTAAAAGATGCCAAAATACAGTAAAATACAGACTTAAAATATCCAACTGGAGAGCTGAAACAGGCAAAATATTTCAACCTTATCATTCTCAATGTACTGTACTGAGATTTTGTCTCCAAAAACATTACCTATCTCCTGCATGACAAACCCCCAAAACATTAATACTCACTCACTCACTCACGTCTCCTACCTTCTGTTCTTAAAATGCATTCAAAAATAAACTTCCCAAGGAACCAATAACTTACAGAAGTGTACCTGAAGAAACTTTGTGAAGACTTATATCCAAATATTTGTACATGTTTAAGTTCAGGACATATTTCACCAAAACCACAATTTTTCTATATTTGTCTCCCCCCCCACCCCCACAGAAGGAAAAAACAAAACAGATTTACATTTCACACAATAGGACAGGCCCTTTTAAAAGTCCATCTTCTTGGGCATTTCACAACTTTACATTTCCCCTTTCCTTCAGTCAGGCAAATCTTTGCAAAGTTCACTTTCTGAAACTCTGCTACAGTTTGAAGAACTATCCTCCAATTTTCAGGATTCTTTTCAAGCACTACTTGTCCGTTCACAGCAGAGACATTTTATTGTGAGAACACTGAATGCACAAATTTACATCTAGAAGTGTAATCCCACCATCGGATGGCATTACTCTGAAGGACTGGTTTTTCCATCCTTGGCTTAAACACAACTGTTGGGCGACAAGGAGATTTCCAGCAGACTATGAATGACTGCAAGCTGCCTAGATGCTCTAAGCCAGTGTTTTTCAACCGCTGTTCCGCGGCACAGTACTGTGCCGCGAGATGTTGGCTGGTGTGCCGTGGCAAAATTCTCCCTACACCAGCAAGGCAGCGGTGCGGCACCGGCGAGCCGGAGGAAGGCGGGGTGTTCAGAAAGAAGCCGGCTGCTGCAAGGCTTCCTTGGGTCATGTAGTTCCTCCCGCAGGTCTGAGACGCGGCCCTGGGGAGGAGAGCGGACTACCTTTCCCGACGTGCTTTGCGCGCCGGCGAGGAAAGGCTGGCCGTGGGCGGGGAAGGAGAAAAAAAAAGGAGGAGGAGGAGAAGACTGGAGAGCGAGAGAGTGAGAGAGAGCCGGGAGACCCGCGAGGGTGGGCGCGCGACCCTGCCGAGCCAGGTAGGAGCGCGCGTGCGCACCCCTCTTTTAAGGGTGGGGAGCGGGCGGCCGTTAACAATGGTCATTTTTTTGTGTATGGGGGTAAATAAAGGGGAGGACGTGGGAGGCTGAGAAGGGGATTCCTAGGACCTAGGGAGGAGACAGGGATGGGGGGTCCCTTCCCGGCCCTGTGGCTGCCTGGCTGGAAGGAGGCGGGGGGCAAGTAGCAAGAGGCAAGAATTACTTTAATTTTCAATGTTACTTGTCTGCTTTGCACTTGGCATACACATCAACAACATAATTTAACATGGTGGAAACATATTAAGAAGCCTGACCAGAGATGATGGAACTGAACAAGAGCATGCTTGCTAACTAAAATTCACCATCTAGTCCTGAACGTGTCGTCAGCAGTTATTTCAAATATATAAATGGTGCAGTTTCAGGGCAAACTAGTGCAGGATGGAATTAAATCAAATGGATTTAAAATCATAATTTATTTATTTTTAAGAAATCATATTTTTCATGATTTAAACAAAAATCTATTTTTTAAAAATTTAAAACATGATTTAAATCAATTTGAATTCTTTTTTTAAAAAAAACATTGATTTTATCCACTCTAGTTATAGCAGGTTGCATGACATCCTATGGTGGTGTGCCTCGTGATTTTTTCATGAAACAAGTGTGCCTTTGCCCAAAAAAGGTTGAAAAACACTGCTCTAAGCCATGGGTCCTCAACCTAAGGCCCCGGGGCCGGATGCGGCCCCCCAAGGTCCTGAATCCGGCCCCTGGGACAAATTGCAACCCCCCCACCTACCCCCTGTTTTGTGAGCAAGCCAACCTCCGTGGCTGCTTTTGGACTGTGCTCCAGCCCCCAGTGGTGTCTGGGTGGTGGTGGACCGGCCCGCTGTTTGAAAACTTTGAGGAACCCTGCTCTAAGCACATCCGATCTTGCCTGATTTCGGAAGCTAAGCGGGGTCGGCCCAGGTTAGTACTTGGCTGGGAGACTGCCAGGGAATACCAGGCCCTGTAGGCGGCTGGAGTAGGAACTGGCAAGCCACTCCAGTATTCCTGCCAAGAAAACTCCATGGACATGGGGTCATGAAGAGTTGGTCACCACTGTAACAGCGCAACACAACATAGACTGCAAGTGCCAAACTGAGAGGTACCAAACAATACGCCAGCTTCACTAAAGTAGAATTACACGGGTGTGAGCCTGCTATGATTAGTTTTCAACACAACCGCTCAGCCCCTGCTGATCAAGCAAAAGCTCTCCCATCTCCCTCACCCAAAAAGGGGAAGAGGCTCAAGACTCCCGCCGTAGTCTCGGCAATTAGCATTTCTTTCCCTTGTGAAATAAGGAAGTGGGTCTTTCGACTTGACTTCACTCAGAGTCAGAGGTTTAGGAACGGCATTTTCTTCCCCAGGTGGCCACAACACACACACACACACACACACACACACACACGAGAGAGAGAGAGAGAGAGAGAGAGAGAGAGAGAGAGAGAGAGAGAGAGAGAGAGAGAGATACCCCCCCACACACACACCTCCTCCCTCAGACCGGGCTACTGACGACCCTCTCCGGCCACACGGCCAGGCGTTAGAGAGACACGTGGGTCAGGAGGAGGATGCCCCGACCACCGGCTCCACATGGGCTCCTTCGAGGCGCATCCAAGCTGCCCCCCCCCTCAGGAACGGCAGCCTCCCCTTTTGAAACGACCAAGGCCACCCCCAGCACGCGCCTCTTCCCCCCCCGCCCCCGGTGGGCGAGCGGGCCACGTCCCTTGGCCGCCACCACTCCTGTGGGGGGGGGAACCTCTCCTCCCCTCCTCCGGCCTCTCCAGGGACTCGCGGCAACCCCAAAGGCCAACGCGGGTCCATTCGCCGTCGTGGTCCCCCCCCCCCAACTGCCCCCTCCTCCTCCTCCTCCTCCTCCTCCGTCTCTCTCTCTCTCTCTCTCTCACCGCCCGCCCGCGGCCTCCGGGGCTCTCCCTCCCGCTTCCCAGCCCTGCAAAATATATACCGCCGAAAAGCCGGGGAGCGGTGGCGGCGGCGGCGGCGGCGGCGGCGCCGTCAAAGCCCGGCCCCCAAAGTCTGAAACCGGCTCCTTCCTTCATCCCGCGGCCAGAAATTAGTAGGGAGAAGAGAAATCACCCATAGCGCATGCGCGGACCTCCGAGAGTCTGCGACGCCTCTCGAAAGCCGTGGCCGTGACGTTCCCGGTCGAAGAGTCTTCCTTGATGCCATTGGCCCGGCTCTAGAACCACGTGATGGTGGGGCGGGGATTCGGGGGTTGTTAGACGATGCCCTGGCTACCGTTATGGGGTGGGTGGGGGGTTGGAAAGGAGAGAGTTACAGCTGCGCATGTGCAGTCCACATTGAGGGCGGAAGCGGCGCGAGGGGACGACCGGGCTTGGCAGTTGTGGTTCAAGGGGCGAAGGAAGAAGGTGGGATCCGCGTTTCCCTTTCCCTTTTTGCAAGCCCAGTAGCTTCTGGGCCATGCCGTTGTTTGCAGCAGGAGTATCGGGACTAAAGGCTGTGGTCCTGAACGCACGTATTGGGGCTGCATTTTGAACTCTGTGGGTCTCCTCTCTCAACACGATTAAAGGGATGGGCTGGACGTTGTTTTCCTTTTTTCACATATACCCCCTAGACTAGAGAGCTTGCCTGTTAAAAAGCAATGCTATAATAGGAATAGGCTTCAGGGAGTGTATGCTCTCCATGGTGATTGTGACCATGTGCCATTAAGAGAGTCATAATCATGTATAAGTTTCCTCCCCATTTTAATTCTCATTTTGGGCGTCTACTGTATAGCAGCTGTTATGTGCTGTCAAGTCATAACTAATGGCTATCCTAATGGGTAGCTGTTGGGGTAAATAAGCTATTTCAGGATTCGCTTTTCCAGTCCACACCTACACACCCCAGTGAGTTTTCATGGCAAAGCCAGTGAATCGACCTAGATCTCCTAGTAGTCCATGCCCCGGGTCTCCTCTGTCCACTGCACCACACTGGGTACCTTATTTTATACCTACTCATCTGGAGTTTTATGTGGGACAGTTCAAAGGTTGTAGCCATGCCTGTAGGAAGTTTTGTGATGTTTTATTATGGCATGATCTTTCTGCATGCAGTCCGTTTCATCAAATGCTGAAAGCTTAGGCCATCATGAATTGCTTAGTTTCAAGGTTTCAACGTAACACAGGTCCTTGCAGAATAGAGTTTAGATGTGTTAGGAGTTGAAATGAAAATGTATGAGTTCGATACATTAATAGTCAGTAGGCTTTTGAAAATGTGCACACCTAAAAAATGGGTGGGGAAGTTGTGGTCTTCAGATGCTGCTGCCCTACATTTTCCTTCATTCTTCATTCTTATTGATCGATTGATTGAAGTTTGCCTGTCTAGACCTCCCGATTTCCCAGCAGGGACTCTGGGCGATTCACACAAAAGCCAAATAAATAGAAGACAATTAAGAACAAATGAAATAATAAACAAGGGCATAACACAAAACACACAATGGAATAAAAACCCTGGCAAGAGGCAAAACTAAAGGGTGGCGAGAAAGGCACAACAAAACAGGGCAACACAACATTACATTACCAATCGCCAAATGCTTCCCTAAACAGCAAGGTCTTTAATGATTTAATGTGAGCTATAACTGATGGTACTTGGAATCCGATACCTCTTGAGAACTAGTTGCCTGTCCTTGCTCTTATTCTGCAATCACTGTGCATCACTTACAGACATTTCTTACATAGTCAAGACATCATGGTCTAAAATGTTTATATTCCCTTCTTTAAAGAGTGGCCATTCTACCAGATGGTGCAGTATAGAAATTCAATAAATAAAAATAAACAAATATTCCCTTCTTTAAGGAGGAAAAATGGAATACCTGTACTATGTATTTTGATTGGTCATATTGAGAGCATCCTTCTGAAAGCAGTCTTTTAAAATGTCTTTTAAAAATGTCTGTGAAGATTCTCAGTCATATAGCCTTTTAAAAAGTTTTTTTTTTTGCCTTGCAAATGACTTGTATGGCTTTCCGAAGGTCTTGTTGTTAACATACCTCTGCATGTCTTGCAAACTGAAGACCGTGGGTTCTTTTACTGACTCAGTCCTTCTCATGTGGATACATAATGCTGAACAATATGATTAATTAGTTATGGCCTCACATGTTTCTTTTTTTCATACCTTTCATAAGTTTGTTTTTTTCATAACCAGTTTCATGCCTACGGTGAGTTTCCATGGCTGAGTAGGGATTCAAACCTAGGCTCCTAGAATCCTAGTTTGTCTTTCTAGCCACTACGCCACCATACTGGGCATCCCCATTTATTCATGCTGGCCAATATGGCAAATTGAATTGGCCTCCTAGGTATTTTGTTTATAACTTTTGTGCTATACATTTTAATATATGTGTGTTCATCCATATGGTTTCCGTTTAGTTTTAACCACTGGTACAAATGATAAAGGAAAAATAGTCAGTCAATGTTGTGCAGTAATTTTACTGTTTTCAGATATTATCTATAGTTTAGTGAATCTGTATGGCTCACTAACATACCTTGTTGTTTCAGGAGTTGGACTATGAGGCTTAACCAGAACACTGTACTGCAAGGGAAGAAGGTTACCCTGGTGCCATATACTGCTGCTCATGTACCCAGGTATTAAAGAGATTATTTCCTCCACTTGCTTGGAGAGATATGGGTTGATAGCTCTGGTTTGAAATAGTTTTTTTAATCATAGGAAGTAAAATATTTCCAGAATTAAACGGTGCATCAATTTCTATCCAAAATAAAACACATTGGGATATTGTATCTTGTTTATAATACATATGCTAGATTTATTTTCTGCTATTCTGAACTGCAAGTATTAACAGGATAGCTAGCTAAATACAATGGGTCATATGTGTGAACATTATAGAGGGTTAAAAAGTAGAATGACAAATTGCCACCAGATAAGAAGTCAGCACTTGTTTTTTGTCACCAAGTACAGGTAGTATATATGATTGGGGGGAGCAGAATCATGGGCAAGCTTCTTAACAGGTGGCATTCCACCACTTTAACTTATGCTACGGGAGGCATTTGTAACAAGGTTTGCTGTATTACAGCTAGCGTGTCATTTGGCAATAATATAGGTCTGCCACTATGAGAAAGAGATGTGCGGGGAAGGAGGGCCTTGAGTGTCTTCTCAGTGAGGACTGTCCCTCTCATTATCAAAGACAGAGGTTATGTTTTATTCTCAGTGCTACATTGTTCTCAGGGGCAACCTTTTCTTATAGAAGTTATTGGCAAACAGCAGTGTGCCAATGGAGTGGAAACTGAACTCTTGTTCTAGCTATTAATTAATTCCTGTTCCTCGTTGCACTTTTGAACATAGTAGTGTTCAACAAGAGAGTGGAACTGGATGCAGAAGCCTGGCTTTTCATATACGTAGATAGAACATTATTGGAATGTTTCTGTTTATTTACTATTTTAAGTTGTATAATATGTTTTATTGTATTTTGTAAGCCACCCAGAATAGCTTTCTGCAAGATGGTCATGGTATATAAATCAAATAAATGAATAATAAATTTGTCTATAACAGTCATCTTTAGCAACTGAAAACTAATTCATTTTAGTGGCCTTGTTTGCTTTTCCACCCACATATAGTAGGTAATGTTCTGAAAAGAACTGTATAGCTTCTTTCTTTGTTTTCCTCACCAGGTACCATGAGTGGATGAAGTGTGAAGAACTGCAGCGTCTGACGGCATCTGAGCCACTAAGCCTTGAGCAAGAGTATGAGATGCAGTGCAGTTGGCGAGAGGATGCAGACAGTAATCCTTTGCATATTTGGGAAGGCCCAAGGATGGGGGCAGTTAATTCATATGTTGCTAAGTCATTTCAGGCTCAGTTTGATGTAAAAAAAGCTATGTGTCTCAGAGACTGGAACACTCAGAGGGACAATGTGTGGTCCCATGAAAAGGGACCACACATTGGCTCAAATCCTGTGCTAAGTGTGGTGAGGTATACTGGAATGGGCCCATTAAATCAGTGAGCTCTTCTGCAAGTCCCATTAATTCAAATGGGTCTCCTCTATTTGCAGCTTAGGAAGTTACCACTAGAGTAGGTCCATTTGAATCAATGGAACTTACAGAGTTGATTCACCAGCTGCTTCAGTGGGACTACCGTAGTGCAACTTACTAGACTAAGCAGCAGGATCTCAGCCATTAATTGCTAAAAAGTTTAATTAAATTATGTTTACATTGTGAAAGGGGCTTGCTTTTAACATTTACACTCATTTTTAACTGACCTTCACTGCACTAATCTGTACCGGAATAGGATGAAAAATTCCGTCTGTGATTTTACTTTGCTTCTCCAGCTTGTCAATGTTTTTTACTTTTGGAAAGAAGGAAGAAACAGTTGCATGAGTGTTTAAAAACCAAACCCATGTCACCTATGCTAGCAAGACCATCTGTTTCTTTCCCATTCTTCTTTCCTGATAATCTTATCTCCTTACCCTTTTCTTTGTTTTATACTCCGTTTTATATAGGCATCTACACCTTTGTTACTTAACTGGGATATGGATAGATAGATGTGTGCTGCTTATTGCTTTTTAAATATAATTTTTATATGAGGTCCCCCGTATCTTTCCTATGTTACGGTGTTGTAAATATGTATCTACACCTCTGTCATTTTCATAGGAAATTGAATAGGTAGGGTATTGTATGCAAACACTGTTTTACTATTTATATTTAAACACTATTTTCCCCCACACTGAATCTGAGGTCCATTACTATTTAACTGACCATGAAACTTGCTGGGTGTGCCTAAGTCACACCAAATTTTTGGGACTGTACCTCTCAGAATTCTCAGCATCTATTGTTATTGATAAAGGACTGTAGGAGTTGTAGTCCATAACCTCTGGAATGCTAAATGTCCACCAAAGTTCCCCTAGACATAGGGTAGTTGTCATGATAAATAGACAGGGAGGAGAGTCATACATGCTACCTTGAGCTCCTTGGAGGAAATATGGGTATAAATACAGGATCTCTAAAATCAAATGAATTAAAGGCACTTTATATATTAATATTTATATCAAATTGGTGAAACCTGAAGTATTATTAGATGTATAGAATTGAATTTTATGTATACAGTGGTACCTTGTATAAAGGAATTAATTCATTCCAAATGAAATTAAGCACATTTTCCTTTATACAAATTTCTCATAGGAATGCATTGAAAATGGAGTAATCCCATTTTTATGTTGTACGGATTCACCCCATAGGTGTTTATGTTAAGCAAATTTCCCCTATCTCCGGAATTTTTTATGTTGTACAGATTTTATGCTATACAAACTGTTTTGAGCCTTTTCACACGACCCCTAAACTCTGCGGCAAATGGCTCCCAGCTCCGGAGCTTAAAATTGTTTCCCCACCAGCTCCGGAGTTTACAGAAAATTAAGTGCGACCACGCCCAGTGACCTAAGCGTGTCCCAGCGCACTTTTCAGGTACCTGCTCTCCGGGGGTGAAAATCCCTGATGCGGATGTAATGTAGTGAGTGCCGGGCTCTCCTCCCTTCTGTTTGTTGTTTTTTTGCCCCCCGCCCCTTTACCGGGAACAGAGGGAGACGGCAGAATGGAGGTGAGCGGCATTCTTTTCTTCCTTTTTTTCTCCCTCCCCTCACACAGACAGCAGCCAGGAGTGCGGAGGGGGTGGGAACACAGGAAGAGCAACGAACCCCCCAAGATCTCTGGTCCAAATTTAAGTGGCCAGCGGATCTTAGGGGTCGTGTGAAAAGGCTCAAAGTACAAGGGTCCACTGAATTGAATGTATAGAATCGAGTTTTAGTGACCAAGGGTATTTGGATAAGTATTTGAGTCTGAATATTTTTTGTAAATGAGAGAAACAAGTTGTCTCCAGTTATACTCGTCCATATCTCCTTGATCATCAATTCTCATATCAAACAGATCAGATCATCTTTGCTTCCTCTTGCTGTCTGACACCATGTCTGTATTCACTCTTGCCTGGCTGACACCTTCCACATAAACAGATTCCTGCTTGCCCTCCATGAGACTGCAGAAACTGACTTTGCAATATTCAAACACTTTTCTTTTTCTGTAACAATTGCATGCTTATTATTATTAGGCATTGCTACTTTTTGTTGTTCATTTGTTCATTTGCTGCTTGGTTCAGAGCCTGCTATTCAAATTCTTGCTGTTTTTCTGTACCCTCTCTTGACTGGCTGACACTCATCCTGACATATTATTGAATAAATGTTCATGCAAGAAACCAAACATAAGCCAAGCACTGATCTTTTAAAAAGACAGTGCCACTTAAGTTAGAAAATGCTCAAGCTTAATTTAGAACTTTTTTTTTATCATTGCTATGCCTTAGATGCAACCTCTGGTATTTTCCTATAGAACAGTGGTGTCCAAACTTTGGCCCTTCAGATGTTTTAGACAACAACTCCCACAGTCCTTTGTCATTGGCAATACTGTCTTGGAATTCTGGGAGTTGTGGTCCAAAACATCTGGAGGGCCAAAGTTTGGACACCCCTGCTATAGAAGCATGGTGCAGTTATACCACTGTGTGTCCACATGGAACAAACACTTCAGTGTTATCTTGTAAACTCCTGATCAACTCACCAACTGTGTTATTCAGGGTGTGCAAACTCAGCAAATATTGAGTTTGATGACAAATTTGTTTTTAACTCATTTTCCAAAAGCTCAACTGAGATGTTCCCCTCAGAGCCAATCAAGTCCAAGAATGAGGAATATGCCAGTGTCACATATTCTTTTTTCAATGATTTATAAATTAGTTTTATATTCTTTTGGGTTTTTTTCAGAATGCACATTCATAATACTTGATACAGATAAGTGGTCTAGGCAGAGAGCTGCAGAGGAAGACTGCATGGTAGGCGATGTGAATTTGTTTCTTACAGACCCTGAAGATCAATCACTGGGGGAGATAGAAATCATGATTGCAGGTAAGCTGATAATTTTCTGTTGATGACCCTGTCTTCGATTACTGAGTCTTTAATAATTGTTTCAAAATATTCTCTCTTATCATCAACACGTGAATGTGGCTGATGCCAACCCGAAATCAAACAGTCTGTTTCCAGCGATTATAGTTTCACCCTAGCCAACAGTTTGAAAACAGAGCTGATGAATTTTGAAAAGAGTGATGCAACTGTTGCAAAAAGTGATGCAAAAATTGTGATGCGACTATTTTTTTTATCCAGCCCTCTGTTTTATTCCTATTTCATATCCTGTCCCCCACTGAGCAATATTTTTATATAATGAAGAATAATTATATTTATTAAGCAAGGAGGAGGAGTCTCATCCAAAATGAGACTTCCCCTCTAAATGAATCATGAAACAAACAACAATTCCAGGCATTTTTTCTTTCTTTCAGAGCCCAGCTATCGTGGCAAAGGCTTTGGCAAGGAAGCCACACTGATCATGATGTCTTACGGTGAGAAGGGCTAACGGAGGGGGACGTATTGAAAAATGTTGCACTTCAAACTGCCGCACAGCTACAAAGAAGGAAAGTCTGCTAGGGGATAAATCCAACTGTTAGATACAACCAGGGTGGACCTAGAGGGTTAATGGAATGTACATAACTGTTTTCACAAGTCCCATTCATTGGATTTAGCTTTAAGAATTTGCAACCTCAAAACATGACAGAATGGATTGATAAAAATAAAATCTCCACCACTGATTTAAAATAAATAAATAAATGTGAGAATGAAGGAAACAAAGTCTTGTCTTCTGTGTCAGGACTTTTTGTGGAAAGTTAGCCAAGATGGGGCCTGCCTAGACTCCTGTGGGAGGGAGGGAGGTCCAGAGTCTGGGAGCAGTAACAGAGAAGGCTGTCTCCCATGTCCTCACGAAATGCACCCATGAGGGTGGTGGGACAGAGAGAAAAGCCTCTTCTGATGATCTTAATAGCCAGGTAGGTTTTCTCTTCAGGCAGGCTTTCCTTTAAATGAGTGTTTCGCCAAGGGGATTTTAAAAAGCCATTAGTTTATTCTGTTGTTTTACTTCAACTTTTATTATTGCTCTCACTTATGAGTTTTAATATGATGTCTATTTAATGCTTTTTAAATAGTCTAGTAATTATTTAGCTTTTAACTTTGTTTCTTTTAATCTGTGCAAGCCACCAAGTGGCTTCTTTAGGAGAAAGGCAACATGTACATATTTTAAATGAATAAAAGAAATGACAGGAATTTGTTTCAATTCATGGATTTAGATATTCTGCAGAGACTTTAAAAACATTTGACTCATATGTAAGCCATTTTTAGTTTTTTTCTAGGGACAGTGGAATCTTGGTTGCCTATGACAGTAGGGACATAGGAAACTTCCATATACTGAGTCAGAGTGAAATTCTGTCTATTTATTTTTTATTTTAGAGTATTTTTACCCCGCCTTTCTCCTTGGGAAAAGAACCCAAGGCAGCTTACAGTAATGAGGGATAGCCCACAATTCCTCTGTTGCTCAGCAGGGGGTCAATCAACATTGTCTCCAGTCTCTTCTTGGAGATCTTGGTAGTTAAACATGGGGACTTTCACATGCAAAGATGCATTCTTTCGCTGCGCTGTGGCACTTCTTCAAAGGAAAGGGGTATTTGTAGAGATAAGGGACATCTTATCGTTGATCTCTTGTGTTGTAGGAACGGCGTATCTTGGACTCTCCACCTTCGAGGCTAAAATTGGATTGGAAAATGAACCCAGTATTGGCATGTTCAAAAAGATTCATTTTAAGGAGGTGTGGTAACAATGTGACATATCACTGTTGCAATATACTGCATATTTTAAAGCATGAGATTAACATGTGTTGTATTCTGTCTAGGTGGGCGTAAATAGTATATTTCAAGAAGTAACACTAAGACTGAATGTGGATGAACAAGAGAGGCAGTGGCTACTTGAGCAAACCAGTCACGTGGCTGAAAAGAAATACAGTGTCATGAAGCTGCAAAATGAGACTGGTGACTGCTGACCCAGCTCAGCTTTTATTTCCACTGGACTCTTAAAAAAGGGACTTGCTTCATCCATCCAGACTCTGAATTATGGACTGACTTCAGCATTTGTAAGACCAAGAGAATTCAGTTGTTGGCCGTACTACTGTTTGCATCTTTTAAGCCATATGGCACACTGAATCTGGATTTCATCCACTCCTTCTATCAGGTCAAATTGCCATAGTATGAAACTGTCACATAGCAATTAATTTGGATCAAAGCTTTCCCCCACACCAACATGTAAAGACTTTGATATTATGCAGTCAAATGTCTCTGGAGGTGAGCAATATCAAGCTACAGAAAAATCAGCATATCTCGTATAAACTCATGTGAAACAATGGTTGTGTGACTTACTGGTTGTAACTAACCAGCTGTGATTTACTACTGGATTCCAGCCGATATGTTACGAGTTAGGACTGCAGTAGGTCCTTTAAGGAGTGCCACCTGAAACAAGCCACAAAGGCTGCAATTGTGTCTGGGGCTCATGCACAACAGTCATAGAAGCAGGTGGATTGGGTAAATACTGTATTGATTTCTATCTACTATCCTCTCAGCAGTGTTACTTTGAGTGCATATTGAGAAGAACAAAATGCACTGGAGGCAGCCATCCATTATCTGATACTGAATGGCAAAGCTCATCTTCCCACTGACAAAACTCAGTTTTTCATGCACTTTATTTCAGAAATCACGGTTCTTACCTTTTGCCAGTATGAGGATTTGATAACTTAAAATGGGAAATAAGGCTGACATTACCTGCCTACTCACTTGGTACACACACATGTTATTTTCTGTCCTTCACGGTGCTTTGTGCTGCACTGGCTTTTTTCTAGTCACACAAGCATGTTATGCTTGGTTGTAAAGAAGTGTATTACTCAGGCCTCCTTCTCAGTGGCATGTGGGATTTGTCAAAAAAAGAGGAAGGAATTGAGAAAAATACCACCTGCTGCATTAGCAGAGAACTACATCAGTGGGGCAATTGTCCATTACAGTGTCAGACAAAAGTTTTTTGTCTAAGAGTTGCTGCTAAAACACATAAGGGCTAGATGAAATGGTTGGTCCCATTGGTTGCTGATAGACACGGCATCTTTGATATACACGTTGTGTAATATACGACTACAGACTTGTTTTTACAAAATCTGCCCATTGTAAGTATACATCCTCTCTGTATCACAGCTAACCAGATGGTGTTCACTGGAATCTGTTTGTTCAAGGAATATTACCAAGCAAATAGGCCACATACTGAAGGATCTAAATGCACAAAATTTCTGTACTAACGGCTACCAAAAAAAGTTAATATAAAGCCCATAGGCCAAAACTTTAACTCAAATAAAATACAAATCAATCAAAGTTCAGGCCCAAGAATCATCATGAACACAGGCAGAAGCACACTGGGTAACCAGTAAGTAGCTAATTTCATATATCTTCCATCAGGTGTCTGCAACCTTATGAAATTCAAGTTCTTGTCAGTAATTCCAAGGAAGACCAGTGTTCCATAAGTCAGTTACCTAATTGTGGTTTAAATGCATTGGTTAGGAATATAACTGCTGGGTGTCTGAGGTATAAAAATCATATGTCTGAAATGTACTGTGTGGAAGTGGCAACAGCCTCAGAGTGTATTTTATTTGAGAAAGTCCTGAGCAATGTAGCTGAATGGAATGTAAAAAATTATTTTCATCCTAAATGCCTTCAACAATCCTGTTTATTAGAAATGACCAGCTATCACCCTTTATGGACACCCAGATTTCTCCCCTGCTAGTTACACAGTGAAACTATCTCCTTGGCTTGTTTGCATCTTGATTGTCTGTCCATTAAGGAAATGAGAGGCAGCCACAAACTTGAATACATTCAATCTTGGATGGAGCAGATGGATTTCCCTATACAGATTCATTAGGCAGCACATGGAAGAGAATGGTACAAAGATTATCCCTCCGTAGCTGCTTGAATGAGAATTCTAAGGTAATTACAGCATCATTTAGTGCACAGGTTTATTGCAATTTATGCATCATCCTGGTAGTTATAAGCTGGGCATCGTCCCTTCCAAAACAAACCTGTTATTGCATGCAAAGGGTAATGTTTTTGAAAGTGTTCTCAAACAATGTTTAATATTCTTATAAAATAGACGTGTAAAGTATGCAACATGTATTATGCCAAAAAAATAGACAGATGGTATTAATCAAGACTGGGAGGGAGAGAGAGAGAGAGATGCATCATAATGAAGGCAAAGCACATGTCATGCTTACTCAAGCATTGAGAGTTAGAGGCTGAAATCATTATTCAGAAACAGTCCCATTAACTTCAAATGGGTCAAACTGCATTACTCAAATTGCTGGAAATGGTTGCCTTTCTTCTAACAGTCTCTATTATAAAAGCTAATTGTCCATAATAATCTTAGAACTTTCCTCTCCTGTTACAGCATTACTGAAAAACAGAATCTAGAGTGGGTCGATACAGATACAGGAATTGACATAACCACAATCCCCAGGGATAGTTGCTCCTAGAGCTATTCTTTATTTCCTCTGACAAAAATGAATGAATGCACATCACATCTATGAAGAAAACTGAAGGATGCCATCTGAGAACACCATCTGAGAACATATACCGTACATAACCTTGGCACAAAATGTCTTGTCTTTTACTGGCAGCATTATCACAGGACAGTGCAAATATGTTTTCCACATAGAACAATAAGCCGCCCTGTTTCCTGCACATGTATCAAAACTATGATTACTGTATTGCTAATAAAATAATCCAAAGAAACCAACTGCACTGAAGCTTTAGTCTCGTCACCTAATACAGTATAAGCCGTGGAATCAAGTACGTGTTGGAAATGTTTCAATTTACAGTGTTCTAAATTAGCCTCTTCCCAAGTGCTGATCACTTTTAATTGTTCAGTCGGTGTGTGAAATATTTTGTAGACTTTGATTCAGTCAATCCCAATGGAGACTGCAGCTAATAAACTGGAAGATGATTGAGACTCAGAAGGGCAGCTATGAAGAAATTAGATAAGATCATTGGGTGTAAGGATGCGTCACTGGAGACCAAGGCCAAGATCATCCAGTCTCTAGTATTCCCTACCACCACCATGTCTGAGTTTCAATACTGGACAATGAAGAAAGCTGACAGGAAAAATGGTTTATTTAAAATGTAGTGCTGGAGGGGAGATTTTTAGATACCCTGGACTGCCAGAGTGAGAAACAAGTGAGTCTTTGGTCAAATCAAGCCTGAACTATCTCTGGAGGCCAAATGATGGAACTGAGGTTGCCCTACTTTGGCCACATTTCAAGAAGACAAGATGCTCTGAAAAAGATGCTAATGCTGGGAAAGATGGAAGATGCAGGAAAAGAGGAAGACCTGGATGGCCTGAGTCCCTAAAGGGAACCTCAGGCTTGAGTTTTACAAAGCTGAGCAGGACTGCTGAGGGCAGGGCATGTTGGAAATCTCTCCTACATTAGATTGCCATGAGTGAGGGGAAACCCAATGACATGTCACAGCACCAATGAAGTTTATGATAGAATGGTATGTGTTGCTTTTAGGATGCTGTGAAGGCTCCGCAAGTACACAGCCTTGACTGTTCATGGTGTGCAAATATCTCCTTGTTTGGATCAGCTTCACTGGACCCCTCTTTCATTTGCAGGTTCACGTACTTCTAAAACCCTACAGATCATCCTTCAGTATTTGGGACAGCTGTTATCTGACTTCCCATTCCTTTCTTGCATGAGACGTCAAATAAGTCAATCAGTAACCTGAATAAGGAGCTATCTAAGGTTGTTATGCTACTTGTGCCCCAATGTATGCTAGGTTTGCCACGTATCCGTTATCTCTGTGACTGAAAATCTGTCTCCTAGATAATTGTCAACTTGGGTTGGGCAATGTATCGCTTTACTGAATAACCCATTTCAAAGTACTGCACAAATAGTGATCTGGGTATCAGTAACCACTTTCAGCACTGAAATTTGAGAATCTCCATGGACACACTTTCAGTATTGTTTCACTGGTGGGCATCGGAAAGAGCATTCTCCCTCACTGTATTGTCCCCGGGTTGTCAAATGCAATCATCATCATCATCATCAGTGGCGTCAGCGGTGGCAGGACTTTGTGTCTCTGTTCTGTCCCTTTGTGTAACATCTTTCGCTGCTTTTGATTATGTAAATATCCTCCACTGGTACTAAATGAGAAACCAAAGACAAAATGTACTGTATAAATACTTCTAAAACAAATCAGAGCTGCCCAGAGTCTTGCAGAGAAGACTGAAGGTTCACAGAGACTCACATGTGCTCTAGAGATCAGTTGGTAGGTTGCTGCCTACAGCTACAGGGAACAAAGTGACAAAGGTGGCTAAAAATATTGGAGATCATATGAGGGAAGTGTTCATTCTCTGGTGCATCAGATGCCCTTGAACAAGGTTCTGTTCAGTCTCCTTCAGCCAACAGGGAAAAATCCCATCCTTGAAGGAGGCAGTGGCGATCAATGAGGCCCATTCTGGCATGCTCCCTCTGGTGATCTTAATAAGCCGAGGCGGGCAGGGATCGAATGGAGAGGCTGCCGGTCTGCAAGGCGCCAGCACCCTGGAGACCTCAGCTGGAGTAAGAGGTCTAAACTCGACAAACTGAGGAGACTGAGAGGGCATGGCACTGGCCACACTCGAGGGTAGATCGGTGCGACCGGAGTCCAGATCAGAGTGGATAGCCTCTAATTTGGATTTTTAAATGGCTGTAAATACTCACTAGGGAAATCACTAGGAGGAGGCCCCGGCGGACCAGGATTGGCGAGGTCTCAAATCTCCCAGAACAGTTCCGCATGGCGATTCGAGGCCTCACCAATTCTCAAGGAGGTGTAAGAACTTTTTGCGTCCCTGGTCACTCTGACATAGCATCTGGTCAATGCCATAACGGCAGCCTGACTCGATGCCCTCCGATCCTTCTTCCATCTGCACTCTAGCCTCCTCCACTCTTGCTTTATCACCCTCAACTCCACCGTAAACCACGGAGAGGAGCAGGCTCGGCATGGGATGAGGCACTGGGGGGTGAACCGGTCGACAACTCTGGTCACATCCTATTTCATTTGCAAATGCATTGCCATAGACAAGTTACTGTAGGCAGGAATGTCCTAGTAGCAAGTTTACCCCTCTGTTATGGGCAAAGAAAACAGCCAAGCTAGGGAGGGATTTGTAGCCTAAAAGTCTTAAAAAGACACAGATAAAAAATATGGAGAGTCCCTAGTGCAATGCCTCTTCTCTGGCAGCTGTTGACTTCTTTTGTGGACAATTTGTTTGTCCTCAGGCACAGAACTGTTGACAACACCGTGTCTTCCTGCAATCAATTTCTTAAATGGCTCTGGTGATAACAGCTTGTCACATCTATCCGTGTTGGAGCTCACTTGCTGGCAGAAGTGAGGGTTCAGCTCTTTTCCTTT
The DNA here is from genome assembly GCA_023846285.1 of Phrynocephalus versicolor. Lineage (NCBI taxonomy): Eukaryota > Metazoa > Chordata > Lepidosauria > Squamata > Agamidae > Phrynocephalus > Phrynocephalus versicolor. The sequence continues at coordinate 21,392,497 of JAHTLZ010000010.1, read as the reverse complement.
TTATCACTGAGACAGCCTGTTTGATGGCAGGATGCAGGAGATGGATGTTATTGGCATGGAAGCAAATCCTGTAATTGATGCCCAGCCTCGCCAGGAGAAAGAAGGTGTCAGTGCTGCAGTTCTGGGGAGAAGGGATGGGAGGAAGAAACAGCATCTGGCACAAGTGATGCATTGCAACCTAGGGCCGTTACTTCACGAGCCGCTCGCTTCGCGGTAAGCCGTCATTTGCGTGCGAACCGACCGCTTCAGTCCGCACGCTCCTCCCTTTTGGCTGCGACGTCACCCCGACCACGCCCCCTTTAGCGTGCTCCAACCGGGGTAAGTGATGCCCCTGGCGGAGGACGGGAATCTCTTCGCTTCGCATCTCGCTTCGCACCCAGCGCCACGTGTGGTCTCAGTTTTTGGCTTTTATTTCAAGTTTTTTTAAAAAATATTCAAACAGGGATATCGATGCATCGCTATATTGTTTCATCGCTTTGCGCTGTTACTTCCTCGCGTGAGTAGCAGCGGCGGCGGCGGCGGCGGCGGGCGCAGGAGGAGCCGCTGCTGCCTCGCCCGGCCAGAGCAGGGCACCCGGGGCAGGCAGTGTGCAAGCGGCGGAGGGCGGGCGGCTGTGCCATGCGGGGCTCCCCCCGAGTAGCGGCGGCGGCGGCGGCGGGGGGCTGCCAATGATGCCAGGAAACAAAACACAGGATCGTACAGTAACCATGCTCTGTCGTGAATGACAGCCAAGCATTGATGCATCGATACACCGGTCCCTTTTTTTTAAAAAAATCAAAGAACACGGGAAACGGGGGAAGAACATCAGTGCTTTAATGCGAATGGAGCTCGTGAGGTCATTCTCGATTCGAACGGAAAAGCGGCCCGCGTGAGTACAGGGAAAAAGGGGTGGGGGCGAAGGGAGACCACGTGATCGCCTTCGCATTCAAAGCGAAGGCAATCACGCTGCGAAGCGAAGAGCCTCGTGAAGTGACGGCCCTAGTGTGCTAATATGGCAGAAAGAACGACAATTGTACTCCAGAGGAATGAAAGACCTGCCAATTGTTTATTTGTATTTAGCATTCAATTTAAGCATCAAAAGATTTAGTACAGTATTTTCCTATTGCCCAGTGGTATAATTCAGTTAGAGAAGCCCTTAATGCTCTCAGGCTAAAGACGATGGGTTGTCCCATTGTGCTGCTTTCCACTCTCTGAAAGGATCATCATCACCCAAAGCTGCTACATTGATCAAAGTTTAGCTTAAACTTTGTTTTGACGCCTAGTGGGTAGGGAAACCTAATACTTGTGAGCCCACCTTCCAGTTCAATTGTCTTTAAACCAAGGTTCAGGATCCAGATTTATAAATAGATGGATCCTGATCCATTTGTTTATCATAAAATTGCTACCTCTTTGGACAACAACCCCCATTATTCCCCAGCCAGCATGCCCCCCGCCCCAAAGCAGGAGACCAGGAAAGTAATATTTCCCATTTTTGGTTAGGTCATAGTTTAACCTGCGATGGGTCATATCATTATATTCATCAGCAGGAGCAACAACATTATACAAATGCATGGCATAAATTGAGACAGGCCTTAATCCTAACCCAAGAATGCAGGTATGGGATACAGGTGAGCCTGAAAGAGGTTGAAGTTGATCTAATATATTAATACATAACCCTCAGTGGGTCTGAGCTTCTTCAGATCACACATGTGCATGCCTGCTCCTGATAACTTGCTCCTGGGTGGCTAGGATTCCGTTTGCAGCCCTCAACTTTATACAGCTAGTAATCTCTCATCTCCGTCATTTGCACATCCGCTGTCTGTGAGCCCTAGTTAGGCATCGTCACCTGAAAGCTGGTGAGGCTGTAACAGTGATGAGGATAGGCACACATTCATTAATCTGCTCCATTTTTATCTCACCCCTCCCCCACCTGCCCGCATCAAACCTTCACACATTCAGTGCAAAAAGGCATGTGAGGACATATGTCCATAATAACAAAGCCTGCATTACAAGAGTTTCAGCCCTTTTTAGATATCCACATAGTACATGAAGCTCTGACTACTGTCTGAGGAGATGTTGGAGGCAGGATCGTTGCATGTCTCCAGGCCTCCCACTCTAGTTGGAGTTTTCCTACCTGAATATGGCTCTGGTGCTGAATGCGTTTCTTTGCTATGTGAAGTCTTTATATCACCCCATTCTTTCAAGATATATATATATCTCACATGTGGCAATCTTCTCACTGCTTCTGATATTCATCCCACCCTACCTCAGGAAAGGAAGGCTTTAGAGAAAGTCCTTATCACTGGGTCTCCCAAGAGTGGTATCTGTGTACCCTTTCCAAGTAGAAGGAGGGTGCTGATCAGGAATATGCTGCTCAAGCAATTTGGCAAATCTCACAAATTATCTATATTATGTATCCTATATTTTGCTGTGTAGGTGCGAAGGTGCACATGCATGTGTGCAGCCAGGAGATTAGCGCTATGGCACTTTCCTCACTTAACAGAACACAGTGTGAAATCAGATGAGGGATGTCAGAGGACTCCCAATCTCAAGGATGGATGTGTTATTCCTTGTTCTTGGCTCCACAACCCCTTGTGGACACTAATCTTTTGACCCATTTATAAATCCCATAGTCTTTGGGAACCAAGGGAAACAAAGGGGTCTGATTTAAATGCTCCATCTAGATGTCCCCTAGAGTACAGTGCCTGCAGTTGTATTTTCACATATGAATCAGGACTTCACTAACCCTGACCCTAGGTAATGTTTCCAATATCATTTGGAATGCAGGAGAAGTGTCTGCATACAGGTGTCCTTCCCTCCTGCCTGAGGCTGTCCAGTTCCGCAAGGAAACTACCAGACTCCATCTGCCCAATGTCACAATCCAAAGGTACGAAAATCACCTCATCCAATCTAAACTATGACACCCTGGCTGAGAAGAAAAACCAAAAAGCCAAACAACTGCATTTGGGTTAGGAAAAGAAACAGAGGCATACATCGGTTTGGAAATTTAATGCATTCTTCAGGATGTTTCAGACTCTGGAAAATTTGTAAACCGGAAACATACTGGGTATTTTTTGCAATGCCTTACGAAAAAAATCATAAACTGGGATATTGCAGAAAAACATCATAAACTGAGGCATTATTTACAGTGGATCTCCTTTCGTGAACCAAAAATTACGTTAACAAAGGTGTTTGTAAACCAAGATATGCCTGTATGAAGGTATCAGTCAGTGACTGCTATGCTTCTTGATGCTGTATTTTCAAAGAAATGTTTAACTTATTGCATTAGGCACCCTGAGAGCTTAGAAAGAACAGGGTTGATTTTTTTTTAAAAAAAGACACAAAGTATTTGATGAGAGCAGGCAGCGGCAGCAGCCAACAGATCAGATCACATAGACTTGGTGGTAGAGATGGGCACGAAATGAAAAAAAAATCATTCCATTATTTGTTGTTCGTTTCATTACGTAATGAAATGAATAATGAAAATTCAGCCCCCGTCCTTCTTGCAGTCTGTGGTGGGAGTTAGGGTGGGAGTTGCTGTCTCTGCGACTCGTTACTTTAGGCCAGCCAGGCAGGTGTGTGTCTCTGTGTTCCTGCTGGCTGCAGCCTGGCTCTTAGGGGAGAGAAAGAAGAGATTTCTCTTGCAGCCTCCCTGTGTGCGTGCGTATGTCTCGGTGAGTACCCTCCCCTGCCCCGCAGTGCAGTCACTCTGCGGCTGCCTTACAGCCTGGGCAACGCCCGCTGCTGCCTTTGCAGCCTCCCTGTGTACCTAGTCTATACTGTGTCTCTGCCAGCATCATTTTTTTTTTTAGTGTTTTCCCTCTGGTCTGGGGCGTTGGGGGACGTCCGTGCGCGGAAATGCTTTAAATCGCACAAAAAGCGGGTAAAATGAAAAATGAAAAAAAAAATGATTTTTTTTCAAAAAATTCACAAAAATCAAAAATGAACCGAAACGGACCCGCAATGAAAAACGAAAAACTGAAATGCCAATTTTTAGATTTGTGCCCATTTCTACTTGGTGGTGGCAAGATTGAGAAGACAGCTCTCTTTTGAACCACCTGCATTCTTTTAAAGAGAGGAACCTCTGTCGTTTGATTGCTTGTGCTATTGAAGGAGAAGATGAAACAGAAAACATTGGACTTAAGATCCTACTCCTGAGAAAGCATTTTAACTTCTTGCCTCTTGTAGCTCCTTATGTATGTGTGAGATTGAAATGAGCTATGGGAAAGGTTACGTTGACCTTTGAAATATGGCAATGACTCGTGTTCAACTTGCATTCCATATTTTCCAATAGATCCTTTAATTTTTTAACAAAATTATAATTCACTATAATTTTTTTTTAAAAAATTGAAATTCCTCTTTCTAATAATGTTAATGGTTTGAGTAACATTCAGCATTTTGTGTCAGCCTGCAGTTTTGGTGGGGTGAGTATCCTGGAGGGCTTGGCTGTTTTGAGTCATTTTAATTTCTGCCATTTTCTTTTCTTTTATACTGTGTGCTGATGAGCATTAACAAATGACTTTCCCCATTAATGTTGATGCCTCAGCTTGAATACTAAATTTCCAAAATGTGCTGCTCTCGGGCAGCCCCTTCCTTTCTCCCCTATTTCTCCGTTGAGTGTTATTTTCCTGGTTTTGGCCCAGTTTCCCAGCCTGTCAAGACCCTTCTGAAGGCAGATACAGCCTTCTGTGGCATTTACAATCTTGTTTAGACCATTTGGTATGAATTCCCTCTGCCTTTGCTCCATGTGTTGCACACTGCAGGGCCTACAATGGACTCCAAGTTCAATGGAATTTTCTCTTAGGTAAGCAGCCTCAATTCATGGTCAGGAGCTGAGGATGGGAGCAGAGCACCACTACATGGAAAATAAAGGAAATTTTTATTTATTTATTTATTATTGGATTTATACCCCGCCCATCTTCCCTAAGGAACTCTGGGCGGCTTACAAAGCTGATCAAGTCAGCAAATAGACAGAACACAGATAAAAAGAAATAAACAACAATATGTTAAAAACGTGAGCACCCTGAGCCATTTAACGTGGTGTCTGTTATGAAAGTGCTGAGGCAGAATTGTTTTAAATAGTACAAGAACATACCGAGCCCATTATAAGTCCACTATTTGGAATGCATACAAGAAAAGCAAACCTGGCAGCACCAATCCAGAATAGCGTCATCCCACCTACAAGAAACACATGCAAAATATTTTTTAAAAAATCAAGAAGGTCATTTACAACCCTGCATGCAAGACTAGTGCTGCAAAAACGACCAATATCCTGCCTAATAGTTCCAGCTGTCTTAGCATACAACAGGAAGATATTCTGCATTCTTTTGTATTTTACCTTGTTGTTGTACATTGCCCAGAGGGATCTCCAGGACAGATGGCTCCTGCCATATAAAAATCAAATTAGTCCATCAGATTAATCAATCAGTAAATTTGATAGCTATTAGTACAAAAAAATTATTTGCCTTGACAGCCCAAAATAAAATTAGCACTCCACCCCACCCCACATTCTTCCAACAAAACGAGACACTAGTAATACTACTCACCCTACACAGTCATTTCCTCAGTCATCTCTGACATTTATGAAAATTATGAAATATACAGAGGAAGGGGTTTGTCTGGGGTTTTTAGGCTTCCCAAACATTTTCGGATAAACTTAGCATCCACATCTATGGAGCTTAAGTGGATTTTACTCTTTCTCACCCTTTCCAACAATACGGAAGTGGTTGGATGGGGGGGGGGATGCAACGAATAACAGTCGGAGGCACACACTGCATATTGGGTGGCTGAGAGAGGGAGGGAAGGAGAGAAAGACAGAGATGGGGAAAGGGAAGGGCTTCTTCCACACAAGGCTTTTATTAGGATATTATTTTACCTCATGCTCCAAATTTTACAGGAGGAGAGGGACTACAGAAGGGCAGTCATTTTACCATCCACATGTAGTCCTCAGATGTTTTTCAACCATTTCTTCTCTTCTTCTTTTAACTAATAAAAAGTCTGTTAAGGAAGAGATAGCTTTATAATTCATTTGTTACTGGTAAGAGCTATGCCATATTTGGAATAAAGGTCTGAGGTAAACCAAACTAACACACAAACACAGCTCTTGGGAGCCACCTGTAGGCAAATGCAAGAGTTAGGCAATGATTCCTTTACTGAACCACTAAAGAATGACGCAGACTGCAAGTTTTTGTGGGCAAATCCCACTTAAAAGCTGTTCATCCTTTTACAGATAGTGTAGGAAAAATTGTCCCCAAATTTAATGGCAGATGTCTGTGCCTAGTTGGCTTGTGAATCCAGGTTCAAGTTGCAAAGTCATCTGGGAGGTGTGGTCTCAAGTATCCTCCCTTGCAAGCATGGTTGGTATTTTTTAATCCGAAAGCAATAGAATTTGCTAATTACCAGGGTATCCCTATAGATAATTGAGTATGTGTTTATGGAAACCTAGCTATTGAGGGCATCACCTGTTATGTACTTGATTGCCCCTTATATGATATAAGAGAAAAATATAGCCTGTTTTAAAGAAAGTGGAAAACAGAAACATCTCAGAGAAACTGAGCTTTTTATTAAAAATATCCAATGTAGATACAATAAACAGAGTCTCATTATTTGCTTTTAAAGCTGCTCTATGTATTGCTAAGTAATTGGGTAATATTTGTATAAAATGACATAAAGATTCAGAGGTATGAAGATAGTCTCATGGAATGTAATTCAAATATATGTTAAAGTTTTAAAATCCTAAAATTTTATTACTGCATTTAGGGGGGGTTAGTCTAATCAGGGACAAAGGTGGCATAAAAATAAAGTTTATTATATTATTTATTAAATTTTATAGTTACATCCTAAAGTATTAATATTAGTATTATTTAACTTTATAAATATTGATAATTATGGCACAATAGTAGGGTTGCTCTTTTGTAGTGTATTACTTTTGCAATGGTTTGACGATTAAGCAATAAAGATTAGATTCTTCTTGCTAATTGTGTGTGTGTGTGTGTGTTGTGTTGTGTCATAGTCGTGACTCCTCCTTGGCAGGAATACTGGAGTGGTTTGCCAGTTCCTACTCCAGGTGCCTACAGCACCTGGTATTCCCTGGTGGTCTCCCATCCAAGTACTAGCCAGGGCCGACCCTGCTTAGCTTCCTAAATCAGGCGAGATCAGATGCGCTTAAAGCATCTAGGAATTCTTACTAATTACTACATTCTAAAAACACTTCAGGGACCTCTGTTAGAAGGTTTGGGTCATAATTTAGTTCATTCACCAGATAGAAAAGGAGCCAATTCTAGCTAAATTAGTCAAATGAATACAGTAGTTGTACCCAGTGAAATAATAGATGTTTCTTCAGTTTGTACTCAACACAGAAGTTCTCAGGGCTGATGATGAGTGAGTCTATGGTGTTGCTGTTGGACATTATCCTCAAGTCCAGAAGAATCAGAAAAAAGCCACATGGTGGTGTGGGGGGGGTCCCCAAATCCAACAGTTGGGTGATATCTACAGTAGAAGCAAACTTTCAGACAAACTAAATGCTCAAGAGAATGTGCATTTCCTACATTTCAGCCTGTTTTTTTTTAATTCTAAGTTTCAAGGACAAATTGATTTCTTCATGCCACCCACCGCCCTGGAAGGACTGCAGGGCTTGATTTATGCCTGAGCTCAATTACCCTGTGCGGGTATGTGTACGCAGAGATAGAGGTCGCCCTGGAAAGGAGGAAGTAGAAAAACACAGATATACTCCTGAGAAGGTACAGAGCATCACCATTTCCCTTCATCATTAATATAAATGTCAGAATGTTCTCACAGGCTGAGGTTTAAGAAACACTTCCATAACAGCGTGAATGGTTTCTAGACACACATATGAGCATCAGTTTCTTCTCTCCACACACCCCTACTGCCCCAAAATAAAGCAGTGCAACATAACTGCAGTAATCACTGTGTCTGTCTATCAGTTTATAGACTATAAAATGATATGTAGTAGTAATTCACAGTTATATAGTGCTTCACACAAATTTGTTGGAATCCTGTTGCTATGGGTTGTGCCTCCTATGCCTGGTTATCTCATGAGTCTTAAGTGGCATAAATTATGGCAATAGGATGTGTCTAGAAGCCACTCTGTCTGATATCATAACCCTGCCTTGTTTTGGGGGGAAATAAAACGTCTCAAATGCCTCCTCAAGAGTTCCCAAGTTTCTTATGGAATCCTTCTCCTCATTGGAAAGCCATTTGAGGGTGGAGGAGCACTTCAGGACAGGAAGGGGAAGTCTTTAATTAGCCAAAATTGCTGCCACTTATAATGATTTTACATTAGGTAATTTAGTGTTATCTCATAAACTACACCTCATCAATATGCACCACACATTAAGGGAGATTGTCTTCTTTCCAGTGGCTCTTGCTCTTATGTTCAGGAGTGGAGAAACACAAAGTGACAATCAAGCTTCCTCCCACATTTCCTCTCGCTCTGAACAAATGGGAGAAATGTTTATCCAAAAGTGGGAAGAGAAGACATGTCCAAGAATTGCCTCTTCATTTTCCACAAGTTCTTCAATTCTCCAAACTCTACTGCTTTTTGTGAATCTAATCCTTTCTTTCCCCCTTGTGTAGATGGACATTTCCTCTGCATCAAACTACATTATGCTATGTCCTCTTATGCTGAAGATTCACCGCCAGGTGGCAACCGTAGAACGTGACATATTTTCCCACTTGGCTTTTGTAAACATTAGTTAAGTATTCAGAGCAGTAACCTGTTAGTCTGTCCAAGCATATCAGCATGGAACAAGTAGTAGTCAGCCTTGGCCAGGAACAAGCTGTTTACTGGCCAAGTAGGGAGTTGCAACCGCCACTTTATTGCTACCCTAACTATGAGATGTGGAAGGTACAGATCTTTTGCTCAGGTGGAGTGACAGCAGGTTCCAGAAAATACACTTTCCTATACACCCACGTTCTGGCCTTCTTCATACTGCACTTTTCCCAGACTTCATCTTCTCAAGTTTCCTCAGTCTCGCTCACTTTATAACGCAAAGTACAGAAAAAACTCCTAGTTCCCTGAGCTCCTTGCCCTCTGAAGATGCCAGCCACAGTTTCTGGCGAAACGTCAGGAAGAAAAACTTCCAGAACACAGCCAAACAGCCTGAAAAACTCATAACAACTGTCAGATCCTGGCCATGAAAGCCTTTGAGAATACACTACAGAGATTGTTCACAGATTTGCAGATCCTGTCGGTATTATGATATGACAGCATATGGGAGGAGAACATACGGTTCTTTGTATGCCGTTGGATTACAATCCCACCAGAGATAGGTAGTTTAGCTAATAGTGAGTGATAATGAGTGTTTGGTCCAAAAATATTTGGAGGGCTGCACATCACCACATCCTGCTCTGTTTTAGCTTTTTCCTTTGTGCGGGCTTGGAACTGCCTTTGGTCTATATATTTATATAAAAGCCTCCAATGAGTTGTGAACAATGCTGAACCCAGCATTTGAAGAGCACTATCAGGTGTTTATCTCAAAAGGTAGGATGAGCTCAGGAACGTTATTTGGTGCAACTGCAGGAAAAATGTGAGGTTCAAGCTTCTAATTAAGCAGTGCACACAACTAAACTAAGCTGCATCTAGGAAAGGCAGAGTCACACACGTCAGAATGATTCCATTCAAGACACCACTGAGACTGTTTCATTTCCACCATCATGCTCCTCATCATTGGATGCTCATCAGCAGAATTTCATCACACTGCTTCAGTGCTTATTCCTCAGGACTGTGGATTCCATCAGAGCTATTTCACTTTTTTATATGAAAATCATGTTGATTAAAGGCTCATTGCCTGATTTTGGGGTAGACACTAATTTTGATGCAAGTCACCATGTCGTCAAAGCTGATAGAAAGTACTCCACCACTTACCTGGGTTCTAGTACAAGAGCACCTTCACAGTAGAAAATGCCATGTCCCTTCTTCCAAAAACACTGCATTTAAGCACCTCAGGAAGTGTGTCTTATGACTATCTGACTTGAAAGGGATGACTTCTTATGCTCTATTAAAAAAATGTAAACCCTGACAAACTAACTTCTCAGAATTCATACTGTTTGTTAAACATATCGGAGAAACGCTTGAGGACTAGTTGAGTTCCATAATTAAATTGCTTCCAACATCAAGAGCTTTGCAGTATTAACCCATTGGTTTGTATTAGGGGGTGTACACTATTCGGACAGATTTAATTATGGCTATCCGTGCATTCCTGAGATGACCAACAGGGTAAAGCAAAAAGCCCAGGGCATTAATAGGGTGGAGTGGTACTCCAGAGATCCCTCGTGTTAAATCTATCATCTTTGGAGGGCAAACTTAAAATAAACAAGAAGCTACAGGATTAAAAATGGAACAGAGGGCACCCAAGTATCAACGTTAAATGAGGAAGATGTTGATTTCGTAACTAAAGATGAGAGTGATGGCTTCATCCCCGGTGAAGCTCAAGACCTTTCTGGCACACTGCATTTATTAAGGGCCTCTCAATGAGCACCTAATGAGCCAGCCTCCATGTCCTAACCTGAACTGCTGTGCACGGTGGGGGACTTCCATCAGTGCAACATTTTGCCTGCACTTCCTGCTTTTGGTCCCCACCTCCTCTTTTTTTAAAAAGAAACCAGACATTTGCACCAGTAGAACTCTAGAGAGGGGTGCACACACAAGTGTGGGGGTGCTCCGTGCAGATGAGCGATTACAGCACTGTGTCGATTCTGAGTGATTCATTTTAGTATGCTGTGGTCTGCCTTTCTGCCCGCTATATTTTGGTTTTCTCTTCTCTTGTCGGTGTGGTGGAGTGACCACCAACGTTCTCAAGAACCATTGCCTGCTTCTCTTTTTCTCCTGGCCTCTGGGCTGGAAGAAGGCCAATTGGCTGTCAGAAACATATCTGAAGATCTTCTGTAAACCCCTCCTCCTTCCTGCCCCTGGCAGAGCTGGTTGCATTTCCCTACTTGAGGGAATGTTGTTTTTTCCTGCTAGAAACATGCAAATCCAGGGGTGAGAGCCTGGTTGGAATGTTTCCAAAAGAGCATAGGGTTCATCAGCATAACCACTGGTCCAAATACTGGCTTAGATCCAGAGGGTCGTCCCAGTTCAATTGTCCAGTTTTCCAATAAATGGCCGAAGGGCATTATTTTCAATATCAGCTTCCCAAGTATCAAATGCAGGTCACTGTCCTGCTTGCATATCCAACTCCTTCTGTAGGGCAGAAGGTTAGAACAAGCAGGCTTCTCAGACCATCTGCTGGTGACTGAGCAGACTGAGATGAGCTCAGCTTCAACAAATCAGCTGCTTTCCATACTTTTGTATTGTAGCCCGGGGACCAAACCCTATGGGCTAGCAGGAACATACTAAAATAACACAATGGTTCTCTGTCCCTCCGTCCTGGACATAAGCTTGCTATAGGGAGAAGCCGACAACTAAGCCCTGCATGAAATGGAGATTAGCTGGCAGAAATGGAGATTAGCTTGCAGTAATCCCCATGTCTGAAAATTAAATAGGTTTTCAAAGTCTACAAACAGTTGTAGCCATGTAGGCCAATATTCTACTGCTAGTTCCAATTAAAAGTCGTTCCACTGAATCAACTTCTGAATATAAGTACAACACTTAGATAAATCCCATTAAGTCAACATTGTCTCTTCTAGTTGGGACAGGTAATGGGATGTTGGTCATTAATTATGAAAGCTACAATACCCCAACTCAGCTGTGTCTCTGGAATTCTTCCAGCAAACTCCTAACAAATGTAATTTCTATAAACAGCTTCTTATAATATTTGAGCCGTTTCTCGCTTGGCAGTTTCCAGTTTACCTGCGTTCCTACTTCATAAGCAGCAAGAGTTCAAATTCTTCAGCCCATGCCTGATATATTTATTTAAAATGTTTGTATCCCACCTTCCTCTTTATAACTTCAAACCAGCCCTTTACCCTTGAACATTGATAGATAGGAATCAACAATATTCCCCTTTGCAGGTTGTACAGCCAATGGTATAGTCAACTGTGGAAGTAATAAACTCATTGCTTGTCTTTGAATGATGCTTGCAGTGCAAAACTAGGTGTGTTTACTGACTCAAAAGTAGAATCCATTGTGTTCAGTAGAATTTACTTGTATGTACATATGTACTCTATGCACGTACAGGTCTGTCTGTCTGTCTGTCTGTAGAAGCTTATAGCCTTTACTGAGTGCACTTTGTGTGTCTTATACTCTACTTTCCAAGGGTGAGATAATCTAGGTATCTAATTAAGTGATTAAGGTATGACTGTAATTTTCACTAAAATGCATAAAGTAATGTATTCTTTTAGATCTGCTTAATCCAGCCAAAGCAATTTGTAATGCAAAATGTATTTCCATTTTGCATATTGTATGCTAAATCCTGGACACTGAGCACCTACCACTATATACAAACATTTTCTGAACTGTCCAGGGCAATCCTGGATTGCTGAGAACATTTCCAGAAGAATGATAATGTTTTAAAGACAACCAAGAGCCTTTAAAGACTAAAGCCAAGTGTGCAGTTGATATCCCACTCCATACTGCTTAAAGCACTCTGTGTGTCATTGATTCCACACCCTGTCAAGGATGCCCAGTGGGGAATCAAACTCCCAGCCATAGAGCCAGAGACCTAAACCACTGAACCATCCAGAACTTCATTGGGCAACAGCATTAGAGAGTAGGCTGCACGTTGTGCCCATCCCACCTGAGTAGTCAATTTCCTGGCCTCAGAAGGATGGAATGTTGAGTCAGCCTGGAGCCAAGATCAAACTCAGGTTGTGAGTAGAGTCTTCACTCCAGTAGGAGTTTAACCATGGCTCCATGAGACTAACCGGTTTATTGTGGGATAAACATTTGTGGACCAGCTCTCTTCATGGCGCCTTGATAAATTCAAGCCCTGAAGGTGTCACAAACCTCTTTTGTTGTCCTACAGAAACTGCTGCTCAGGGTTTCCCTTCAAATGTAAACAACGGTGACCACTGGCTAGGGTGGAAAGAATGGAGAGAAATCTGGCCTGGTGTGGGTGGCAAGAGAAAAGATAAGCCATCATAGTTTTCTGCAGCACTGCCGTCTTGCCCCAGACTATAAAATCACAATTATGGATTGCATGATAATGCCCACATATGACTAGCAACACTCCCTTGCTTGTGGCATTTCATCTCCTTTATATACAACATCAGAAAGCAACCCCCAACCCACCCATCTCCAGCCTGAAGCGATGCCTCTTCCTTTTCTTGCAGGGTCGGCATCCTTCTTCAGAATCCGCCTCTGGCCACGGGCTGCTTTTCTGCTGAAGGGGAGCAAGCAAGGGATTGCGGTCTTCTAATTAGGTTAATAAGTAACTAAAATGATCACTAGATTCTAGGGCGTGGCCTGAGGGTAATGAGACTGCCTGTGGTGGAAAGCTGTTGCGAGGTTTGGTAAAAAGAAAAAAAGTGTGTGTGTGTGTGTGTGTGTGTGT
>JAHTLZ010000010.1:21349853-21379054 GCA_023846285.1 Phrynocephalus versicolor | reverse complement strand
ACATAACTTGGATGGGAGAGGCCTATGGGAAGCCCATTTCAACTACCTTTATCTCTGTTATTTAGAGAGAGAACAGGGGGAGAGACAAAATGAATGAGCAGAGCTTTGGGGAACAGTTCCCTGGGGAGCCAGTCCGACTGGGGAAGAGATCATGGAGCCAGCATATGCTGCTGAACTGATACATGGCTGCTGTCATGTACAGTCTTCTATTCACCACCCCCTCCCCTCCCCTCCCCCTGGGATTATAGCCCTGTACTAATCCCAAAACATGATTAGCCAGCCCATGGAGGGGCTGGAGGAGACCTCTCCTGTTCCCTGCTGGTTCTGAGACATGAACTAATCAGCTTGCAATTTAACTGTCTCCAAATGGATGGGCCAATTCATCCTCATACAAAACTCCTACAAAAACCCCAAGGAGGGCTGTGCAGGTCCATCGTGCAGACCTGGCTCTTTCCCACTCTTCACTGAAGGCAGGGGGGGGCAAGGAAAGGGGGGCAGCCTAATCCACCTTTTAAGAAGTTATTCAACGTGACTTCTTTAAAATTAGAACAGAGAAACTCTTTGGGCACCTTTGTTGTTCCCCAGAAATTGTGTCCTCTTCCAATGAGATTTGCGGTCTCCTTTGGGATGAACATCTAGCACAGTAGTTCTCAACCTGTGCGCCCCCAGATGTTCCTGACTGCAACTCCCAGAAATCCCTTCCAGCACAGTGAGTGGTGGCGGCTTCTGGGAGTTGCAGTCCAGGAACATCTGGGGACCCACTGGTTCAACTCCTCCTTCTCCTCTAAGGGAGCACCAGCCTTTACACAGCATCAAGCAGATCATGGCTGGCTGCCTGCCTATTTTGGTTGCTCTCTTAGTAGGCTGGCTGCCTATTTTAGTGGCTCTTTTAACCCTAACTCTAACCCAGCCCTACCAACCATTAGGCACTTGTGAACCAGCCATTTCAGGTAATTTTGAGTGGCCTGTGGGGGGGAGGAGGAGTATCATGCAGCTGCTAGCCTTTCTCCTCCACCTGAAGACATTTTGCATGTCACCTGGCATGTACTTCTTAGCTCACTTATTACTGCCATTTTCTCTTAAGTAGCCCTAGACTTGAAGCTGAAAAATAGCACAAATAAATAACCGTTTTAGAAATGGAGCTGGAAATATGTTTTTCCATATAGCCTGTCCTTTCTGGACCAGGCACCGTAAAACTCACCATGCCACCCCCTTGGAAGCCCTTTTCTCCTCCAATGCATATTTTTGCTTTCCCCTGCTGTGGAAACAAAATCATCTAGTATGTGATTTTGGCACCTTTGTCAGAAATTGTTACACAAGCAGTTTTATACCAGGAACACTATCTCTTTCATAAGTGACGCAGCTGCCACCTATAAGGGGCTTTGCTATTTCCACTGAACTTTTCCACAACCCTCCAGCATTTTGCAGACTCCGCCCCCCCCCTTTGCGGCTGAATCTTGGCAGTGCCGTGGTCCCCACCTCTCCACTGGCTACCTTAAAATAAAATGGGTGATCTGCATACATCCTGGTTTAGGATAGAAATAGGAATTCCAAGAGCTGCACCTCCCTCCAACTTCTGGCCATTGCATCCCCCAAATGCTGGTGCTGCATAAAGAGGGTACCTCTGAGAACAGGGGAGGGGAGGGGAGGGGAGGGGAGTTAGTCCCTGGATCCACTAAAACAGGCATGTCCAAACTTCGGCCTTCCTGATGTTTTGGACCACAACTACCAGAATTCCAAGCCTGTATTTCCAATGGCAAAGGACTGTGGGAGTTGTGGTCCAAAACATCTGGAGGGCCAAAGTTTGGACATGCCTGCACTAAGGTACCTCACCTCTTCTTGGTACACAGGAATCAGTGTTGAAACAGGGGACAAGGGAACCACCAGTAGGAATAAGGAACAACTATTATTATCTACATATCATTCTAATAGTCATGTGAGTATGCTTTTTGATCTTGCTAGAGGTTATTTGTCACAATTCATAACTTGTCAACATTGATGAACCACAGATTTTCAATCTTTTTCCTGATGAATCAATTCAATGGTTCATCTTGCCTTTTTAAAAAAAAATCCTATAAAATGGTCTCCATGCATATAGACACCAACATTACAGAGAAGCTTCCCTGACTCTCCTCTAATAATCCTTTCACATTTGGCAAAGTTTGGGTTTCAGATGCCCAAGGTATATACTCACAAAGTGGTCTCCCCCAGGAAAGTGACAAGAGATTCCAGACAGCAAAGGGGTCCCAAAAGGGACAAAATGGGTTGACTGATCAATGAATCAAAAATAACTAAAATGCACTAATTTGTATTCATCAATATTGTAGCATTAGTGATTTTGAATGGTTTTTGCAATTTGATTTTAAATCTGTGCCAATATCTCATTCTTGTCCTTTTTTCTTTGCTGAGGTGTCCCAGTGCTTAAGTCAAGAGTAAGGAACCCATGTTCCTCCAGATGAGGTTTAACTCCAGCCCCCATCATTCCAGCCATATTGAAAACTGTAGTTCAACATCTAAAAGGCCACATCTAAAGGGTTGGGAAAGGGGGGTCATTTTGTAAATGGGAAAATTTGGGTAAGTAGGGTGGATTTTTTTGCTTCAGTTGTGCATTCCCAACTTCGTTCCAAATGGCTGTTTCTGTTCCAATTTTACTGGAACCAGGAAAACACATTAGACCCTAAAACATTACAGAGAGAGACATTACATTTCCAACTCTTTCCCTAGAATGAAGAATTGATCTTGTACACTGCTGTAGCAGTGGATGAAATCCAGCAGTAAGTTGCAACTAGAGCAAACCCATTGAATCAGTTGAGTTGATGGTGGACTTGACTCACTAAGTCTTCTCTGGTTCAGCTGCTGGCTTTCAGTCACAGAGTTGATGCAGCTCATAACTCAGAATTTTCCTTGGATGGTTAACTTTGCCCAGTAAACCTATAAAAGCAGAGTGCAAAGCATGTTCTGATGCACCTGATGGAATGGCAATTACTCCCCACTCACAAGAAAGCATCATGTTCATTCTCATCCTACTGTAGATTCACCACCACCACCAATGCAGACGGACAACTCAGGCATCTGGCTGTGAAGACAGAGGTTGGGAGTTTGGTTCCCCCAATGTGTTTCCCTGGCAGGGGCTGGAATTGATCTATGGGGAGCCTTCCAGCTCCCTATGGAACTGATTCAGTTCAAGGGTTCCATTCTGCATAGAGGAAAGGAGCATGATGATGATGAATATGCAGTCTTCTGTCCTCTCCCCTCCCCATTCTAGGAAGCAGGGAGTGTATATTTGCAGAGGCAAGCTCCCTATATAGGTGGAAGATGGTCCTCAAGATTTTACAACTCTGGTTTTCCATTTTTCCAAAAAAGTGGGGGAACCCTTAACAGCCAGCATCATCTTCTCAGGATGATTACTTTCTTCTACACATTAGATCACCAATGATTGTGGACTTGAGCTAGAAGATTCATTCTCTCTCCCTCATCTCCTCTGTGTTGCTTTCATGCACGAAGAACACCTGACAATGGTCTAACAGTGGTGTCCAAACTTTTGCCCTCCAGATGTTTTGGATCACAACTCCCACAGTCCTTTGTCACTGGCAATGCACGCTTGGAATTCTGGGAGTTGTGGTCCAAAACATCTGGAGGGTCAAAGTTTGGACACTCCTGGTCTAACAGCTGCATTAAGCTGGTGCCTCTGCACTGGATGGCTGGTCTGGGTCACACACTGAGCTAAGCGTTGCCACAAGCTATCTAGACTTGACCAAGATTTTAAAAATCAGAAATCAACACACAGAGCAAGATGGGTTTGGTTTTTGTTTTGTTTGATTTTTTTCCTTCCAGAAACAGTTTTTCTTCTCTTGCAATTGACATGACAAACATTAATCCGGGGGGCTGGATAGGGAGGGTTCACAGCGACAGAATGATTTTCATAACATATACAGACAAAGGAGAGAGATCTAGGATTAGAAAACATTCCTGATAGTGACACAAGTTTATACAGATAAACAGTTAATTAAGCCTCATTACCAAAACCACTGTTAGGCTCCATTCACCTCCAGGAATAAACTACAGTAGAGCACACATATTCTTCATGAGACTCTTTCCCTCCCTCTTTTAAGACATCAGGCCCAAAACAGGAACAGTCCAGGCAGGTTGAAAGCCAGAGCCGTTCCCAAAAGCCCACTTCCCAAAAAGCCTCAAAGCCAGGGAAGCAAAGCAAAGGTGTCCACTCGGGTTCTGGTTCTTGCCCCATCAACAGAATGAACTGCCTGAAATGGATGTCTCCAGTTGTCAGGAAATTCTTGCATGTGTATATATGTCGACGTTGACTCACAAACGTGTACTGACAATCAAATCAAGATGCTTGAGAACGCCACTCTAATCTAAAGCGCTACTCTTTAAAATACGTGCTCTGGAACAGTCCTCCAAGGAGGATTTCCCTGGCGTGACTCAGCCAAGATTAATTAACTACTTTAGGTGTCAAGGTTCAGGTACCCTAACAGCCAGTTACTATTCAGCGCTAAGCACCCTCCGTCCATACTCTCTTTAAGGTGCCCGTTGTGCCATCTCAGAACCTTGCCCTGATCATACACTTTCACTACAAATCATGTTACATGTGGGGAAAACACAGAGAGAGAGAAGGAGAGAGGGAAGGAAGGAAGGTTCTCCTCTGAGCTGTCATGTGGGCAGTAGCATCAGCCTCTGTCATGGACCCAAGATTACTTACAGACTTGTAGATCAGTCCCCTCCCCTCGCCACAAACTCACAGGAAGCCTATTCAACTATTTATAGATGGTGTAGAAAAATATCCTGTCACTCTTTTTTTAAAAAATGCAATCGCTCCTCCAGAATTAAGCAGGAGTTGTCATGCCGCGGGGGTGGGGGGTCTTCCTTTGAGTAACACAAGATCTTGCATCCCCATTCCCCCAGTTAAGAGAGAGGAAATGGTGTGAGTATATGGGCGTGTGTTTGTGTGTGGGGAGAGAGAATAAAAATTACCAGCCCCTCACCCCAAGGGAAAATGGAGACTTAAGTGAAAGCCCAGGAAAATGGCCTGGCCAGATTTTTGGACGCTGCCCTTCCACCTCCTCCCAGCTTGGGGGATGGGGGACTTCAGAGATTGCTAAAAAGTTCGTTTTTCTTGCTCCAGTCCATCTGGGGCGCCCTTTTGCTGGTACGCTTCAGGTGGGCACGTTCCTTGGCCACTGCCAGTGGGATGTCCAAGTCAAGGACCGAATCAGACGTGGAGCTGCGTGTTTCTTCTTTCTCTTGAGAGTTGAGCTGCATGGATGACAACGAGACCAAAAGAGACTAGAGCACACAGCCAATGTGAAACCAGGCTTTCCTGTCCATACCTGGCTTGTTCATTCACCCAAGGCCCAATGACAGAACTGTGGCTACTTGCTTGAAGCAACATATGCCTTCCCTTCCCTACCGTGCCCAACCCATTCTTGCTACCTTTTTGCCTCCATATACACATGCCTAGGAAACTGTGCTATTAAAGCAGGTCCTGTGTGCACATTTTATCCCAGCCAGGCTTTTAAAACCTTTTATCCCCTTCCCCAAGCCCTAAGCTCCAGCTGATTGGCGCTGGGGTGGGGAAATCAAGGTTTTTCTCCCCCACCCCAGCGCAAATCAGCTGGAGCCCAGGGCTTCCTTCCGTGGAGGCATTACACGCCACTCCCCCATGCCCAGGGGTCAGGAGAAATGGTGCACTATGTTTAACGTGTGTTCATGCAATGGAGCCAAGCGCCTGGCTCTGCTGCTTAAACACATCTTAAACATAGTGCATCGCTTCTCCAGACACCCGGGCATGGGGGAGTGGCGTGCAATGCTAAACATTGTGGGCCACCACCACCCCAGTCCCGACCCGACCTGCATCCACATATCACGGATTTTCAATTATCGCGGGTCGGGTCGTTCCGGTCCTTAACCCCCGTGATAGACCAGGGTGGTGGTGGTTACTGTACACAAAAAGCAACTTCACTGGTCATTTAAGCAGTTCTCAAAATCCATGACATAGCAAGCAATCCAGGAAAGTCCCATGCTGGTATTGGTGTGGACTTTCCTGTTTAAAGGCTCACTAATGCTTTTTCGGGATTTCCTTCTATAAAGGAGGAGACCGCAGTGAAGTCCTACAGAAGGTGAACCAACAGGTGCTGCTAGTAGAGATGGGCATAACCCTCAGTTCGGAGGTTCATGTGGCTTCATCAGTGCAGCACCCATTTCCTTCCATCACCCAACTTCCGGCTGGAATCTCTAATCAACATCCAATGTGCACTGCTCTTCCTCTCCTCTTTGCACATTTGTCCAGTCCCGGCAGAAGTGCCCACTTCTCTTCCTCATCTCCTCCAGCAGCTGCCCATTCAAAGGCACTGCTGCTGAATTCCTTGCCCTGCACTTAATTTTCTGTATGCTCCGGAGCTGGTGGGGAAACATTTTAAAGCTCCAGAGCTGGGAGCCATTTGCACCGGAGTTTAGGGGTCGTGTATAAACGCCCAGTGTCTGAGTGGGCTGCTGCTCAAGTAAGGTAGAGGAGTGACATAGACACTCCTGACCAAGAGGGGAAGAACAGCACTGGCCAGCAGGTGAGTGGAGAATCCAGCTGGGCAGGAGTGACAAAGCAGCATAAGCCTCCGAACCAGGGTTTGTAACCAACTCTTGTTGTTGTTGCATTGTTACATTTGTGACCAACATTTTGTGACCCCATGTCGATGGTGTTTTTCTTGGCAGGAATACTGGAGTGGCTTGCCAGTTCCTACTCCAGGCGCCTACAGCACCTAGTATTCCCTGGTGGTTACACATCCAAGTACTAACCAGGCCCGACCCTCTCTAGTTGCTGGTTAAAAGATTTGTTACCAGATTTGAACAGTCCGTCTGAAGCACCAAGAAACCCATCCAAGCTGAAATGTGATGCCTAGAACACATGACTAGTGTTAATAAGTTACACCAATCATTAGTTGCATAATTGCTTCCTACTGGAATGCTTACGTTTTCACAGAATGCCAGCAAAACCTGGGGCTGGTATAGGCAAGGAGATGAAGGATGTGGTGTACCCATAGCAAAAGGGTCCTGAATCTCTATTCCCCCCGCCCCTTGACATTAAATATATAATACCACTAAACTCATGTGCCTCCTTTTTCCAAAGCATAATTAAGAGTAACATGGAACTGGCCCTTAGGCTTTCCTTCAAGCCAGTAAAAGAAAATAGTGGTTTGGACTGGTTTGCACTCTCATAAGCGCTAGTTGCTTCTTCTGCTAAAGAAGCTGGTATCTATTTTGACATCAATGGAAAATGTACATATTTTTGTTTGACTTTGATAAGAGTCTGATTCCAACTCTAAGAAGCATTTCTTTCTTCAAATGTTACTAGACTGCAAACCCATCAGGCTTAGCCACTAGAGGCCTCTGGTGCAGAATGATGGGAGAAGTAATCTAACAATATCCAGAAGAGCACCCTTTGTCCACCTCTGCTTTATGTGCATAACCCCATCCAATCCTACTGTTTGCTTTCCTGGTTTCCTGCTGCACTCACTCTGGGCTGTCTCCATACCTCATTGTGAGACTCATTCAGAGCTGGAGAAACAGACACATGAACTGGGGTAGGACTTTCAGAAACAGGCTCTGGCTGGTCGTCTCTATTATTCTCCTAGGAAAGAGAAACAGGAAGAAGAAAAGAATGCCATGTTAATAACAAGCAAGACTATCCTATAAAATAGAAAGACACTGAAGAAAGACATTAAAGTTACAGGCTTGGTGGATGAGGGGAATACTGTGGATGTTGTTTATCTTGATTTCAGTAACGACTTCGATAAGGTTCCCCATGACTTACTTGCAAAGATGTTAGTAGAATGTGGGACAGATAATGCTGTTAGGTGGATTGGTAATTAGTTGACTGATCGTACACAAAGGGTGATCTACAGGAAATTGAATCTATAGGGAAAGAGATTCAATGTAAGCATTAGGAAGAATTTCCTGAAGGTTAGGGTTGTTCAGCAGTGGAATATGCTGCCACGGAGGGTGGTGGAGTCTCCTTTTTAAGCAGAAGCTGAATGGCCATCTGTTGGGGGTATTGTGCTGGGGGTTCCTGCATGGCAGGGGTTGGACTGGATGGCCCTTGAGGTCTCTTCCAACTCTATGATTCTATGAAAACACAAAATTTGGGGGAATTTCTCTCCTCCCCATTCTAGACAGTTCACACATTTGCAGGATAAAGAAAACATTCTTCCTCCTACCCACTTGGCAAGAGTGAGGAAATGCCACTTTTGGCCATATAGAGGCCACCCTGGTCTTGCTTGTTCTGAGGTGGGAGGGAGATACGGGGAAGACCATGGAAGCTGGACTGAAACTCTATTCCTCCCAAAATGCCAATCTACCAGATTTAAGAATTTCCCCCAGGGACTTTAACGCACACAGAGAGAGACATACACACATACAATATCTCAAGGCTAGACACTCAGAACTAGTGCATCAACCTTGCAAGAGAGCTATCAAAACTCCCATAAACAAATAGTGCAAAAACAAAACAAAACAAAAACTCAGTAGCTGGTTGAGACAAGGGCTGTTTTTGGTATTGCAAACCCTCTCAGTCAAAAATGCAGACACCTGTTTTCTCCAAAAAGGGACAAAGAGTAGGATGAGAATTGCAACATAGAATAGGTAGAGAGGTAGTACAGAAACACCTGGAAACATTAAATGAATTTAAGTCTCCTGGGCCAGATGAATTACACCCAAGGATATTAAAAGAACTGGCAGAAGTAATTTCAGAACCACTGGAGAACAGGGGAACACCCCATCAATTGGAGGAGAGCTAAAGTTGTCCCCATCTTCAAAAAGGGGAAAAAAGAGGACCCAAATAATTACTGCCCAGTCAGCTTGACTTCAATTCCTAGAAAGATCCTAGAGCAGATTATTAAACAGGCAGTCTGTAATTATTTAACAACAATGCTGTCATTACAAGAAGTCAACATGGGTTTCTTAAAAACAAGTCATGCCAGACTAATTTGATCTCTTTGTTTGATAAAATTACAGGCCTGTTGGATCAGGGGAATTCTGTGGATATTGCTTATCTGGACTTTAGTAAGGCCTTCAATAAGATTCCTCATGGTATTCTTGCTAAGAAGATAGTAGAAAGTGGGATAGATAGTGCTATTGTTAGGTGGGTTTGTAATTGGTTTACTGTTCATACCCAAAGGGTGATCATAAATGCCTCTCTTCAGCTTGGAGAGATGTGACCAGTGGGGTGCCCCAGGGTTTAGTTCTGGATCCAGTGCTGTTCAATATCTTTATTAATGACTTGGAGGAAGGAACAGAGAGTGCGCTAATTAAATTTGCAGATGATACCAAATTGGGAGGGGTTGCTAATTCCCTAGAGGATAGGGAAAAAATCCAAAATGACCGTAACAGATTAGAGTGCTGGGCCAAAGCTAACGGAATGCATTTCAACATAGAGAAATGTAGGGTACTGCATCTCGGTAAAAATAATGAACTACACAGATATAGGATGGGAGATACCTGGCTGGAAAATAGTACATGTGAAAGGGATCTGGGAGTCTTGGTGGACCACAAATTGGACATGAGTTAGCAGTGTGATGTGGCGGCCAAGAAAGTCAATGCGATTCTTGGTTGCATCAACAGAACCATAGTGTCTAGATTAAGGGAAGTAATAGTACCACTCTATTTTGCTCTGGTCAGACACCACCTGGAGTACTGTGTCCAGTTCTGTGTGCCTCAATTTAAAAATGATCTTGAGAACCTTGAGTGGGTACAGAGGAGGGCGACCAGGATGGTTGAAGGTCTGGAAGAAATGTCTTATGAGGATTGGCTTAGGGAACTGGGAATGTTTAGCCTTTCAAAAAGAAGGCTGAGGGGGATATGATAGCTATGTTTAAGTATTTGAAAGGATGTCAAATTGAAGAGGGAACAGGTTTGTTTTCCATGGCTTCAGAGACTGGGACTCGGGGCAATGGTTTCAAACTACAGGAAAAGAGATTCCATTTGAAAATTAGGAAGAACTTCATGACAGTTAGAGCTGTTCGGCAGTGGAATATGCTGTCACGGAAGGTGGTGGAGTCTCCTTCTTTGGAGGTTTTTAAGCAGAGGCTGGATGGCCATCGGTTGGAAATATTGTGATAGAGTTCCTGCATGGCAGGGGGTTGGACTGGATGGCCCTTGAGGTATCTTTCAACTCTATGATTCTATGAGTGAAATGATTTTTGTACTCGATTAAAAAGAAAAAAAAATCCAAAGAGCAAAAGGGTTACAAATGGTTACAAGAAATAGGTCCACTAATCCACTTTAATTAAGTAAATAGGACATTAGGCAGTAACACCTTAAGTGCCTTTCATGTTCCCCCAGGGCAGAAGGCAGCTTTCTGACCTGCTGCCATTCACACAATCAAATATGCATAACTATCTGAGGAAGAAAGTAGGCTATCTTCAAGAGTTACAGATAAGGCATTGGAGGCATAAACAGAATATGAAAGAAATCAGGATTGTACCAATTACATAATCAACCTTATAAGGGGATGTGTGGAGAATTGTTTCTTGTATGTGGCCCCTTTCAAATGTGCCAGCACCCCCGAACCCCACCCAGGGAGCCATAGCCCATCCCCTGTTGAGAATGGCTGCATCAGAGTCCTTGTGTGGTGGATTTTATATGCTCTATGATGAAAATAAGCAAGAGAAGCATTCCTCCTTCCTCAGTCTTTTCTTTGAAATGTTCAACAGCAGGAGATGAGTTGAAGGTGTGAACTGTCATCTTACACGCTAACTTTTACCTGTTAAATCATGTTACCAGACACTCCCAGAAGCACAGAAAAGTCCAGCAGAAGAATTCCATATTTCATAACACAAATTCTCAATTTCATCATAGTCTCTCAGCTCTTAGCTCCATTGCAGAATAGTCAATACAGCAGAACATCCAGATGAGTGATGGCTGGATGGTTTTTACACTTCTGCACCAACACTTTAATATTTAAGAAAGATGATCAGCTGGGCAATTTTTTTAAAAGATCTCTTAAGAATGGTGGTGGGTTCAATTGGTGACAGTCACCACTGTGGTCAGTAGAAGGCACATCAACAGTGAGTAGAGATGGGTGGCAGACAGAGACATAATTGGGCATTCGTGCACCCATACACATAGGCAACAAAACAAGCCCTTACAGATACACACATACTCAAAGGAGTTGGGAGGCAGGGGGATTTCGCCTCTTCCCATTCAATTCATTAATTCTAAAAGGCACCTGAGAAATTGAAACCTTCACCTTTCCCTGCAACAGAAACGCTTGCATGTACTGCTCCCACTTTTCCTTCCCTCAACACCTCTCTCTTTCACACACACACAGAGTGTAAGGCAGGGAATTCAGTAGAAGGGAAACACAGGTCAAGATCCCGAGCTTCTGTTTCTGGTAGGGAGGCAGACTGGAGTGGGCTAGCTGGAGCTGGGGATGCCCGAAGTCAAGATGGATCCCACTAGGAGTAATGGGTCAGACTTCAGTCAATGTGAATCATGATACATGAGGACATCCTGTTAATTCTCAAGAACAATGAACTGGAAAAATGCTAGATGAGGAAGATGGTGTATCAAAAATTGAAGTGTGGGAGTGTACATAGTCCTACTTTTAGCTGATGAATTCTACAGTTTGTAAATGCAGGGTGTTGAGTCTTCTACCAGCCACAGTGGTGCCAGTCACCCATTATCCTTAAGAACCCACAGAAAGCCTAGTGAGCACAGCTAGTGTTCTCAGAGTTATAGTCCACAAACATCTGGAGTTCCAAGTCTGGAAACCTTTGATAAAAACTGCTGAGAATACAATGAACTTCCTGGCTCCTCCTTTCTGTGCGTTTTGTTAGTATTGCTTGCATTCTTTCAGAGCAAATATGCCATCTCCTCCCCACCCCCACCCCCACACAAGCCATAGGATGTTCCTGGAAATCATAGCATACAATTGCAAAGAAAGGTTAAGAATTGAAGAAAACCATGTTAGATCCACCCAAAGGTCCACCTAGGGCTACCTTCGGTGCATCCTGTGGCCAACCAGTTGCCTATGGGAAGCCTGCCAGCAAGAGAGGAAAACATCCACACCGCTTGCTAACCATGTCATTCAAAACAGATTCTGAAAGCAGCCCACATCTGGCTTTTATTCAATGTGCTGAAAAATTGGAGAGGTTGGTGATGGACAGAAGACAAATTTACCTCATCACATTTAGGCAACACGTCTACCCATGAAAATCAAAATTTTCACAGCAGCCCTGTGAACGTAGCTGTGGGTCCCCTACTGGAGCAAGAAGGCCCAGGGAAAATACAGTGAGGGGTTGTGTGCAGATCAGCTTGCAATGTGCCCTAAATTGGCAAGACATGGATGGTTCATAATCTGAACCACGATCACAACTGGATCTCACTCCCCTCCATTACTGACACACACGCCAAATGTGTGAAACAGCCTGGCCTTTAGGGGAGAAGCCAGAAAGACAACATGGACAGCAGGATTATCCTGGATATCAAAGCCTAGTGCAAGCACCCAATAAAACCCACAAGGAGGTAAAAGAAAGGGCAGAAACGGAGACTGGCTCCAGTTGGCCTCTTCTTCCAAAAGACGGAAGCCAACAGGAACATGGGAACATATAAGAACATAAGCCTCCAGGTTTTAAGCCTGGAGATTACACATCTCCTTCATGGTTTGTAACCTGTGATGGACTTTTCCTCCAGAAATCTGTCCAATCCCCTTTTGAAGGCATCCAGGCCAGATGCCACCACCACATCCTGTGGCAGGGAGTTCCACAGACTAACAACATACTGGGTAAAAAAGAAATTCTTTTGTCTGTTCTCTCTCTCCCAACCCTCAGTTTGAGTGGAAGTCCTCTAGTTCTGGTATTTTGTGAGAGGGAGAAGAGTGTCCCTCTATAAGCTTTACTCATGCCCTGCATTGTTTTGTACGTCTCAATCATATCTCCACTCACCCTTCTTTTTTCCAGACTAAAGAGACCCAAATGTTTTAGCCTTTCCTCATAAGGGAGGTCCCCCAGCCCAGTAATGTTTTGCACCTTTTCCAGTTCTACTATGTCTTTTTTGAGATGTGGTGACCAGAATTGTACACAATAAAATTCTGGTCACCGGATCACCGCATCAATTATACACAGGTGTGGCCTTACTATCGTTTTGTATAATGGCATTATAATGTTGGCTGTTTTATTTTCAATCCCTTTTTTGATAATCCCTAGCATGGAATTGGTCTTCTTCACCGCTGCTATACACTGGATAGACACCTTCATTGAGCTGTCCACCAGCACACCAAGATATCTTTCCTGATCCGACACGGATAGCTCAGAGCCCATGAATTAAAAGATAAAGGTCTGATTTTTTGGCCCCAATACACATTGTTTTACATTTTCCTACATTGAAATGCATTTGCCATTTTGTAGCCCATTCCCCCAGGTTAGAGAGATCCTTCTGGAGTTCTACACAATGTTTGGTTTTTAACCACATGGAAAAGATTCGTGTCATCTGCAAACTTGGCCATCTCACTGCTTATCTTTGTTTCCAGGTCATTTATGAACAGACTGAAAAGCACTGTCCCAGGACAGATCCCTGGGGCACACCGATTTTCCGCTCTCTCCATTGCAGCATGTAATCTGCTGACTGGCCTTAGAAAACACGATAAGCACCATGTTCAGACCCTCTTCATCCCTGAGGAGGATTAAATAGCAGCGGTGCTCCACCTCTTTCGGGAAGAAAGAGGTGGAGTATCTCAAAGAGGTCACTGCAAGACCCTCCAATACTCTACAGCTTTATTAGCCATGAGCTCTCTTGTGCTTTAACACCATGGCTAGAATATAGCCAGCTCTCTGAGTCCACAAGAGAACAGCTTTTACTCTTCCTTGAGTCACACACATAATCCCCATTAATTACGATTACACCATGTGCTCAGCAGCTTCCACCAGCCACTGTCGTCACTTCTTTTTTTCTTCCATGGGGAGAATTTATAGGGGTACAAAAGAGAAAACAGTGAATGGCCTTTCCTAAAACTCCACTGGGTGGAGTGGGGAGGGGGAAGCATGAACCCACCCCTTCTTATATGAACACACAAATGGTCCAGGTGACTTGGCTGGGACAGGACACAGGCAAAGGGACATACTACAGGCAACTTGTTGGTCCCTCAGACAATTTACCCAAGTGTAGAGGATGTAGAAAATAGTGATTAGAGATGGGCACGAATTGAAAAAAACGACGTTTCAGTTTTTCGTTTTTCATTGTGGGTCCCGTTTCGGTTCATTTTCGTTTTTCGTGAATTTTTTGAAAAAAAATTGTTTTGTTTTTTCATTTTTACCTGCTTTTTGCGCGATTCAAAGCATTTCCGCGAGCGGGCATCCCCCAACGCCCCAGACCAGAGGGAAAACACTAAAAAAAAAGATGCTGGCAGAGACACAGTATAGACTAGGTACGCAGGGAGGATGCAAAGGCAGCGGCGGGCGTTGCCCAGGGCGTAAAGCAGCAGAGTGACTGCACTGCGGGGAAAGGGAGGGTACTCACTGAGACGTACGCACACACACAGGGAGGCTGCAAGAGAAATCTCTTCTTTCTCTCCCCTAAGAGCCAGGGTGCAGCCAGCAGGAACACAGAGACACACACCTGCCTGGCTGGCCTAAAGTAACGAGTCGCAGAGACAGCAATCCCACCCTAACTCCTACCACAGACTGCAAGGAGGACAGGAACTGCCAGAGCTTTTTATGCCCTCTGTGGCTGCCACACCTACCCAGTCTGCAACCTGGGCATGCTATTGGTTGAAAATGTCCAAGAATTTACATGATCCCATCACATGGCTTGCATCAATTTTGTGGCTGGAATCCATTTTGTGTCATCCTTAAAGGGAAAAGAAAAAATACATTGCAATGGGACCCCGACCCCCCTGGTAGGTAATAATTTCAAATAATTATCACTGCGTTTTTACGGATGTCCAGGGCATTTTAATACCCAAGAAATCAATACTAGGCATCTGGGAGCCATTTTGGGTCGATGTCCCCTAACTCTGCTTTAAAGGAAAACGAATACAGTGATCTGAGAAAAGACATAAATGCACGTTTTAAGGACCCCAACCCCCCTGGTAGGTATTATCAGACAGAATAAATAATTATCGCTGTGTTTTTATGGATATTCAGGACGTTTTTTTAACATTTTAAAACAGCTCATTTCATTGCCCAGCACCATTAACGAAAATGAAACGTAACGAACCTAATTTTCGTGTTTCTCTTTGGTTCGTTCCAATTTCATCACAATTTTCGTTATTTGTTTCGTTACGTAAAGAAACGAATAACAGAACAATTTTTTTTCCGTTTCGTGCCCATCTCTAATAGTGATTAACCCAAAAGGGAAGTACTGTACAAATCATGAACTCTTGATAGAACTGTGATAACACTGCAGGTATTATGCAAGAGACAGACATACAAGGCATGCTGGGATAGAGGATGATACATACAGGAAAGGAACAGTAAGCATGATACTGGAAGCCTAATTCATTTCCATTTCACAGTTGCTTCCAGTGTTTTACTTCTATCCTTATTTGTTGCAAGGGGAGGAGGAATGTGTGAATTTAGGGTTAGTTCCATTACGAAAGATGGAAAACTAAAAATGGAAAACACAGGCTGTAGTACGAATTCAAGACGGCTGTTCCACATCCCATGGAAGCCGAATAAACCCCTTTCTGGGGAAACACATCCATGCAGTGAAGACATTCCCAGAGTAAAACTAAGCTGGTTTACTAATTCTCATTCAAACTGCATGGGAAAAAAGAGCTCCCATGAGCCTCTCTGTACTTGATTGGTTTAATGTTACTCTGAGAATAGCCCCACACTGTCCTTTAATGTATATTAAAATTCATGCCCCTCCTCCCTTGTCCTTCTTTTGAGGTCCTAATGAGGCTTCCTTTCCGCTCTGTGTTTAATTAGGTTTTGTCTTTTCAAAGCAGACTGGAAGTAACATGGCTTTTTGGACCAGCAGCCTGGGCTGTGAGCCTCCACCCACAGGGTGAAGAATGGGCCATTCTGTAGTGTGACAAGAGGCAGGCCTTCGAATGAGTGACATGCCCTTAGAGGGCTTTGACTCTCCCTTCCTCAGCTGGTGAGAGGCCGCCTTTGCTCCGCAGCACAACAATCAAGGAGAAAGAAGGCAAACAAGATGTCCAGATCTCCTTTGCAGGGTTATGAGGGAGCCTCTACAGCAGGGCACGGCTGCTTCTGAGCACGGCCATTTCCTTTAGGATTTCTGAAGAAGGAACGAACAAGGGACATTAAAAGGGTATGAAGAGGACTCTGCTATTCACAACACTCTGTGTGTAGATGCCATGGGAAGCCACTTCCTTGGCTCTGTATAGCAAGAGGACATTAACAGCCACTCAGAAATCTGTATGCACAAGAGTGGGCTCCCCCCCCCCCCGCACTGCTTGGGCTGGGGAGGAACGGAGAGATTAAAACAAAGCGGCCATGTTAGAAGTGGCCCTAAACACAACAGAGGAGGCCCACAAGTGAAGCAGGCCCTTTTGGCAGGAGCGTTACCTTCTCCACATCACCATTGGCAACTGGCTCTGGCAGCAGACCTGAGGAAGGAAACCAGAACAAAAAAAAAATGCAGTTAGTGAAGTCTGCTTCTTTCAACTTGGCTTGGACAGCCTTTGTGCTAATTAGCATGTCCCTCTCATAATTGCCTGCCGCCCTGAAAGAAAGGAGAGCGGCTGTAACCTCCCGGGTCTGTCAAGCCGGCCACCCTGATAAGAGCCGCCTCTACACCACCATGCCCACGGCCATTACCCCCATTACCCCAGTGGCAATATCCCCATTAGTTCCCTGCAACAGGTTTCAGCATTTGGAAAACTGAGCATGAACATCAGGATCAGACAGGCAGTAACCATCGACCAAGGGGTTGTTTTCTTGCCTCTAGTGATAGGGTGGGGATGGGATGGAAAGATCCATGCAGTTAATCCTGCCCAGAATGTTATGAATCATGTTATGAATAGTACTTTTTTAATAAAAAAAAACTATCTTCCCTTTTAAGGAGCTTGGGGTAGGAAATGTGACTTCAGCCGAAACACAGGTTATTTATTTACAACCACCATGCGTGGTAGGCTGGATTGAAGAGGGGAAAAGAGGGAGAGGCTAGCCCCAAATTATCCAGAGAGATTTATAGTCAAGTGGAGATTTCAGGCTGGGTCTCCTCAACCTATGCATTGGACCTGCTCTCTGGAAACACTATGAAACATCACGGAAGAAGAGAGGTGAGCTGTCCTCACACATTAAAAAAAAAGGAGGAAGGGGCATTGACAGGAAACAACCGCACAACTCGCTCTATTTTTAGGATCCCCCAACTATGACAGTTACCTTTGTTTGGCTCCAATAGAGTTCCAGCAGACATCGATGCCAGACAAGAATGTGGCTGTAGCTTAGCCCACGTTTCGGAAGACTGGAAAGTCCAGCGTTCTGGGCTTCATCCTAGCATGGGGGGGGGCAAAGCTGGAAAGCCTATAACTCAGGGCAAGAATTTGGGAGCCGCTGCCAACCACTGGTTATAAACTGGAGCAGTGTTAACTCCTAAGGCAGCCGCAAAGCAGCAAAGCTTGTTGCAGGTGATCTAGTTTTATCCTTCTGCTCTACAAAGTGATTCTATTTAGGGGCTTCTGTAGTGAATCACACCACCCTGCAGGTCTGTTTTACACTGGGAAGGCCAATTCTCTCATGCTGCAGTGACCTCCCTTTGCATATTCCACTGCTACCCCTTCACAGACCCACTAGTTCTAATGGAAAGACAGGATAGAAATGCAATACATTCTTTTTTTTTAAAAAAAAAAAAAGAGGTGCTCCTTTAAGAAAGACTCAGCCCCATGCCATACATACCCATACAATTCTTATCTAAGAGCAGTTTATTTATTTATTTATGTATATATTTATTTATACATCTATATACTACCTGTCTTCCAGGAGGAACTCCAGGCAGTGTACAACAAACATAGATTACACAGCAATAACTCACTTAACATAAAACCAACAATAATCAAATAGATCACAAATAGTCCATTATCGCAATCATCTAGCAAGAAAGAAAAAGTTGATACATGCCATGAATCCTACGACATTGGCAGCCACATTTTTATTTATCAAGCACCCCTTTCACTTAAGTACTTATACCAAAGCTAGAAGCCCCCTTTCTACACATTCTGCTTTACACCGAACTATAGATGGGCACTTGCTGCAGTTCAGTGCGATTTGTTGGACAAGGTGTTGTACGGGCCAGATCATGTGCCCTGCTTCCTTCTGTGGGCAGCTACTCAGGACCGGAAAGCCCATGCACTGCAGGAAAGCCCATGCACTCCACCCATGGGAGGAGTCCGGGGTGGGGTTGGGGGTAGAATCCAGGGTCCATGCACAACACTAGTGGGCCCAAACCTCCTAATAGGCGCAGTAGGTGCCCATCTCTACTCCCCACACTAAATATTTTTGTTTGTTTATTTTAACAATAATTTGACATGAATCCTGCATAGTTCTGTTTGTATATCCTATGCTTGAATATCCTAGTATACCTGCTCTCACTATTGGCCCCCTTATAAATATATCCACATATGTATTCATTGATTTCTATTGGTTTAAGCAAACCTCATTCTGCATTAAATTTCACCCAATATATCACATATTTCTATGAGTATCTGTTCTAAATCTTCTGCGTCATAAAATAAAGAAAGAAGGACATCCACTCAGAAATTAAAGTGTAGCAACAGCCCAGGATCAGCCCCTCCTCCATCCTGCGATCCAGCCCATTTTACATATTGCATTACTTATCCTCAATAGGGCCCACTACCTCTCTGTTCAAGTTGTGGCTTAGCATCTATTATTTATATCATTCTGATGTACAGCTGCCAAAGGCACAAAAAAAGGAAAGGAGATCAAGGAAAAGGAGATCATCTGAGGTACTCACTGACCCCTATATGTGTTGCAACATGGAGGGAGGGAGAAAACATGTCCCCATCCTGTATGAGGGGTTTCTCTACTTAGAGCCTTTTCACACGACCCCTAAACTCTGTGGCAAATGGCTCGGTTTCCCCACCAGCTCCGGAGTTTACAGAAAATTAAGTGCGACCACGCCCACCTAAGCGCGTCCCAGCGCACTTTTCAGGTACCTGCTCTCTGGGGGTGAAAAATCCCTGATGCAAATCTAACGTAGTGGGTGCCGGGCTCTCCTCGCTTCTGTTTTTTTTTTTTGCCCCCCGTCCCTTTAAGAGATCTGAATGCTGCCAGGAACAGAGTAAGACCGGCAGAATGGAGGTAAGCCGGCACTCTTTTCTTTCTTTTTTTCTTCCTCCCCTCACGCAGACAGCAGCCAGGAGTGCGGAGGGGGTGGGAACACAGGAACAGCGACAAACCCCCAAGATCTCTGGTCCGAATTTAAGTGGCCAGCGGATCTTAGGGGACGTGTGAAAAGGCTATTATTCAGATTCCCTTGCAACCTATCCTGGCCCTCTCTTCCTGATTATGATGGCTGAACTAATCCCTATCACAGAACTGCAGAGCTAGAAATGACCCTATGGGATCAGCCCCTGTCAAGGAAGCTCGGTTTGGGAGTCGAACACACAACCTCTGGCTCTGCAGCCCAAGAGCTAAACAGCTGAACTATCCAGCAGTCCTATAAGAGACCAGAGGAGATCTCTGTATTTATGATACAGATGTTCAAAAGCACAGGGCAGGGGTTAACCATTGCCTGAGGCACTCCAGATGCATGACAAAAGGACTAAACCTTTTCATCCCCTTGGCTATGGAGATGATGCTGCCTGGGAGAAAAAAAATCTCCCATTAGACCTACAGGGCTGCTATAACATGAGACACTTTGCACTTAGTGATGTGAGATCAGTGCAAAACCTGGCAAAAGCCATCACACCAGTGTCCAAATATAGCAACATCAGGATACTGGTTGGCCCCTGAAACAGCTGGCCACATACTTGTAGTACAGGTGCAGGCATGAAACTGAAAAGGGTTTCAAAAAGCAGGTGGTTGGGACCAAGAGCTTTCAAGAGTGGAAGGAACCACAAGACCCCCTGCAAACAAGGTAGTGTTGCAACTCTGGAGATCAAGTCATTCACCCAAAGGGAGGAACCAAGATCAGCTGCATCTCCCGAGTGGCCCCCAAAACCTGCTGTCTAGAATTGGGCAGCAAGCATGAATGCAAATTGACACCACACCAAGGATACAGAGAGACAGGACAGGAGGCAGCCGATTCAAAATCGAAAACTAAAAATGCCTTCAGTAACCTCCACAAATCATAGAAAGTGCAATGCATCAACTTATTCTGTTTACCTCAAGTGCTTTTCAACTCTGCTTCTCAGAGTGGAAAATGTGGGTGGGGGGGCACACCCGCCATTTGATGATCAGTAGCAGAACACAGAAAAGTAAAGGAGAGGGAGGGAGATGCAGGGTAGGCTGCAGTAGCAAAGCTGGGCCCTGGCCTTTAATTTTACAAAATTTCATATGCAGCTTGTGCCAGACAAAGAGCAAGAAGTAGCCATGTGCTGCCACCCTGGACCTCCTCCCCATAAATGGATGCCTCTGTCCTCAACTCAAGCTCCTGCAATTCTCCCTGGCACCAACAACCATTGCAGACATGTGCAATCATGGGAACTACCTTTGCCCTGGTGATCATGGGGCTAGAAACCAATGCCCAGTTTCAGAGTCTCTGTAGGCGTTTTGTTTTCTTTTGTTCTGGCAGGTTCCTGAAAAGGGAACACTCAGAACTCTTGGAAACCCGAGAATACTTTTTTCTGCAGTCACAGCCACCAAGGAGCTATCTGTGGGCCAAGCATACCTGCCGAAGCACTAACTAGAGCATCAACAATAGGGCTATTTTTGAGGCGGAACGTGGAGGTTAACAAGATTAATTAAGAGAGTCCTCCCGCTTCCTCATTGTGCGACTCATGAGAGTCCGGACACACTAATCACTCCAAGAGCACTTCCTTCATTGTTCCGCACCCACTCACCACCACAGACATGCCACAGCAGGTGCCGGAAGTTGAAAAGACATTGCATAACCAATACCCAACGGGGAACAAATGACAAGCCAAGAGGTTATGGACTTCACCTGACTCTTGTGAACTTCAGCTCCCTTAAGACGGCTGAATATGGAGCTGCACTACAACTGATGAGATAACTACATAACATCTGGGGGAATGAGATGTTCTCCACCCTTGCAGCAGAGGAGATTTAGGGGCAAGAATGGCCCAAGTCATCAATTGTAGCCTTTCCGAGTAACGTGGAAACTGGTTTCATCCCCCGGAGAAACCAAGCCTTGAACAGGCATGGGATTGTTGGATTTTTTTTTCTTTAGCCAAAAATTCCAAATTCTCAGAGGAATTTGATGATACACATGTCGCCAAGGTTCTCTCTGCAGCAAGGCCATTAAGAACAGGGAAAGATGTTGGTGGAAGTTTCTAAGTTCCTAGGTGCTGCAAGGTATTAAGGGATGGTAGACTCTTTGTTCATTAGGCTCTGTAGAGGCGTCCTCTCAAAAAATCTACCAGTCCCCTAATGCTTTGCAGTTCCCATGGGGCTCAGAAACATCATCCCTGTCCTTCTCCATGCTTAAATGATCATCACTGCAGGGAGAGCCTTGTGAAAGAACAGACACATATTCTGAAACTCTTTTTCCTGGAATCTTTTGACTAAAGCTACTGGAATTCTAGATGGGGGAATTCCTGGTGAATTCTGGCAGCTGTGGTGGAAAAAACACATGCCCCAAATTTCCATACCTAGCATTCACTACAGAAAACAAATGATGTGAAGACAGTATCAGGTTCTCGGCTTGGATTTTCATTTCTGAGCATTCAGGGTCACCAATAGAGATGGGCACGAAACAGAAAAATGGTGTTTCGGTTTTTCGTTTGTTGTGAGAGGTCTCTTTCGGTTTGTTTCCGTTTGTCGCGAATTTTTTGAAAAATTTCGTTACCGTTTTTCGTTTTTTCGTTTGTCGTTTCTACCCGCTTTTTGCGCGATTTTTAAAGCATTTCCGTGCGCAGGCATCCCCCAACGCCCCAGAACAGAGGGAAAACACACAAAAAAAGGATGCTGGCAGAGACACAGTATAGACTAGGTATGTAGGGAGGCTGCAAAGGCGGCAGCGGGCGTTGCCCAGGGTGCAAGGCAGCTGCAGAGTGACTGCACTGCGGGGCAGGGGAGGGTACTCACCGAGAGGTACGCAGCACGCACACACACAGGGAGGCTGCAGGACTGAAGCTAGAGTCGCAGAGACAGCAATCCCACCCTAACTCCCACCGGAGACTGCAAGGAGGATGGGGGCGCCCAGAGCTTTTTATGCCCTCTGTGGCTGCCAGACCTGCCCGCCCAGTCTGCAACCTGGGTATGCTATTGGTTGAACATGATCCCATCACATGGCTTGCCTCCATTTTGTGGCTGGTGGCGACATCCATTTTAAAGGGAAAAGAAAAATACATCGTGATGGGAGAAGACAAAAACCAAACGTTTTAAGGACCCCAACCCCCCTGGTAGGTATTATCAGACAATATAAATAATTATCGCTGCATTTTTACGGATGTCCAGGGAATTTTTTAACATTTAAAACAGCTCATTTCATTGCGCGTTGCAATTAACGGAAACAAAACGCAATGGCCACAATTTTCGTGGTTCTGTTCCTTTCGTTTCATTTTCATCACAATTTTCGTTTGTCGTTTCGTTACGTAACAGAAACGACAAACGGTAACGGAAACGAAAAAAATGTTCGTTCCGTGCCCATCTCTAGTCACCAACATAGTATCCTCCAGAAATTAAAGAATGCTAATGGGGCCTCTAGGAACTGCATTCCACAGCATTCAGAAGACGCCAAGTTGCCTAAACCTGCATTAGCATCTGTTGGGGGTGGGGTAAGGGTTGGGTGAGAAACAGAAGGCCAAGCCTCACTAAGGTCTCCAGTTAAATATATCTGAGGTGCCAAGTTTTTCTTCTCTCTGAGCACACTTGCCTGAAAGCTTGCAAATTCTTTTTCATAACATACTCATCAGGTACCACACAAACCCTACCACAAAGAGATGTCTCACCTTTGACATGAGCTTCAGAAGGGATGACTTTGCACTTCTTGAAAAATTCGTCCGTTAAGTCGTCCACCACCAACAGCTTGGTCTCATCTCCGCCAGATCTTATGGCCGAAACAACGTCCGCATGCTGCTTGCCTTCCATGCACACGCCATTCACCTGTCAGGAGAGGAGTGGAGAGTGAGACCATGCCAAGAAATACATTTGGGAAGGTGGATGGCAGAATCTTCCTCCAACCTCCGGTCACTGCTCAAAGATCACAGATAACATTGTGACTCCTTTTGTGCCCAGTGCGTTGCTCTACTTGGAAAGATGAGCCACGCGTGAAGGGGAAGAACTTCCAAACACCAGCTGAGTTATTTACTTTGTGCCCAGAGAGGCTCATGCCCTTACTCGGGCATGAAATGGCCCTCAAGAAAAAGATGCGGCTCCTCCGTTTGTAAGAGATGCCCCACCGTATGGGAAAGATCATGACACCGCCTAGACAAAAGGAACGGCTCAGTCTTTTATGCCAGTGTCATAGGCTGCTCATTATTTATTTATTTATTTTGAATATTTTTACCCCACCTTTCTCCTTGGAAAAGGACTCAAGGTGGCTTACAAGAAAGAGGGACAATATACAAGCCAGAATATTTAAGGCATATTCTTCCGCAATCACTTTGTTGTCATGTTTATGAACCCTGGGCTCCATCTGTGGCTGAATTGTCTTCCTGTTTCTCCAAACTCTCAACACTATGAAGAATGTGAAGATGGAAAAGGGGCAACTGGGCACTACCCTCAAAAGTGAGCTTGCAGGGCCCACTTGAACAATGACTGAACAGGGCTTCCCATAGCATTCCTATACTCCTCGAGTTTTACCACATTGCCCATTTCTATTTTTTGGGGGTGAATGAGGAGAAGGGGATAGATCCAGATCAGGGTGGGCAGAACCTGAGATTTTAAAAAATCTACTTTGTTTTGATTGCATACTAGAACTTTGAAGATCTACCACTTAAAAGTCATAAATATATATATTAATTAAAGAATTCTGATCTCAGCAACATATTTTGAGTACCAGACCTGAGTTCAGCCAGTGTGATATAGTGGTATGACTTGGGAGATCCAAGTTCAAGTGCCACTATGAGTCATGGAACTTACTACAGTGGTACCTTGTATAAAGAAATTAATTCATTCCAAATGAAATTATGTTAAGCAATTTTTTTTAATACATATTTCCCATAGGAATGCATTGAAAACAGAGTGACCCCATTTTTATGTTGTACAGATCCGCCCCATAGGCGATTATGTTAAGCAAATTTCCCCTATCTCCAGAATTTTTTATGTTGTACAAATTTTATGTTATACAAACTGTTATACAAGGGTCCACTGTACATTCTTCCTCAGTCTGGTCTGCCTGACAAAGTTGTTGTGAGAATAAAGACTAGGGGAGAGGGGAGCCATGTAAAATGTCGGTGGAGAAAAGGCAGGACGTAAGCATATGTGATACAAGCAAAATGGTTATCTTAGAAGACTAGCTCCCTCCTTGGCAAAAGTTACTTTTCTGTAATATAGTTCCCTCTATGTCTCAGTTACTGTGGCCACTGGCAAAGCTATGGATTGAAAAGATATTGCAAGAAAAGTTGAGTTTCTTTGGAAACTTGAGCTTGTCCTACAGAGCAACCGCTTGAAAAGGCACTCAGGGCACGGGGAATGTTCATCTGTTTGCCGTTGAACTGGTGATCCAATTTTACACCCCCAACTTTCAAGAAAGAAGGAAATGTGGCCACAAGAGCCTCCTGCAGATTATTTTATCACCCAGAGCCACCAGGGTTGAGGTTTCTGTGTTTCTTGGAGAGAAAACATGCCATGTTTCCACTGGGAGCCTGACATCAACCAAGCCACATCCTGGTGGCGAGTCTTTGCAACACAGGTCGTGGCGTGATACAGCAGGTCAAGTTGGGAAGGAATGTGGTTGGACTGCTGTAGCAGAAACAAACTGAACCTGCCACGGCACAGAGCCGATTGTTCGGGTGGAGACCCGGACTACAACCCGGGATATAACTGCTGCCGCCATCATTCCTGACCAGTGGCTATAATGGATGGGCTGGAGTCCAATAAGAATCACCACACACTCCCTACACCCCTCCTGGACTGATTGGTGACATTTCATGTTGGCTGGAACCCAAAATAGTCCTTTGATCCTCTGCTAATCCCAATTTGGTGTAGTGGAGTGATAAAATGGGAGACCTGGATTCCAGTCCCTGATCAGCTATGTAAACTCACAGAGTATTCGTGGTAAAACCACTCCTTAAATATCTCACTTACATTGAAAACTCTATTAGGGTTGCTATGTCAGATGTGACTTGACAGCACCTAACACACAATTCAACTACACTTTTCATCCTAGCAACATATACAGATCCCAAGCACTAATCCACACAGATCTTCTTTGCAGATGTCCAGTATGTTTGACTTACTTTGAAAAGCAAGGTACAAGAACACACTTATTAGGTGTGAAGTTTGGACGTACAGTTCCACCCAGGGTGGGGAAGGCATAGTCCTCAAATGTCACTGGATTACAAATCCTATTTTCTCTAGTCATCACAGCTGATGGCTGCAAAATATGGAGCATCTGTTTTAATCAGAACCCAACAGAGGGAAATGTAGCGTGCTACATCTAAGTAAAAAGAATGAATTGCACAGATATAGAATGGGGGACACTTGGCTGGAGAATAGTACATGTGAAAGGGATCTGGGAGTCTTGGTGGACCACAAATTGAACATGAGTCAGCAGTGTGATGCGGCGGCCAGGAAAGCCAATGTGATTCTTGGTTGCATCAACAGAACCATAGTGTCTAGATCAAGGGAAGTGATAATACCACTATATTCTGCTCTGGTCAGACCCCACCAGGAGTACTGTGTCCAGTTCTGTGTGCCTCAGTTTAAAAAGCATGTTGACAACCTCGAGAGGGTGACCAGGATAGTTGAGGGTCTGGAGGAAATGTCTTATGAGGAACGGCTTAG
The DNA here is from genome assembly GCA_023846285.1 of Phrynocephalus versicolor. NCBI lineage: Eukaryota > Metazoa > Chordata > Lepidosauria > Squamata > Agamidae > Phrynocephalus > Phrynocephalus versicolor. Next base: position 21,352,988 of record JAHTLZ010000010.1, on the reverse strand, counting down.
GAAACTGGGAATGTTTACCCTCTCTAAAAGAAGGCTGAGGGGGGATATGGTAGCTATGTTTAAATATTTGAAAGGATGTCATATTGAAGAGGGAACAGATTTGTTTTCCATGGCTTCAGAGACTAGGAGTCAGAGCAATGGTTTCAAACTACAGGAAAAGAGATTCCATTTGAAAATTAGGAAGAACTTCATGACAGTTAGAGCTGTTCGGCAGTGGAATATGCTGCCACAAAGGGTGGTGGAGTCTCCTTCTTTGGAGGTTTTTAAGCAGAGGCTGGATGGCCATCTGTCGAAAATATTGCAATGGGGTTCCTGCATGGCAGGCAGTTGGACTAGAGGCCCTTGAGGTCTCTTTGAACTCTATGATTCTATGATTCTATGCTAGCTCCTAGGGCCCATCTTCCACTACCTGCAACTTGAGAGTTGTTGTTTTTTAAAAGGAGTGCGATTTGGTTTGACCTTCACTAGAAACTGGGCTACTATCGATTTTCAGAACTGCAGGCAGAGCTGCATTCCATGGTTTAATACCATAGCAACCTAGTTGTCCAGTAAGCTGCCAGATTTACTCTCATGCTGCTGCTCTGTAGACTGTAAATTAAGCCTAGTTCAACCAGAAGTGCTTAGGATATCCACATGGCAAGCGAGTAAGAGACAAACTTTTTAAAAAGACTGCAGCTTGTCAGGAAAACACATGCCCTGTTTGTATATAGTACCAGAATGGACATCTCCTTTTAGAAGAACTGAGACAGAAGATCTGGGAAAGTTCCTTTTCAAGATTCTGAAAAAGATGCTACCCAAGGAAAGAGTACAGGATGTAATGAAGCCCTGCCCTTATAATCTAAGGCAGATTCAGTTGATTCTGTTGGGCAGGTGAATCCGTAAATTCATGCAGTCACTCTAATGGTCCCTCGTTATTGTCAGCCACCTTGGGTCCTTTTCCAAGGATAAAGGTGGGGTAAAAATATCCTAAGCAAACAAACTGTATGCAGTCTCAAACTTGTGGTCTCAAAAAACCTTGTGACAAAACAGCACATGTAGGGGGTGGAGAGGGATGGAAAGGGCTAAGATTGGCTATGGTCCTGGTAAGAAAACATCAGAAATAACATGAACAGAACTAGAAAAAGCAGCAATATTAGGAACAACATATATAATATGTTATTGTTTAACATGTACTTAGGCTTGAGATTAAAACTTAATACCAGTCAATGTTTTTTATAATTTTGATTGTACCTGGCATTTTTGAATCATCATCACCATCATCATTATTCCAGTAACTAATTGAGACAAGGACTTGTTTTGGGACCACTAACCCTCTCAGTCAAAAACAGCAGTGTTGGAAGGGACCCTATAGATAACTGAGCCCAGCCTCTGTCAAGGAGGCACAGTAGGGAATTGAACTACCAACCTCTAAACCACTTAGAGTGGCTTTCTGCGAGATGATCAGTATATAAATCGAATTGAGGATGATGATGATGACGATGACTACGACAACAACAAACACAGCTGCCAGGTGTTAAGCTGGAGGTGGACTTTTCCAATGATCGAGCTCTTGCCATGAGCCTAGGTCCATGACAGAGATACTGTATCTTTGTAGAATACTGTATATGCTGTCGCCATTTGTAGTTGACCAATGTTGATCTTGTCAGTGCTGAGAGTTTTCAGATGTTGGCCCAGGTCTTTTGGGATTGCACCCAAAGTGCCTATTATTATTGGTGTTGTTCTTGTTTTTTTATTCCATAGCTTTTCAATTTCTATTTCTAAATCCCAATATTTGGTTATCTTTTCTAACTCTTTACTGCTGACTCTTGCATCTCCTGGTATTGCCACATTGTTGTTGTTGTTGTTGTTGCTGCTGCTGCTGCTGTTGATGATGATCCCATCCAGCCATCTCTCTTTAACTTTAAGATGGCCTCCTCCTAACAAATGCAGAAACCCATTCACGTCCCTCCCTCTGCCCTGGTGAGGGCAGTAACAGAAGTTGCCTAAACTGAGGCGTTTCTACAGTCAGGTGCCTATGTGGAGGAACTAGCTCACAGAGTTCTTGAGGTCAAGGAGGGGAGGAAATGGCTGCCTACCTGCCCCTATGCAACTCCAAGGTTTCTGCCATGGAAAAACACCAACCGGAACAGAAACCCACAAGAGGGTAGGGTGGCAATGCTTTCGTCTCTAAATAGCAAATGGTGATTTGAATGTTTAATTACTTGCCAGCCAAAAGATCAGCTGTCATCTTCTAGGGCAGGATGCACAGCTATTAGTTGCCAGTCTCGCCCATGGGAGGAGATGAGCATAGTTTAGCACAACACTACAAAGACGGCTTCTGGCCTTCTTACACTACACACACGCCCGTGCGTGCCAGATAGTGTCACTCTCAGTTTGTACACAATGTCACGTGCCCATTGCAGGCCTATAATCTAGGTTGTGTGCCTCCTCAGCCACACACACCTGGCAGCTTGGCTGGTGCAATCCTGTGCTAATCGCTTCAGGAAAATCTGATTTTAATGAGGTTTTGCTGGCTTGCCTGCTAATCCCTGAATGGCTCCAGCATGAAAGATCTGGCTGTAATGGGTGCCAGGGCAACTAATACATTTCTCCCTCCCCCCACCCTTGTCCCCAAGTTCAGCAGTTCACAAGCCTTTCAGTGAAATGACCCAATAATGGAATTCAGTTTGCATTTGATTCCCACAACTGGGCTGAAAAGTTTTTCATCCTCATCACTGTATTTACTGGCAACCAAGGCTCTCTCCACAGTGTACAATACATTCGAAAGAACAAAACATTCAAGCAGTAAAACAATGCATAAAGACAGCACATACCCTGTGACACATAAACAATGAAACCATGGCTAAAAACAACACATAATAAAACCAGGAGGAAACCAGAAGCAAAGAACAAAAACAGTACGACATATGAAACCCAAGCCAAGACAAAAACAGCAGGCAGGGTAAGAGTGCCAGGATGAAAAAGAGCCCAAAGCAATGCCACGGAGAATAAAAAAGTCTGCATACCTGGCACTGGAAAAGATTATAAAGAGGATACAAGGCAAGTATCAGGGTGACTTTATGGTTAGGATTTTTTCTATGCTTCTTACATAGATAGATAGATAGATAGATAGATAGATAGATAGATAGATAGATA
>JAHTLZ010000010.1:21331850-21349843 GCA_023846285.1 Phrynocephalus versicolor | reverse complement strand
ACTGATATCACAGTGGTTAATGTTGTACTTGCTAAAATGTGATGCAGGACCCTGGAAGTTATCTGCTGCTAAGGAATTTCACCTGCTACATATAAACCCAGCCTAGATGATACAGTGTATACACCATTCGAATCAGAGCACTCTTAATTGCTAGAAGACCATTTATTCTGCCTCTACACCCATAAATTGTCTCACTTTTCCTTTGTAACAGGTCAGCAGGAGATAAGCATGGCTTCTTGTGCATACAGTATCTGATTTGTCAGGGGCAAAAAGTCAGAAAGATTTCTGCACCTGAAGGAAAAATATAACAGGGAAGAATTGTGTGCTCCCATCAATGTTTGATGTAATTCCTCAGTTCAGCAAAATATGAGGACTAAGCAGCATTTTAATTATACTGATCTTCTGTCTTGGCTCCAAAGCCACTCAAGATGGCCTACTTTGATTGTCTCTTGTTTTTAACCCATCCCACCCCTGGCCTCAATAGGCTATTCACAAACCAGGATCACACTTTGTTTGGACGTCCCTGCCTGTTCTAACTGGATCCAATAATGGGTTGAAAAAAAGGTGAAGGAGAGGGAGAAGAGCAGGAAGAGAAGGAAGGGCTGCAGGGAGGAGCTGATTGTGGCTCACTTTCACGGCAGCAAACCATGGCTTCACACATGGGAGTTTGCCCATAGAGCTGCACATCACAGAAGGTGGAAGCAGAGGAGACACGCTCAAGTATTTCAGTCTCGGCTCTCCCTTTGCTACCTGTCATAATCAGCCATCACCTGGAATGATCCTGCCCCTGCCCCAGGCACCCCCATGGCTTCAGATTTGCAGTGCACTCTTTCAAGGCGTACCTCAATAATACGGTCTTGGGGTTGCAGCCCTGCAGCTTCAGCTGGAGAGTCTGGATCCACGGCCCGGACATACTGGCCTGGTTTGGTTTTGTCACTATGAAGGTTGAACCCATACCCATTAGGACCCTTCTTCATTTGGCAGAGACGAGGTCGCAGCTCTTTCTAAGAGAGAGAAAAGGAAATACATGTTGCAATGTTAGATCATAATTGATTCACCATCCATTCAGACTTGTAACTATACATTTGTTTATTATTCCCTTCAGGCGTAGAACTTGTGTTATTCGCTGTTAAATTTCATTCTGTTGTTTTCATCTCAGTGCTCAAGCCTGTCCAGGTATTTTTGAATTTTGTTTCTTTCTTCCAGGGTATTTTCTACTCCACCCAGTTTTTTGTCCTCTGAAAATCTGATAGCATTCCCTGAACCTCACCATCCATGTTGAAAAGCACCAAGCCTAGGATGGAGCCCCATGATAACCCACTTATTATCTCTTCCTAGTTTGAGACAGACACAATCACTTATAAGCACTCCCTGAGTATGATTCTGTAGCTCACGGTTTATCCTCCTGACTGTTGTTCTATCTAGCCAATACCTACTTAGTTTGCTAATTAGAATATCATGGGGGCACTTTGTTAAAAGTTTTGCTGAAGTCAAGACATATTACATCTACAGCATTCCCACCATTTACCAGGGAGGTTACCCAAAGAAAAATGTGATAAAGTTAGTCTGATCTAATGTTGGCTGCTAGTTACTGTTGTACTGTTTTCAAGGTGATTGTACAGTGACTACTGTATTTTATCATCTGCTCCAGAAATTTCTCTCAGATTGATGTCAGGCTGACTGATCTATAGTTTCCCCAAGTCCTCCTTTTTTGCAGATAGAAACAATGTTTGCCCTCTTCCAATCACCTGACACATCACTCATCCATGGAAGAACCACTGGCTATCTTGACTGGCGGCTCAGCAGTTTAACCTGCAGCGCCACTCATGTCCTGGGCATGTTCACAAACAAACAAACAAACAAACAAACAAACAAACAAACAAACAAACAAACAAACAAACAAACAAACCCACTAGCAATAAAAAAGTACTTCTGAATGCTTCCTCCTTAGATCATTATGTTTATCGCAAAGACACTAAAAACAAGAGATCTGAAGAAGGAAATAGCAATCTGCCGCCATGGTACTGGGAAAGAGCCTACCACTTTATATTATACTTCTCATTTTTGTCACATGTTGAGAGTTACCGAAGGAAAGACAAAGCAACCAACACAGTCTCTGAAGTGCTCTGAAGTTCAGTGCTTCTAGTTTGCTCTCATGACCTGAACTTTCCCTCTGTAGTTTACTCTCACTTAGCCTATGTCAGCCTCTGCACAAGTGCTGTAGATCCAAAAATGCCATGCAAAATCTCAGTCTTCCCCCCACCAACGATACATGATCATTACTGTTGAATCCTCACAGTATTCTCGCTTTGGAGGTAGAATTAGTAGAGGTAAAAAACAGATCATTGGCGTCTCCCCATTACTGCTCTGTTTATTTTCAGGGTAGAAGAGGGAAGAGGAGCTGATACACCCATAAACTTTGCACCTTCCGTCTGGTACAGATAATGAAGCCAAACCAACAACCAACAACACAGATTGCTTTTGGGAGGCAATCATGTCATAATTGTAACATCTCCCCCTGACATATAGGACTGCTGCCAAACCCATCCCAAGTTGTCAACATGGCATGATTATAAATTCCACTAATTTCTGCAACCCATATGGCACCTCCCCGTTTAAATAACTAAGATTGATTGGGGGTGGTGGTCAAAGGATGTCAGTTCAGTGCTATTCCCCCCCCCCACCCCATCAGAACTTCCTCTTTATGGTTTGTTCATAATCAGCACTTGTCATGGTTCTGCTCAAGCAGCAAAATAAGAGCAAAATTCAGCTAAGGCTCCTAGTTTCCTTTTCTTAAGGGATGTTTCAAATTCACATGGATGCAAAGGCAAGCTTGAATGTATTTGGGGCATTGTCAGCTAAGTTCTCTGATAAGACTGGTCATTCAACCAAACGTACAATGGGAGCCTACCCGAGTAGGATGGAAGACTCCAAATCTTAGCACTCAAGTGTTAACTACACATTATGATAATATCTGCAACACTGAAGACATACTCAGCTGCATTTCTGTCTCTCCCATGCAAGGGTAGGCCTATTCTCATCTTAGAACCCATCATTCGTAGGCAGTACGTCCAAGAGTTTAGCAGATCAGGGTGCACATTCTCAGCTGGCCATGAAGCTTGCTGGGCAATCGAGCTGGGAGGGATGTTGTGAGGATTAAGTCGAAAGGGCAACACCTTCAGCTCCCTGCAGAAAAGCTGTGATATTTGTAGCTGAAGTCCAATAATAAATTAGGTAGAGTAGATGTAATGAATCAATGGAAGATGAGTTGATTTACCACATCCCTACTGATTCAATGGGTCTAAGTCTAGTTGCAACACTATAGGAGCCTCATGCACAGTGGTTAAATGTCTGTACTGCAGCTAAAACTGTGCTCACAACCTGGGGTTCAATCCCAGGTAGCAGGCTCATGGTTTACTCATCCTTCCATCCTTCCGAGGTCGGTAAAATGAGTACCCAGCTTGCTGGGGGGGCGGCAATGTGTAGCCTGCATAATTAAACTGTAAACCCTCCAGAGAGTGCTTGAAGTACTGTAGGGCAGTATATAAGCAGAACACCTTGCTTTGCTTACTGGATTTCAGCCAATGCAACCAAAAAATACATGAATAATAAACAAATTGGCTGCACCTTCCTATGACTGATGGACTGATTTAACAGAAAACCACAAACTCCCCTTTGAGTTGGAGAAAAACAGGAAAATCATGTTTGAAAGACTGTTCCCTTTCTGCCAATGAAATTCAGCAGCATAGTTTGGGGACTAGAATTCAGAGGCTGTAAAAATGGCTTTAGGGATGGTAGTAGCTCATAAAGCCATTCAACATCTTTCTTTCTACTTGAACGTTTCAACAGGTCATCAGTAGCCCTCACCATACAGGCATCTTCTCAAGTAGAGAAGTAGTTGGTATACCCAGCAGACTTTATAAGTCTTCTGTAACGGAGGTCAAGCCAATGACAGAGCATACAGAATCAAGCAATCATGGGAACATCCCACATGGATACCCAAAACTGTGCCCACATCCATCTCAAAACCATCTTGCTCATCCCCATGGTGTGGTTCAAGGGCCTCAATTGCTAGAACCCATGCTAGGGCCTCCGATATTAGTTAAAGGATGAGGTCAGTACTGTGTCAGATGCTCAGTTAAGGGCAATCAACCCTTCACTACCCAACAGCTCAGTGGCTCTGCCATTTGGATTCCCAACCTTCCAAGTGACCATTCAACCCACTTTCCTCCTGGCTCTGCTCACTCTGTTATCTACGTTAATCTCATTAGGCAGCTCTTCAGAGCAATCCATTCTAGGTGGCCACCTGCCCATCTTGTGTGGTACTCATCTCCCAGCAAAGAAGCCAAAGACAAAGCCCACAAGACTTTCCATGAAGGGAATCCCCCCACCCCACTGCTCAGCCACCCCCATTGAGGTTTACCCGTTTACTTAGTGAGTAGGCCACAAGTTGTAGTTTTTCAAAAATGCAATTCAGGTGCCATTTTAAACTGCAATACAGCATACGTCGCGTGAAGCAACCTAAGTTGTTTTATATTCTACTTGGTTTTCACCAGGTTTGCAGTTTTGGCCCTGTGTAAGATCGGTTAATATATAATGGCCAGAACTAAAATGCTGCCCCAGAATGTAATACATTTGCATATGTTTTGGATACACCTATTTCTGGAAATTCCATGAAAACATAAGCTTTGGACATAAGGGCAGTGGAATGGCAACTACAATGGCAAACACATTTTGCACAGCTTTTCAAATCATCCCTCTGTCCATCCATACATCCACACATGCACACTTTGTTCAAATTACTATATAGGTTATACCCCATACAGGTGGAGGAATCTTTTTTCCTATGAGGACTACAGTATTTGGATTGGACAAGTTCATGGAGAACAAGGGTATCAATGGCTATCATTATGGATACCTAAGAACAATCTCCAGGTTGGGGAGAGAGGCAGAATATCTCTCAATGCCATTTGCAAATAGTGAGCTGCTGTATGAGACAAAATGCTGGACTGGATGGGCTGTGGAGGGCTGTGGAGGCCTGTTCTGGCAAGGCTGTTCTTATGTTCTTATGTAGAGTAGGATAGTAATGGTAGAAACAGGTGGAGCACACTTCCACCTTTCCATTCCTCCCTGCTTAGTGGGCTACCAGAGGAGAGACCGAGAGAGAGAGCTTTCTAGAGATCTGAATTGAACACTTGCAGAGATTTCAGTTCATGTCCAAACTTCAGCCCTCCAGATGTTTTGGACCACAACTCCCACAGTCATTTGCCATTGGCAATACAGGCTTGGAATTCTGGGAGTTGTGGTCCAAAACATCAGGAGGGTTGAAGTTTGGACAGGCCATTACACCTACTAGTTGCTTTCTGGGTCCCATATCAGAACAGCCTGTTCTATGCAAGGAGAGAGGATGAGTTATAATTACAATGCAACATTCACTGTTTCCTTGCCTGCCCGCCAAGTTTTCCGAGAGACTTCCTACATAAAACACCCTATGTGCTCTTTTATTAGGAGAACTCTGATTACAAAGTACACTCTGGGGAAAGCTAAGTATAGTAAGGTAGTTCAGTCCTTGCTCTTCCTCCTTTGGCAAGAAAGATTTTACTTCACCTCTCTTTGCTATCCACGGCTGAAACAGAAGGAGATGTCTTAGAAAACTGCTTAGAATCAAAGAATTTCAATAGAGATGACCAAAGGACTCGGCTGCACTATTAAGAATGGAAAATCATTCAATGCACCCATGAACAAGAGATACACAGAGTAAATGAGATTCAGATCCTTCCTCAAAGAGAAAGAGAAAATATGCTGGTTTGTTCTTAGAGAACCTCTGAGGACATAAAAATAATGTTATAAAAATGTTGAATCTGGTGGGGGGGACCTCTTTCTTTGCCTGAAAAAGTAAGTGGAGAAATGATGCATTGTTTTTTTCCTAGCACTCTTAAGATCAAGGCTCCCCAGTAGCAAAAACTGTATTTTGTACAACTTTGCTTACCACTCACAATGTTTAGCCTAGTAAATTGAGGAGTAGCTTCTGCAAGCAATGATGCTTTTGCAAAATTGCATTGACTGAGAAATTTTAGTTTGAAAAACTGAGGGAGGAGCTGCTGAACTCAGTGACCTCCCAAGTGAATAAAAGCCAGGAAAAAGAAATCAGAAAAGGCAAAAACAAGTGGCTTATCAGTTAAAATACGAAAACTTGTTTACAAAAGATTTAATTTACATGAGATTTAGGCTATGAAATTTGGGTGCAAAGGAAGGAATCAAGATGATATGGAGTACCTGGAAATTATTGTGTATTCTGAATACAGTCCCTCAACAGGGTCAAGCAGAGTCAAAAGTACTTATTCCCAGAAAAAGGGTTTGGAGACATATCATCCTCTCTTCAACTGAATGGCTGAAATCTAGCAGTGAGTCACGATTAAAATAGGCCAATTGAATCCATGGGACTTGGTGAGTCAACCCCTTTGCATGTTCCACTGCTTCAATGGGACCTGTTCTGATTGTGACTTATTGTTGCACTTTGGCCAATGAGTACAATTTTTCCTACATGACACTCTTGTCTAATTAGTCCCCCTTTTTGAGCTGTCTCTCCCTCTCTCTCTCAGCTATTTTGCATCTTCTGATTCTTCACTGTTATTTTCATGGACTTGCAAAAATTGAGCCTGCTGGTATTTTGACAGGCTCCGCCTTTCCTGTCAGCTTATCATTGAGTCTTTTTAAAAAGGAAAAGAGGCCCACTTTTTCGTAGACATTGAAAGGGGAAAGAAAAAAGAGGAATCTGAGGATGCATTTTGCCTGTTAACCTTGCCACCATGGGTATGCTTGGCAGTGGCACTATCCCGGACTGCATTCCCAGGTCAAATACTTGAAAATATTTCGCATTCTGAAACATTTCAACATTCCTTTCCAACACCAAAATATCAACATATTTTAAAAACCATCAGAGATGGAGGAAGTTACTTTTTTGTGCTGGTGGGGACTACAGCCCCCTACAACAACACAGTCACCATTTACCTACCTTTGGAAACAATGTCCGAGGAGTAAAGCCCAGGCAACAGTATATGAACTTCCTAACACTTTTATTCAGAATTTCAAGATGTCAAACATTATATATCATCGCAAATCGCCCACTTTCTCCAGTTTTTTTGAGGTGGGGGAGGGAAGATAAATAGTGCTTGGGGAGAAAATATATGTACCTTCTCCAGCACCATTTTTCCAGACTTTCACATTTGCAGACCAGAGTTCTTATTTTACAGTTGATCACAGAAAAAAAAGAATTTAAAAAACAGAAAGGATTTTATTGAAAATCACAATTCAAATCTAAAAAATATATTTTAGCAATTTAAATTAATTTGATTTTTTAAAGCACCACTTGTTATTCAGCCTATCTAAAACTACTGTTTCCATGGGCCACCTGTTTCTATTATTCTGTGTGGCCTCTTCAGTCTCCCCACCCCCATGTGCCATTCCTAATATACCCTGTTGGGCACAGAAAACAGCCATATTAGCAGCATTTTTCTTGCAAGCCAGTACCTATCCTGTACAATAAAATGTGCTCCAAGACTCTGCCACTCCCCTTGTTTCCCCTCAGGTAAAATTGACCAGCTGGACAAATAGGGTTTTTTGTTTCGGTTTGGTTTTGCTTGACTGTATATAAGCCGGGCACAACAGCTATTGTTTTCACACAGATTTCTGAACAAGAGGCCTTTCTTCAGAATTATTGTACATCAAGACATTCCAGGTTTCTGGATCGATCACTGGAAACTTTTTGCTAGAAAACAAAGAGGGTTGAATCGAAATGTTGCCTTTAAAAAATTTTATTTGATCCTGAACGCTAATGCAAACTTTCAGCACATTAAGTCTTCGTTATCTTGGAGCATCTGAAGAGCTTAATGTGCAGGAAACAGTCCTATTTAAACCGAGGACCTTCATATGGCCCTGGGCGGATATTTATTATGCCAACAGATAGCACAAGCATCTCACAGAGAGAGAATGCTCCAAGGATTCAAGGAACTCACATTGTAAATCTTATAGTATTTTTCCATCACAGATGCGCAGGAAGCATCTGGTTCCAGGCTATCATTGGCTTTTACTCATGGAAAGCCTAGTATGGATTTTGCTTAGCAAGATGCCGCTTTGTCCTTTGGGCACCTGTTAATTAGCATTCATGTATTCATTCAACAGTATGGCTTGCAACCAGATGCTGTAGGAGGGGACTTTTGCTGCTGTGTGTGGTGGCTGCCATTTTATTTCCCCCTGAATGATCTGGGGTGTTGCACTGTTAAGTGTGTGGGGTGGGGGTGGGGGTGGGGGCGGCTTCCACCCAAAAAATGTCCACTCCTTCAGCTCATACATCAAAAAGTCTTACCTGGATGCAGTTTGAAATCGTCCAAGTATTTAAAGCCCTTCTACCTCTTTTTAAAAATACATAAACAAACCTGGCCTTGTTTTCATTGTCAAGAACTATACCAAGGGACGGGGGTCGCTGTCCAGAAGCAAAATGCCACTGCCAATCATCAGTACAGAGGCAGGCAGTGGGGAGGAAGTGGCTCCAGCAACTTCTCTTCCAAAAGCAGGTAGAAGTGGCCTCACCAAAACACTGCCAGAAAGGGAGAAAGATGGGGTAGTGGTGGTCCCATCTAAAAAAAAGAAGATAGTCTGTGCCAGCTGCATTACAGAGTGATGCGCTCTCTCTCGCTCTCTCTCACATACACAAACACACACACACACATACACATACACAAGAACACAACAATAAGACAAGGAAAAATGATGATGATGAAGTGAAAGAGGCCATAGCAGCTGCACTCCTGTCACCTTCAGGGGCTAGATATACGATAAAGGACCACCTAACTCTACAACTTCTAAGATGATGACCTCTTTATACCTCAGGACAATGCCTAGATCTACAGAAACCTCATCCAGAAAGAGTGGGAAGGATGGCTAGGAACTGTCCTGTAGAGGTCATTTTCCAAATCACCCTTTCCCCCACTGCACTGGACTTCAGAAGCTTGCACAGGCCGACACTGAAGTGCATGCAGAAAGAGACACAGACACTCCCTGAAGATAGCATGGATGTGGCAGCTGGGACTGACTTTTGCCACTACTGCTTCCTTCTTTCAGGGATGGGGCCATGATTCATCCACTACTAAATGGCACAGAGTAGCAAGAGCAACCCAAAGCTGCAGGGCCTCTGCCATGGCAAGGTAAGAAGCAGCAAATTTGCCACCCTAGCATCATGACACCTCGGGCCGACTAAGGGCAGCCCTGGGCTGGGAATGCATACATCCCAGCTTCGTGGCAACAAACGTCCTTCCTCTCCCAGTTTCTCTTCCCAAAGTTGCTCACACAGCAGGTCCTTTCCAGAGATGGGCATTTCATTTCAGAAGGGGACTGGTTCAGAAACGAAACATGCCAACACAGCTGGCACTCAGAACCCAGTCCCACCCTCTAGAACAAAATCAACCACTGTCTTACCTTGCTGTAGTTTGCACTGGCCAAAATTCCAACCAGGAAGTGGCCTCCGATGCATCATCTTTCCCTCTCCCTGGTGCTGAGGCAGGGTGATGCATGTCCTTGCATAGCTCCTGAATGACCAGCTCCAGCAAGAGGGAAAGAGGCGCATCAGAGGCTGCTTCCTGGTTGGAATTTCACCTAGCGCAAACTACAGCAAGGTAAGACAGTGGTTGATTTTGTTCCGGAGGGTGGGAGTGGGTTCCGAGCACCAGCTGTGCTGGCATGTTTCGTTTCGGAACCAGTCCCCTTCCGAAACGAAATGCCCATCTCCACTCATTTCCTCACCATTCTCCTCTTTCTTCAAAGCGGATTCCTGCACTTGAACTCTCTTCCATGTGGAAGCCACTCAGGCTTCAGTCCATCATCTCTTCTTCCAATTTTGGGCCTGTGCAGGGCTCTAAGAGCAGCACAGGGCCTTTCCCTCACTGCCTGTCCAGTCATAATACAGAAGACGAGGGCTTCTTTCAAAGCACATCTTTCCCCTTTAGTTCCAGGTCCTTCCTTCCCACTTCAATCCTTGCTTGTCTCCCCTCTCCCTAGTTTGCTCTTCTTCACAGCCCAAAAGATAGCAAGAGACATACCCTTGGGTAAGTATAGCAGAAGAGCCCAGTCTTTTAATTAATGTTCAGCTTTTGTTATGTTTACATATTTTAAGGGAGAGGATAAGCAGCTGAACCAAGATTTTCCTTGCTCACAGCTTGGAAATTTACATTTCAAAAGGAACCAAGTCCTGTGGCTCTTGACAGTATGTGATCATCACTTGGTGCAATGCCAAATAAGTAACTCATCACATTACTTGGACTGCCTGAAACATTTTACTTTTTAAAGGAAACAGGACTGCTGAGAGAATTCCATACAATGTGAAACAACTACATCAAAACTATGCCTTAAAATGCCCTTCAATGAAACCAAGAAAGTAACTTTGGTATCTTCTCTATGTTACTTCTGCACTGGAACTTTTTTTTCATCCTTATTACTCCAAAGAGATCACTAGTTACAGGTAGTTGTACTTCTTCTAACTCTTGTTGTAACTTCCAAGGTCCACCCTTATCTGCATGCTTCCGGTTATAGGAAGTTTTAGCTAATACTCCAACTGGCTTTTTCCTCCCCAGGTTCAACTACCCATCATTAAAAGAAAACTAATCAATTGGAAATGCATCCTGTTTGCATGCATTACTAAAGGTTCAATGATAAGATAACAAAGGAACAAAATACACATTCAAGATAATATGTACTGAGACAAAATCCTTCTTCATTGACAGGTTTTCTGTTATGCAGCCGGAAGTCTCTTTTTAAAAAACTTTCTTTCTTTCTTTCTTTTTTGCATCACCATAAAGAGGATAAACAGAGGTTTTCATAAAATTAGCAGGTATTTTCTTAGAGGCCCTTCCTCTTGGATTTTCAACTAGTTCAGACATGTAGCCATTCCAAAAGAAAGAGGGAGAAAAAGAAGACTGACAAAAGGACACCATCCCTTAAAAGCCCTTCTAAAAGTGTAGTAGAAGGACAGGGAAAAAATGATATATGAAAGACACCAGGATTACTTTCCCAGGTTTTGGCTTCTGTTGAAAAGACAATGTTCACCTCAGAAGCATGAGAACTTGCTTCAAATGAAGGCCAAACATTTATTCTATCTGCCCCAGCACTATGTGTATGGAGGCCAGTGGTTCTCAACCTGGGGTCCGCAGATGTTCTTCAACAACAACTCCCAAAAGGCTTCACCACTAGCCAGCTCTTCTAGGAGCTGGAGTTTAAGAACATCTGGAGACCCAACGTTGGGAAACACTGTCTTCTACTAACAATGGCTCTTTTGGGGACTCGGGAAAGAGAAGCCTTAGACAAGCCTTCAAGGACAGATTGGAAAGAGGTGGACTCTCTTTCAACAGAGGTTTTTGAACAGAGGTTGGATGTCCATCTATCACAGATGCTTTAGCTACAGATGTACTGTATGCATTGGCATGAGCTCAGACTAGATGAGGCCTTGTGGTGCCTCTTCCAATTCCACTCATCTGTGATTCAAAAACTAATTAATTCTACTCATCTGTGATTCAAAAACTCATTAAAGAGCCTTGTGGCGCAGTGGTTAAATGCCTGTACTGCAGGTAAAACTGTGCTCACGACCTGGGTTCAATCCCCGGTAGCAGGCTCAAGGTTCCATCCTTCCATCCTTCCGAGGTCGGTAAAATGAGTACCCAGCTTGCTGGGGGTGGGGGCAATGTGTAGCCTGCACTCTGTAATTAAAATTGTAAACTGCCCAGAGACTACTTGTAGTAGTATGGGACAGTATGTAAGCAGAACACTTTGCTTTGCTTTGCTTTAATCAATAGCTTTGGAAATCTAAAGGAGGGTCTGGGTATACTTCACAGACACTCACTCCCACTGCATAGCAAGATCCCTGATTCAGTCTGCCCTCATAATATTCCTGCATGGCAGGGAGTTGGTGTATCAGGCCTTATGAAAGGAACTAATTAAGTATTTGGAGCGGGGGGGGGGGGGAAGCAGGGGAGGAAGTCACCCATCACTCCCTCCCCCCAGCATCATGGAATGTGCTAGCCGGTGCCAAGCTTACATTAACAAGTATTTCACACACACCCATTCTTGGGCTGTACTTCTAAGCCATCTCCACTGATTTCATGAATTGAAAAAGGAAAGAAAAAGAAAGAAATAAAAAAGAAAGAAAGGGAATAGGAAACAGGGTGCCCGTACAGCCAAAAGGGTCTGTGTTTTTCAGCATCATTTCAGCGAAGACTACACACACACTGAGTACTGTATAAAACAACACAGAAACTGTTTTATCCCAGATCAAACCAAACCCCAAAGAGCTCAGTATGGTCTAGATAAGTGATGCCAGGCCATTGAAACCCGGGTTGTTTTTCAAGGGTTCCAACACGGAGCCTCTTCGCTCAGAAAAGTATTTCCCAATAGCGGCCAGTTCAAGGTCATCTACATGGGTCACAGAGCAACGTCTTTTACAAAAGCGGGAGAGAGGGGGGCGCTAAGAAACTCTGCATGAGCTGGGTGGGATTTCACTGCACTCCCCTCCTTATGGACCACAATATGCTATGACTGCTAAGTGTTTGATACGGTCCAGTGTTTAGTCATCTACCCAGCTCCTTCTGGGCTATTGAACCTCCCAAGTTCCATGTACTCCCAGAAATAAGACTTAAGAAAGCTCGTTCAGCCCAACAAAAATGCCCAGATTATCTATTTAAAAACCCAGCAAGAAGACTCTTCAAGAGTAAGAAGGTGAGCAGCAGCCACTCCTCTCACAGCTTTCCCCGGCCTTGATATTCTTCCAAAGGTACGGGACCATTTGTTACCATTTTTACATTAAAAGCAATACAATCTTGCCCAGTGATTGGCTGCTTGATGTAGATGGTAACACAGCATTCATCAATTGGCTGGCCAGCTCTCAGCAACAGACTTGGTGCTTAGTATATATTTGTATGAAGCATGGCCATGGCCCCACAGGTGCGGTGGAGGCCCATCCACCACAACTCTCACCCAGCCAAGGGTGCTTCCCAGGCTCTACACGTGGCACCAGGGTTCTCCTTCAGGGCTGGCGTTCCAATATGGGCAGGAGCCCTGCCAGCCCTTCCCTTCAGGCACTCCACCGGGGACAGGGAGTCAATGGGTGGTCACTAGAGATGGGCATGACTCAAAAAAATGGTGTTTCGTTTGTCGTTTGGTCGTTTAGGGGTCCGTTTCAGTTCATTTTCGTTTTCGTTGGGGTTTTCGCAAATTTTTCGTTTTCGTTTTCGCTACGTAACGAAACGAAAAAATGAAAACAAAAACAAAAAATTGCTGTTTCGTTAGCATTCTTTTCAGTTCAATGCATTTGCCGCAACGAAAACAAAAAACACAGCAAAAAAATCGTTTCGTTTCCATTTCCGCTTTGTTTTTGAAAATTTTCGTTTTCGTTTTCATTACATAACTAAATGAAAAAACAAAAATGAAAACGAAAATTTCGCTGAGTCGTGCCCATTCTAGTGGTCACACACACACACACACACACACACACACACACACACACACACACAAGGAAGTGGGGAAGGGATGGCCTGCTTCCTGCCTGGATTTCAGTGCCAGCCCTGGAGACGGACCCTGGGCCTGGGCAGAGCCTAGTAAGTGGATCGGCTGGGTGGGGTGGGTGGGGGATGGGCCCCTGCAGCATCATGCTTCATAGAAATATGTAAATGGCATGAAGTGCCCATTTTTACTTAGCAGAACAGTGTGGCAAGTACAGTATTCCTCTTAGCTCAGGCATGTCCAAACTTCGACCCTAAAGATGTTTTGGACCGCAACTCCCACAGTCCTTTGTCATTGCTTGGAATTCTAGGAGGTGTGGTCCAAAACGTCTGGACGGCCAAAGCTTGGACATGCCTGTCTTAGCCTCTTTGCTGCATAACATTCCAGAAAAGCAACACACACAGAGACACATTCACAATAGTTTTGTGAATGGTGATATGACGCAAGCTGGGCAACTCCGTAAGTTGGGTACACAGTAGCAGAAGCTAGAGGTTGAGAGTTTAATTCCCATCTTTCTGGAAAACCTAACCGGTGTGGTTGTGGGCAACCTGCAAAGTCTTTAGAGCAGCCGAAGGAGGAGGGAATGGAAAACCCCTTGTGAATATCTTTATACTTAGAAACCCCTGGAAAGGATCCATGTGATTCAGAATTTGCTGCAAAGCAAGTAACTACAATTAATCTCTACAGAGAGTCCAACATAGCGCTTTTTCCATACTGTACAGCAATTTTTACCTTCTCCAACTTGTCAGTGAAAAAGAAAAGGGGGAAATGGCCGGCTCCCCTGCTCCTCTTGGAAGGCAGGTAGCCTTGCCTCTCATCCTGGTGCCATGAAAAGATCTATCACCGACAGGCAACCAGACAGGAAAACTTCCATGCAAGGCAGGGAGTGAGGAGGTGGCATAAGGACCAATGCCAAAGAACTGACACAGAAGCAGCCAATGAAGAGAAGGAACCTAAGACATAGCATTGAGTTTCCAAAAGTCATCTTGGACATGCAGGAATGTCTTGGTAATCAGACTGCTTGCAAAAAGCCTCAGCTTTAAGAATTACAACTCCACCCCACCCCAAAAGACAAGAGATAAGGAGACAAGTACACCCTGGCAGATTAAAAAACCTACTGAGGCTACTATTGAGTATCCCACCCTGGCCCAAATACCAAGGGATTTAAGGTCCTGGCAGATTAAAAGAGCCCTGTCCAGAACATTCAAAGGTGGAAGGAATATCCTTTCACATGAAGAACGGCAGAACCATGGACCACTAAAAAACCAAGCCCTGATTCTCCAGATTTAACTCACTTTGGCTGTTACCGACCGGACACCCTAACTCTCCTCCTGAGCGAGAGAGTTTTTAAACTTGTCCCCAAGTAGCTCCTCCGCTCCTGATTGACCTCCCATCACTACAGGTTCACTCCCTTGTCTGTCCTCTCCTTCCAATGTTGAGCAGGCCAGGCTTCATACAGAGATCTTGAGGAAATGGGTCAACTGCAGCTTGCAAAAGCTTCGCCCTTCTATTACGTTTGCAGGGCACGAAGACTAAGACAGAAAGTGCCCTTTGCAGTGGACAGTCTTGTCCTTCTGTGAAGCACCAAGCCTTATTTCCCTTTGAGCCACCCAGGCAGTGGATTGATAGAGAGAAGAGCTTTTCAGGGGGGGTGGCTTTGCAACAGCCCCTCTCCACCACCAGCATCCACTTGGATGTCTTTCCAAAGCACAGGCTTACTTAGGCATGGCTTACTTAGGATTCTTCTACATAAAAGACAAAGGTGCTTAGGGAAGGAATACAGGAAACCTGAACAACTCCAGTCACAGTAGAGACTATCACAATGTCTGTCCTTCCCTGACTTCACAGTGCCTTCCTGGAACTTCTCAGCGGCATAATTAATTAATTAATTAATTAATTAAATGCATTGCCTAATCCCACCCAAGGTGGCCCATTTCACATTTGGAATTCACCAGCCACAGGTAACCATGCTGATGGGAGTTGAGAGGTGTCATTCAAGAAGCTTAACTCGGATCTTTACCGTAATGAAGAGACCCCTCACAATAAGCCTTTTCAAGACATGTGAGACCTTTAAAGAGCGGTTTCACCAGTGTTGCCACCCCTCCTGAGAGTTTCCATAGCTGAGCAAGGATCTGAACCCTGGTCTCCTGAGTCCTAGTCCATTACTCTATCCACCACATCACACTCGCTGGCTGTGTTAACGAATTACATAAGGTCAAAACAAGCAGGTAAGGCATATTCTTCAGTAACAGAGATTCTTCCACACAAGGGTTCATTCACTTCTCCTTGCTTAACACACAACTTTCTGGACCAATTCCAAAAGCTCCAAATCTAATGCAGTGCCTTTGCCTACACCATCTGACATTGCATTGGAGGGCGAGGGAGGACTGGGTGCCATCAATAATTCCCCTCCCCTCCCCAGCCAGATGCTTTTGCTGTCAAGATGCCAGCACTGTCTCTGTAACCCTATCTCTTCCAAACCTGCCCAGGAATCTCAAGAGACAAAAGCTGCCCTTTCGGAGCTTTGAAACAGGTTTGCAAAGAGGGCCTTGGCGACTGCTGCCAGTTTCCTCATTACAATATACAATGTGCCGCAACCCACATGGAGGCAAGTGGCCTCTTTCCTCAAGGACAAGAGGCTTGACCTGTTGACCTTTGCATTGGTTTCCAACTGTGTCTCTCTGGGTGTTGTGGGACTCCAGTTCCCAAGACCCCAACCACTGGCAGTGCTGGCTAGTACTTTAGAGAGCAGGAGTCCAGGGTCACCTGGAGGCCCACAGCTTGGAAACAATTGATAACATCAGTTTAAAAAAAAATCAAAAATAAAGGACAAAAACCTCTCGCTTGTTCTACATATGTGTTTGCCCCAAATCACGGTTACTAACTGAAGAATCAAGGTCTTGAATTCTCACAAAATTAACTCAGTCTGCCCCCTGAGCTAGACCCACAAACAACCAATCCTCCTGCAGTTGGTGCAAAAGAAAAATAAATCAACAGAAAAGGCTGGGGACACCATGGCTGTGTATTTTCTGTTGCAGACAATAGGGATCTAGGTAAGTATCCGTCTATATTTGATAATACATCAGCCACCTGAACTTGTGATCAGGGCTAAGGGTTCCACAGAATGTTGCCCATGTAAAGAAGGAATATGCAGAATCAGACAACTTGAACTCATGCACAGTGTTAAGACTTAACCTGCTTTAATTTACATTACTTATTCACACATAACAGGATCTGCTCCAAGTTTTGCAAATATCAAACTGTATTATTTTTTTTTGTGATGATAAAGGCAGAATTGCTAGCATGTGCTCCAGGACTTCCCATTGATAGTCAGATAAGAAAGGCAGGCACGAAAGAGCGACAAGAAATCAAAAGGCTGATGTGGAAGGACACCACATGCATTTCCTGGTAGGAAGAGAAAGGGTGGCATTGCCTGCAGAGACCCATCAACCAAAAACCTTCCACCTTGCTTCATTCATACTGAGGCAAAAACTCAGGTACATGGATCTTCTTTATGGAGCCATGATGTCTAAGTAGGACAAACTCTATGTTTTAAGGACCTCCCCCAATCCCACACACACATACATCTTTCCATTGTGGCAGACAGCCCCCCCCCCAAATTCTCTGTTATGAGGTATTTGATGAATTTTAAAGAAGTAACATGTTATTTGAATCCATTTGGTTAAACTAAAATAACTTGAAAAAATACATTAAAAGGTCCTAATACCTGCCCAAATGACTCCCTCCCGTGCTTCCATTACTCTTCCCCCACCCTCAAATTAAAATGCAACAGCCTTGCACCCAGAGGCTCAGGAAAGTGTGCCCTTTCAGTAAACACAGCCAGAGGTGATGGGTGTTCATCCGCGATAACCCTCCCTTAAGACCGCTTGGCAGCCCGTGACCCTGGGGCTCCCTTATCATGTAACTGGGCTCCAAACAGCATTTCCCTGGTGGCCGTATCACTTTCCCCTGCATATCAGAGAGGATCTGTTACACACAGCACAATAGGGAACCAGGTGTGCGCGCTTTGGACTGGTTCCTGCTGGGACTTTGAGCCTTTCCAAACCCTTGGAGGGTCAGGTTGCAGGTCCACAAAGCCAGAATTTCTGAGTGGATGTCTCTCTGCAACCAAGAGATGTGACACTCTTAAATGGTGCCTGTCCTTTCTACTGGAAGAAAAAAAAAACCCAAGGCAATACTCTGAAATTAAAACAGACAGACAGACATGCCAGCATAAAAGCACACTAATTGGATAGCTGTATGCAGATGCATATGGATCTTCTGGCTCGTTCTCATCATTCTGTATTTTTTTATACAGAACACCATTGGCCAGTACATGATTCAACCTGAGAGCATGGTCCCAAAGAAAGAAAGAAAGAAAGAAAGAAAGAAAGAAAGAAAGAAAGAAAGAAAGAAAGAAAGAAAGAAAGAAAGAAAGAAAGAAAGAAAGA
>JAHTLZ010000010.1:21287405-21313220 GCA_023846285.1 Phrynocephalus versicolor | reverse complement strand
AATAATAATAATAATAATAATAATAATAATAATAATAATAATAATAAACAGCAAGAGAGAAGTTGGCTTCCTTCAGCCACCCATTGTCCTCTGCAATGGTGCCCAGGGCAGTTCTTTTCCAGTTGGGCTCAATGAGTGGAAAGAGGCTCAGCTAAACAAGCTGATCTAGGGAAGGTGAGCTTCCATAGAAAAGGATCACTAAGCCCACGGACATTCCCAGATGGATTCTCATATACCCTTCAAACACAGTCCTGCTCCTGGCATTTGCATCACCCCTGCAAATGTGAGTTTAGAAACTCACCACACTGTGCCAAAGTCACAATGCAGTTCTGTCCTCCAGGATCTGTCCAGCCAAGCACACAGAAGTTAGCAATGAACAGAGAATTCCAAGTGCCCTGCAGTGATGGCCATTAGCATGCTTTTTTTAAAAAAAGTGGACAAATTCATTGAGAAGAGGCTGTCTGCACATCTAATTCATAAGTGGCATAAGAACGCCATTGCTTCCCTCCTATTTGCTCTGAGCTTGTGGGAAGCAGTAGATTGCCTGACCTTTTCAAACAAAGGGAGGAATATGTAAATGAAAAGGACAGGGTAAGTGTTCAAAGATAAACAGCAGTAGATTTAGATGACAGAGCCATAAACTTAGCACTGAAATAAACATTTTCTTTAGAGAAGCAGCAAAAGAAAACTGAACATTCAGGAAGTTATGCAAACTTCTCCCTTGGAAAGTCTCTACTGGCAGCTGAGCTTGTAGAGGGCTGGGTGACTGTCGGACAAAGTACCCAGAGGCCCTTGAAACGCCAAGATTCCATGGCCAAGCACTACGTGATGACTTTGATGGAGGCAAAACCCACCAGGCTGAGCAAAAGAATTGGGCGGGGGAGGACTCCAGACGTCATCAGATAGCAACTTCTACCAGCTCCTGGCATCATAGCCTACAGGGAAAGATGTGATGGTCCCCAGGACTGGGCTATACTCTGACTGGCAATCGTTGGAACGCATGGGGATTAATGCCAAGCCTGCTTTTCTTTCTATTTAGGAAGTGGGATACAGCCAGTCCTTTGGGGCTACAGTGCCCGCCAGCCCCCTGCAGCTGGCCAACAAGCAGAGATTATGGGAGTTGCAGTCCCAAACATCTGGAGGATGTGGGTTTAAAGCATTTCAGGAAGGTATTTTAAGTGTCTAAAACTAAGCCCCTGTCCCGTCCCTACCCTACCAGGGACAATAGAAAATCATCCGGCCTCATTCAGATACCACTTCCTGCCCTTCTGAATGCCCCTCTGCTCTACAATGGCTACCTAAAATGGGGCTCCTCCCATATCCCTTCTGTAATCACATGCACAGGAGTTCCACATGTTACCAGGCAAAGAAGAATTTCCCTGTTTCAGAGGGAGTAGCCGATCAGGTTCTGATTGGCAACACATCTCCAAGGAAGTCCCAGAGTTTCAGGCCTATATATGTCCAGAACCTGCAGAACTAAGCCTGGAGTTCACTACCAGAAAGTGGGCCTTTGGAAACCTTTCCCTTGGAAATCAAGCATCACCTTCTGCAATGTGCATTCTGACCAACAAACCCCTCCCTCCCTCCCTCCCACTGACATTCATACAGTTAATTTCTGCTGGGCCTCAGCCACACAGAAACTGTGCCTTTACTAGTTCTGGGCCCTGGCCACACATGTGTGAACTACAGCTGACATAACTACAACCTAATTGCAGGTTTTAGCACTCAACCTTATTGGAGTCCTTCTACTTTTAAGTGTTGCTTAATATTCTTCATAGTTTGTGAGTGCCATTAGGCAGCAAAGCCGGGGGAAATAATGTATTCTCAAAGGCTTTCACAGCCGGGATCTGATAGATGTTGTGAGTCTTTCAGGCTGTTTGTCCATGTTCTGGAAGTTTTTCTTCTTGATGTTTTGCCAGACTCTGTGGCGGGCATCTTCAGAGGCCAAGGAGCTCAGGGAACTAAGAGTTTTCTCCCCAGAGCACAAAGAGAACTCCTAGTTCCCTGAGCTCCTCGCCCGCCCTCTGAAGATGCCAGCCACAAGGGTCACCATTATATGGTGTTGACTTGATGGTATTTAATTCTTATTTATTGCCATCAAAAAACTTCATGGAGCCATTATGAAAGAATCAACTTGTTAATGACCTACTTAACAGCTTTGAGAAAAGCTTTCAATAGATTTGTCTCTCTTACAGTAATGTTCATCTATTTCAAATCAGAAGTTTGGTGACAACTCTAAAAGATGCGGGAACAGAATTACACAGATCACCTCTCAAGACTGACCATAATGTATAACCTTCCAAGGTCCAGATGAGTCTCCCACAGATACCACCAATTCAAAGAACCTATGCTGGTGATCACCCAAGACAGGGCCTTTTCTATAGCAGCACATAGACCAGTGGTTCTCAACCTGTGGGTTCCCAGATGTTCCTGGACTGCAATGCCCAGAAACTTCTTCCAGGACAGCGAGTAGTGGAGGCTTCTGTGAGTTGCAGTCCAGGAACATCTGGGGACCCACAGGTTGAGAACCACTGCCATAGACTATGCGTAGTCCTCCCTAAAGAAGTCATTTTGCCTTCCTGTTTGCTATCAGCCTCTGCCAATCAACCTTTGCAGAAGGCCACTTTTTACTGTCTAGGTTGCTTTGAAGATGATCATGTTCTGTGGTATACTATCCTGTTTTCTCAAGCTGTAGATTGCCTTGAGAGCCCAATGGTAATTCACAAACCCTTTAAATAAATATATGTTGAGCGTTACTGTGCATACTAATCCCAAAGTAATTCCCATTGTGTTCATTGGAGCTTTCCCCTAATAACAATGTACTGTGTAGTATTTCACTTTTAGTACTTCTTTTGCTGTAAACAAATCAAAAGTTCTAGGAGTGTAATCCCAATTTTATATGCAGAGAAACCAGGTACATGAGGCAGGAAATAAACTTGTTCAAGGTCACACAGAGGGACAACGGCAAAAGCAACACAGGAATATAGCCTTCAGAAATTCAACGCTTTTCCAAGATGAGACCTGATACAACCTTTGGAGGCCACCATCAATCCTATCTCTACACTAAGCAATCTATCCATTGTTTGTTGCTTTAACCATGAGTTGTCCAAAAGGTAATCAAGTCACATTTTATTTTTCCTATTTTCCGGTTTGTCCCCCAAAACACAGTGGAAACAAGCCAGACTTCACAAACTAGAGACTTCATAACCCATAATCAAGGATGGCTTCTAACTGTAGTTTGCATCAAGCCAACAAACCACAGTTTGTTCACATGAATAACTTTGGACATAAGCCAGAGTTGGACAAACCACGGCCAGACTAGCTGTGATACCAAAAGCTGGCCATGGAGTCTCTCCACAAGATGGACACAAAGCTGAAGGCAACATGCTGTAGAAAGGCCCTAGAGCTTAAAAGAGCTGCACCTGGGCAGTCCTCAGTAGCTAATCTTCCAACAGAAGCATAAACAGACTGTAATCTAGGAGGAGGAAAAGGGAAAGAACCCAACTTCTAAGAAGTGACAAGAGGCAACTTGCTAGGGATGCAGGAGCTCTCTTTCTTCCCCCTTTTAAATCTTCCTACACTAACCAGACTTAAAAAGTGGCACTCACTTCATACACTCTAGTAAAAGCTCACCTCCAGCTTTTGGCAACCCTATGAATGAGCCCTCTCCAACATGTTCCATTCTCAACAGCCTGCTCAGACTCAAGCCCGTGGTTTCCTTTAGGGAGCCAGACCATCTCATATTGGGTCCTCCTCTTCTCTTGCTGCCTGTCACCCTTCCCAGCATTATTTTCTTTACAAAATAATCCTGTCTCCTTATGATGGGCCCAAAGCAGGGCAGCCTCCGCTTAATAGTTGTTGCCTTCAGAGACAGTTTGAGGCCTGATTTGACCTAGGACCCACCTGTTTGTTTTTCTGGTAGTCCAGCATATCTGCAAAGATGTGCTCCAGCACGACATTTCAAATGAATCTCTCCCCCCCCCCGTCAGCTTTCTGAATTTTTCTATCAGATGCCAGACTTCAAAAGATGAGTTACAAAGCATCACTTGATTTGGTTTATTTGGTTGTCTGGTTATCCCACTCTACCCATGAAGGCTTCAAACAAGTGTAACAAGTTACCAGATATAGTATGCTACTGCATTTGCAGAATCCAATCATCTT
The DNA here is from genome assembly GCA_023846285.1 of Phrynocephalus versicolor. Lineage (NCBI taxonomy): Eukaryota > Metazoa > Chordata > Lepidosauria > Squamata > Agamidae > Phrynocephalus > Phrynocephalus versicolor. The sequence continues at coordinate 21,309,059 of JAHTLZ010000010.1, read as the reverse complement.
TTGGAAAGCCCTTACACAAGAACATAAGGAGAGCCATGCTGGATCAGGCCAATGGCCCATCTAGTCCAGCTTCCTGTATCTCAAAGTGGCCCTACCAGATGCGTCCAGGAGCACACGAGACTAAATATCTGTCTTCTGATAGCACTCCCCTGCATCTGGCCCTTTTAAAGGCGTAAGAGATTTCTTCTCTGATATACTCAGAATAGTGAAGCAGCATATGAGATTAAGGCTGCAACCTGGCACCCACTTGCCCAGGAGGAAGCACCTTCCATGCCGCAGCAGGATTTATTTCTGAGTAGGCAGGTCTCAGATTAAACTGCAAGCAACAACAGAAACAGCATTCTTCCAAGAGTTTTGTTCACTTCACTTATTTTACTGTATTTATTTTTTATTTCTGGGCTCACAATGATGGGACTCAAGGGTGCTCACATTTAGTCCATTCTGTTGTTTTCAGGACTTAAGCTCTGAGCGTGTTGCAGCTGAGCTAAACTAGCAAAACACTGAAAGCACAAATTAATGCCTTCCTTCAGGTGGAGCCCAGAAAAGCCAGTGGATCCAATGGCCCAGTACCAGGTACCCCTTAAATTAGCTGGAGGTGAAAGAAATTGTCCTTCCGGAAACAGGTAAAGACCTTTCTCTTCAGGCAAGCTTTCTCTGAATGCTAATCTACCGTGTGTATTTCATATGAATCTATAGGTTCACGTAGACTTTGTGTTTATAACTACTTATAACCTTGTAGCTTTAATGTAATGTTGTCTATTAATGCTGTAAGATGTCCTTCAATTCCTTGTTCTCAAATACTTGAATATGTCTTAATTGTACTGGACTGTATATTATCCCTCATTACTGTAAGATGCCTTGGGTCCTTTTCCAAGGAGAAAGGCGAGGTAAAAATACACCAAAAATAAAAAATAAAATACCAAATTCCTGCAAAGTTCTTTCTGCTTCGGTGATCTAATGCTGGAAGAGAACAAGGAGGTGGTGGGACAACAATCTCCCACACTCCTCTTCCGCCAACCTACTACTGCCCCTCATTAAAGGAACACTCTGATCTGGCCTATTACCTTCGGAACACAGGAAGTCCATCGCAAAGGACAAGCCGATCACAGGTGGCGCTCCCGAAGCCCCGGGAAGTGCCAGCTGGGCTCGCCTTTAGCTCCCACGGCGAGGAAGCGACCCAGCTTCCAAGAAGGAGGTCACATTTCACAAGGAGAGTGAGAGAGATACGGAGGAGGAGGAGGAGGAGGAAGCGTGGGGCTGTTCATTAGCGCCCAAAGAAGGCAGGCACTGAATCATCCCAGCAAAGCTCCGGGACAGAGGCTGGAGGAAAGGGGCCGCGCGAAAGCCCTTCTCAGCGCAGATTCCTTACCCAACCGGAAACGCACCTCCTAAGAATCATCCGATCTGTCGATCGCAATAAAGAGCTGTCTTTCACACGGCAAAGCTCTTAAGGAGTTAAGTACGTGCTACGACTCCTTGAGATCTCTCCGCCCTGGCAGTTCTGCTTGGCGCTGGGGAGCAGACTTTTTGAGCAAGTTTATCCCGCTGCTTCCGGGATCCCCCAACCTTCCCGCGGGCCCCGATCCACTCGGGAGGAGACTTCCACTCCACCCGCGGCAACAATCCTGTGCCTAAAAGATGGCAATGCTACGATGGCGTGGGGGGGGGCTTAGGTCGGGAAGGACCCACTCGGGTGCAGGAAAGGGCACGAGTTCCCCGCGCGGGGAAGCCTCGCCCGTTGCATTTTTCAATCGGTTCCAAGCGGGCTCCGGCGCCCAGCCCGATCCTTCCTAGCGAGAGGCGGGTGGCTTGTGAGTTGATCTCGCTGCTACCACCGCATCGGCGCCCGTCCCTTCTCACCACCACCACCACCACCACCACCACCTCCTCCTCCTCCTCCTCCTCCTCCTAAGCGGGGCTCTCCGAGAGAGAGAGAAAGAGGTGACCTAGATATTTACCCGCTGGGCAGCGTGATTCTTCTCTTCCTCGCCGTCGCCCTTCTTCTTCGGCGGCTCCCCTTCCCCCTCCGGCTCCGGGAGGGCGGCCTCCCGCGGCTCAGGGCATTCGTCCTTCCCCTCCGCCTTCTCTTCGGGGAGCCCCCGGGTGAATTCTTCGCGGCACTGGAGGCCCATCTTCTGCAGCCGCTCGTCGGTCTCGGCGTCCACCACCAGCAAGCGCACCGAACCGGGCGAGGCTCGGATGCGGTTGACCACTTGCTGGTGACTCTCCTTCTCCACGTTCTCGCCGTTGACTTCCACCAAGCGGTCGCCAGCCCGCAGCCCGGACTTCTCGGCCGGGGAATCGGGCTCCACTAACCGGATGAACTGACCCACTTTGCCTTTCTCGCCGTGCAGGTGGAAGCCGTAGCCGTTCGGCCCCTTCTCCGGGCAGCACAGCCGGGGCAAGAGCGGCTGCGGCTGCTGGGGCGGCTCGCTCCCTCCCCCGTTGTCCATCTTCCTCTCGTCAGGGCGCCCGGGAACCTCAGCGGGGCTCAAGGAGGAGGCTCGGGGGGGCTTGCCGGCACAGGGGCGAAGTCCGGCGGGGAAGCGATCCCGTGGGAGGGGCCGCACCGATTCGGAGCAGGAGCAGGAGCAGCAAGTGTTCCCGGGGCGGGTCCGGAGCTGGGACGGGTCGCCAAGATCAGAGCAACTCCGCCAATCGCTGCTCTCCCCGAGGTCTGAACGTTCCAGGACCTGTCATTGATGGTTTATCAAGGGGGCGGGCACTGTTTTCCGCAGGGTCTCGTTGGGCCAATGAGATTCGCGGGAGGGAAGGGCTGGGCCCTCCGTGGGAGCACGCCCCTCGAAGACGAAGGCCGAATCAGAAACGCGGGAGGAAGGCCGGGCTATGCAAATAAGATGGAGGAGGCCGTCCCTCTTTTTTTCATTGGCTGTTGTGGGTGTTCGAAGAAAGTTTTTGTCTCGCCCTCCCATAGGGGAGCGGAATGTTACGAAGCGAGGTGGCGGGGGAGGGGCGGGGGAGGGAGCGATCCTGTTTGTCACACTTCCGTCTTGAAGGAAAGGGAAGCTTTTGGGATTTCAAACGCCGTGCCGTAGCACGTGGGTTTTTCTCTGGAGACTTGATCCGTGTGGGAGCGTTTGTTAATCAAGGCGGAGCAGTATCGGTTCACTAAGTGCCGCTCCACTACTTATTTGTGGCAGTGGTGACCCAGTTGGTCTTGAATTAGAAGTTGCTTAATTTGTTGGGTCACTATGAGTCGAACGGCCCCCGCGGTAGCTGCAGATACTCCTGGACTCTCTCCGCTGGACTGAACGAGGGCGGAGAAGAGCCGCCGGTAGAACATGGTACAGTACCTTCATCACCAAAAACGGTGGGACTTTGAAGAAGCCGCTTTGGAAAGGTACATTTTGGCCTGGCGGATGCCTCGGGCGTTGCTGCCAGAGGCGAAGGAGAGGATATGCCAGCTTTAGCAGTGAGAAGGCAGACGGCAGAAGTGATCTTACTTGTGGGTTTTGGCTTGTCCGGGTGAGAAGGCAGCATCTGTATCACAGCTGTCTCACGAACAGGCACGATTAGGGATCCGGTCCCCCATTAAAGATGAGCCCCTCTCCCCAAACGGCTTTGGATTTCCAATCTCTGCCTGATGTGTTTTGAATGCCAAATCAGTTAAATTGGGATGTCTGATCCCTACTTTAAAATCCTTTATTTAAAATATTTTTACCCCGCCTTTCTCCCTATAAAGGACCCAAGGAGGATTACATCACTGAAAGATAACATTTAAAGCTATAAACAATGAGTATACAAATATTCAAAGGAAACAAACAAATGCCACTCTGAGAAACGGGGAAACTCAAACAACAGGAAAAACACAAAGCAGTGATGCATAACAATCCCACCCTGGGAACCTGTTAATGAGGGGAAAGTTTTTGCCCGCTTGCAGTGATGGAGCCAACCTGGCCTCCTGTGTTCCATAGTGTAAGAGCAGGAAAAGAGAAGGCCCTCTCCTGAGGTCCCCACCAGACACACCTGAGGAGATGGCAAGACTAAGAGAAAGGCCTCTCCCGATGATCCTAACAACCAAGCAGGCTCATAATGGGTGATATGGTCTTTGAGGTAGCTTGGGTCCAAACTATTTAGGGCTTTATAGGTTAATATTGTACCAGCACTTTGAATTGTGTCAGGAAATGGATCGTCAACCAGGGGAACTGCTGCAACAGGGGAGTCATATATTCCATGCTACCAGCCCGTCAGTAATCTGGCTGTGGCATTTTGGACCTGCTGAAGTTTCCTGATACTTTCCATCAGCAGCCCCACATAGAATGCATTACAGTAGTCCAACCAGGATATAACTAAAGCATGTGTCACAGTGGCCAGATCAGATATCTCAAGAAACCATTGCAGCTCACAGCTGCTGCACTAGGGTTAATTGTCTGGAAGTTGACTCATGGCAACTGGATTTCTTTTATTGTGAGATCCAAGCAGCTTTGTCAGTCTGAGGAAAGTTAGTGGTGAAGCCTCCAATTTATAGTTCACCTTGATTTCACATCACCCTGGTCTGAATAGGCTGATTAGGTGAACAGTGGCCTGAATAGGTTCGTTAGGTGGACAATGACCTGAATAGGCTCATTAGATGTATCCTTGGGTGTGTGAAAGTCCCACCTATGCAACCTTTCCCAACACCCATTAAGTATGGATTGTTAGCTGTGGCCTTGCTGTGGTGGAAATGTGAAGTGCTTCTGATTTGTCTGGGGATTGATGAAATTGCAGCTTGATAAGTAGCAGACAGATTGTGCCTGAGCCTCCCACCTCTGTTGAGAGACGGGTTTTCAATACACACATGAATGGCTTCTCTGACCCCTCTCTCAAACCACCTCTCTTCTCTCTCTAACATGTGTCCATCCTCATCTTTGAATGGGAAGTTGTTTTTTTAACGAACCTCAGGCTAAGAAAATCCAGCCAGCTTTGCCTCTGGGGATGTACAGAGTTCTTATTGTATATGTTCTACTGTGGTTTTGGGGATGATGGCAGACACTACTGAGATAAGCAGTAATTCAGGCTCTGGAACTTCAGTAGGGATTATGTTTAAAGTCTGGGATGCTTCTTTCAAGGGTTTACCCACCTGGGAGGGAAAAGTACTAGTAGTCCCTGAGAGTTCCAAAGGGCAAAGGCTCAGAGGAGACGCCTCTCTTTCAAACCATTTATCTTCTCTATTGTGCAAAAATTTCAAGTTTGGCACAGATGCTAAATGGAGAGGAGTTCCTTGCCCTTTTGCATCAACTCATCTCATGTCTCTGAAAACCTCACCACAGCTTGCACTGCAACGTACAGTAGATGAAATCGGTGTCCCTGAGCAGTACAAGGGCCCTCTGTCAGTCTGAATTTCCTAGCCAAGGAAGAGGAAGTGGGAGGACATTTGCAGAAATGTTCCTTAGAGGCAGCACATTTTCTTGAGAAGACTTTGTTTGCTTTGCATACTTGTGCTTGAGGTCTAAAAACTGTTGTTTAATGGGCTGTTCGTGCTTGCTTTCAGGCTGAAAAAGAAAGGGACAATAGCCCTGCATCACATATAAGCAGAGGAAGCAAACATGTAAAAGACAAATGCTGGGGAGCAGAAACACAGAGGGAGATAAACCGTGGTTATAACAATGCATGGCCTGAGGCCAGCAATTCTGTTGCATTTCAAGCCTTTTTCTGAACAGCTAAGCTTTGAAATGTAGCTTCGCAGGCAGGCCTAAGCAGGATACTTATTCCCATGCTGCAAAATGCCCTTCTTTTCAGCACACCAAACTGATATTCCCTACTGGACCTAAGGGTTGGGGTGCGGTGCGGCCTGAGTGTCATACTACGTGGGATTTGTCAGAAGGAGATCCTATGACATTTTGTGACTCCTTGGTCGGTGGGTTGACAAGGATTACATGCCTACATAAGACCTTCTCTGCAGCATTTTTTGAGTGGGGCAGCTCATCTGTCAGCAGGCAAGTTGGCAGCTTGGAAGACTTGAACGATCCAGTAGTCGATCACAAGGCAGACTTGGGGCATCATTCAATGTCCTACCTTGGGGAAAACTGATGGCAAGAAGATGGCCTGCAAGGGGCGACTAATGTTATAGCCAGAGTGAAATGGTGGTGGTTGGTGGCAGGTCTTAGGTGAGTGCCTAATTATGGGGAGGAAATTTCAAATATAACTTTTCATTGCATTTGGGAGTGGTGCATTTGGGCGAGGAGAGTGGAGCCTCTTTTGCATTCTTAAGGATAGAGGCAAAAATGGCTTCAACAACGTTTATGAAGTGAGACACTCCATCTCTTTAGAGATAGTTAAGGGTGGAATGTAACTTTCCAGCCGTACTCTGGAGCAGCCCCAGGAAGCCGATTGGGTGTATCATGGGAGGACAATGAATAATTAGCTGTTAATTAATTACTGTTGTGTTTTACTGCCAAGAGGATGAAAGAAGTACTAGATCGATTTTTCTGCTTCAGGAGCCGAGATAATGTGGCTTGCTTTGAATTCTATATAGCAGACCTCTAGAGAAGGGTGCTGTTGGTTGCTCTGCATCTAGTAGCAAAACATCTTGGGCCATGAGTACCCAGCTTGCTGGGGGTTGGGAGAATGTGTAGCCTACTGTAATTAAAACTGTGAACCACCGAGAGACTAATTGAAGTAGTGTGGGGTGGTATATAAGCAGACCACTTTGCTTTGAATTTCCTTTGTAGGTTCAAATTGACTTGACCGCATATCATGATGATGACAATGATGACTCAGAAATACCAGGCAGAGTCAATCAAAATGATAAAAAAACAAGGATTGATATTACATAATAGATGCATGCTTTAACCCCCAACCTAAGTATCTGTTAAGTATTGATGTAGATTATGTGCTGTTCCTAATATTGCTCTTTTCGGGGGCGGGGGGGGGGGGGCTAGCTCTGTTGATGTTATTTCTGGCATCTGCAACTGCTTAGAATACTGTGTGAAATTTCTTGTTTTGGTTCCAGATGACAAATAGGATCACTGTGGTGCGGGGTGGGGTGCCATAGCCAGTCACTGCATTCATATTGGAGACAAATAAGGGCACCAAAGACTTACAAATTACTTGAACTCTGTTAGCAATGCCAAAATCCACTCTTCCATTTTTATTCCCCTATAATCAACTATGAATGTAAGTGAGCTGACAGATGGATGAAACTGGTTCCACACCAGGTTCCAGTTCAAAAGATTTGTTAAAGATTTGGAAAACAACTGGGAGAAACATGAACCAGGGCATGAAGAAAGTGTCAAAAGTATGGTGTAAAAATGGTTATGTTATTGGCTGTTGTTGGCTGTGAAAAAGAACTGTAAAAATATATGTTCTGCTGAGGAATTGAAACAGGGTTTAAAGGCTAGGCTGCCAGATTGACAAACTGCCAGACTTGCAATAAAACTGATTATGAGACTGGTTTCTGCCTTACAAGATCAGTGGAGGGATGTAAGCTAGTAAACGCTGACTGGGAGTAAAGTGGATATTCCATAATCATATACAGTGGACCCTCGTATAGCAAATGGTTCGTATAACATAAATCTGTACAACATTCTGGAGACAGGAGAAATTTGCTAAAAAATTGCCTATGGGGCGAATGCATACAACATAAAAATGGTCAGGATTAGGGATTGCTCTGTTTTCAATGCATTCCTACTGGAAATTTGTATAAAGGAAAATTTGCCTAACAGAATTTCATTTGGAATGAATTAATTCCTTTATACAAGGACTCGCTGTATGTTGGTTTATGAAATAGGGAAGTGATTGAATTCTACCCGCTCAGAATCTGGTTGGCTGAAGTTACCTGGCTGGACTGCCTAAAGCCAGTCAGTTGAGAGTAGTTGATGAAATCATCCCAAGAAGCTTGGAAAATCATGAAAATTTTATACTAGTGATAAAGGCTGAAGCCCAAGGGAAAATTACAAGGTATGGTTAAAATAGCAGGCTGAATCGACTCTTAAGGAGAACCCGAGAAGTTCTCTGCCTGTGAAAGAGAGGGAAATTCCACAGGGAATCTTGAAGATAAAACTCTAGCTAGGCTGAAAGCAGAGCCTGATAGAATAGCAAGTTTATTTAGACCCAAAGTAAATAACTAGCCTGGGTACAAGTCATTGCCTATCTAAGCATCCAGTAACCCAAGAGGTAGGATACTGGATCCTAAGGTTGCCTTACTCACTCAAACCCCACCGCTACCTAACAAATAGAGTAGGCCCATTAAGTTAGTGGGGATTTGATTATTCAACTCCTCTGTAAGTTCTACCGAGTCAATCAGCCTACTCTAGTTGTGAGTTGCTACACTAAGCAATTCAGCTAACATTTATGGCCCGAAGAGGTTCCCATGCCACATTATACTAGGAGTGCAATGGATAAGAATGCAGGTGTTCTGGGTTTTTTTTTTTTGAGTGATCATTGATCAGCATCTTTACTTTGAGGTGACACATGACCAGGTACTATGAATGCTACAAAAAGTTATGTGCCATCCAGCCGGAGCCAACTTACAGTGACCCGCTTAGGTCTTTCAAGATAAGTGAGACATTTAGGGAGATGTCTTGACCAGTTCCACTCCCCTAGTGAGGTTCATGGCTGAGCAGGGAATTGAACCCTGGCCTGCAGAGTCTGAGTCCTTCACTCTATCCACTGCACCACTAAAGAGGTATGAAAAGTACTGTACTGGTATAAGCCTCTTTGAAAACCTGTGCACTGAGACTGATACTCCTTATAAGGGAAATTCTTTGTTTCAGGGCAAATCCAGTAAACTCTGAGCATAAATTTTTGAAAAATGTTTGAAATTTTGCTATCTTTTTGTTATTTTATCTCCTGATTGTGAATCGCCCAGAGTTGCATAAACAAACAAACAAACAAACAAACAGAATACCCTCCCATCACTAGAGAACAGTTGCTGCCAGTCTTTGTAATCTACAAGGTTTCCAGTCAGGCATCTACCTAGACTCTTGGCAAACTTTCTTGTGAACCATGCCTCCTTGTACATTTTTACCAACATGTTAGAAACAATAGACAATTGGCATGAAGATGCACATTTTTTAATTTGCAAAATAACCTGTGTTGGTTTGGATTAAATGCAGTCCTCCAGTTATTGCTGGACTGCAACTCCCATTAGCCCCCACCAGCACGGCCAATCTTGAGCAATGTTGGGAGTTGTATTCCATCAGTATCTAGAGGCCAACACTTGATGCCTCCCTCCTTTAATGTACGATTTTCTAATTAGAAAGTAGGCTACAGGCGCTACCCTTATAGGCCACTAATAAAAATTAAAAAAAAACACATTGCAAGCTGTTGAGTGCAACACACTCTTCTTCAAAGCAGGTCCCAAACATTCAAACATGGCAAAAGGTGCGGTTATTCTTAAAGTTCTTGGCTAGATGATGTATGCCCGGCACATAGTCTTCTTAGAGGCAGGGAGTCAGAGGACAGTTGTAAAAGCTGCTTAAGCATTGGGTTTCACACCCCTGTTCTTCAAACAAACCTCCTGGCAAAGCACAGCTTTTGCCATGTTTGAACATTGGGACCTGCTTTGAAGAAGTGTTGCACTTGAAAGCTTCCAGTTTTTTTTAATTAGTGACCTATGAAGGTATTGCCTGTAGCCTAGTTTTGCATTTGTGTTTTGTGATGGCCACACGGTTCACCCTCCTTTTTTACCTAATTAGAAAGAAATCTACCGGTATATAGCAGAGCACAATGGATATAGCAACAAGAAGTAACATTCCTCAAAGCACAGTAAGGTAAAGGTTTCCCCCACACATGTGCTAGTTGTGTCTGACTCTAGGGGAGGACCTCATCTCTGTATTCAAGCCGAAGAGCCAGTGTTGTGCAAGTCCATGTGACTGGCATGGCTGCAAGAAAACACTGTTTTACCTTCCCGCTTTTTATGATGGTACCTACTTGTCTATACAGTATTTACATGCTTTCGAACTGCTAGGTTGGCAGGAGCTGGGGTTAACAGCGGGAGCTCACTCTGCTGCGTGGCACCCGGGATTTGAACCACTGAGCTGCTCACTTTGTAGTTGACAGTTTTTAGTGCTCTAGCCCGCTGAGCCACCACGCAGGGTAAGTGCACTATATTCCTCCTGCCCCCAAATCAACACTGAAAAGTAACTTGAAACTAAACAGTCTCCATATGGAAAAAAGTTCTGTTCTAGAGGATGATGGCAGCTTTGGTATAGTCTCTCTACTCTTTATCTTTTCATCCTACCACCTTGTTGTTTAATGGGAGATAAAACTAGGAAGTATTGTTGTAGCAGCTGAATAGAAATCTTTTTTCTAAGGGCTGCATCAAACCTCTCTCCGGCACCATCTGAGGCGTCAGCCTGGCAGGAGCAGCAGCAGTTCTCTTGGTGGGATGATAAAGGTATTTGGAGAATGCTGGAGTCTGCAGTATGAGAAGTGGAGGAGGAGGGTTTTAATTTAACAGATCAAGTTTACTTTTCACTTCACCTTTGGACTATGAAACATGTAGTCAAACTCTGGGTGCTCATTACTTACAGCATGCACTGCACATCTGAATTCTCCCACGCCCACGGAGAGGGCCAAAGCAAATTCCAGTGACAGGCAGCCTCTCTGTTACCACCATAATTGTATGCATGCTAGGACATAGGTTCTAAACAGTAAAGGTGCAACCCAGTTCTACACACTACAGTGTTTCCTGGAAGCAAGCTTTTTTCACTGAAAGGAGGTTCATATCTGTGTGCCATAGATAGCAAGCCAATCACACCTTCAAACACAAGACCTTGGCAAGGAAAACCAAAAGGATTCTAGATGAAATGTGGGCAGTATGAAACAAGCAGACGTATTTCTACAGTTGCCCAGACAAATGGCTTGTCACTAGACAGGCGGGGTAGAAATCCAAGAATAAACAGATAGTTTAATATTGAATCCCATGGTTTACGGAAAGCCTTCTTAACCGAGAGGGCATTTCCTTCCACCACAGCCTATTGAGAAATAAACATGCTTAGTATGCACAAAATGTCAACAATCCATTTGAAAAGAATAACAGAAAATGGGTGGAGGAAGGAATGGGAGGAAGTAACTATACCCTGCAAAATTTTGTTGTCAGATCTCACTTTGAAATATTTATTTGAAAGTAAAATCCCACTGAATGTCATGGAACACTGCTGAGTAAACATGCAGTTAATCCACAGTAAGTGTATTTAGGACTGGAAGCAAAGATCCGAGTTGGAAGGCATTTTCTTTTAAGAATCACACACACACACACTTTTCTCTCCAACATACTGAGGTTTAATTCTGCAAATTTACAACCAGAAGTCCATCAATAGCAGCTAATACCAAAAAAGTGTCATTGTATGTTGAACAGAGCACTCAAGAATAGGAAGTACCCTGGGGGGTGGGGTGGGGGAGCAAAGATGGCTACAGTAGAGTTGATCTCACAAACTGATGGGAAGAGCTGGGCTGAGAGCATATGGTGTTTTAAACGTCAGCGGTAACTGTGACATTCAGGAACTCTATGGGCAAGGCATCAATCAGCAAAACGAAAACACAATGAGATAATTTCTTGAGGTTTTATTGTTAGATAAAAGTGTGAGAAGGCAGAGGAGTTGAGATTGTTGAAGTAGATCTGACATCCTGATGTAGTTGATTAGTGTGGCAGTTCGGTCTCTTTGCTTTCCCAGTTGTTAAACTAGAATTAGTGTGATCAGTTGAGCAGAGGTTATAGGAAGGCGTTGCTTAACATGTGATCAGATTCATGGGATGCAACTCTATGTGCAATTACTACAGGACGTACTTGACAGTAACTATGAACAGATGGCTGATAGTTTCCTTGAGTAGCCTTAAGGCAGGGATGCAGAATGTCTGGCCTTCCGGACTACAGCTCCCATCACCCATCCCTACTGTCTGACAGCTAAGGCTAATGGGAATTGCAGGCCAAGAACACCTGGATGCCCATACATTCCCTGCCCTTGCTTTAGTAATGTCCTTGATTGGAAAAAAAGTATTCACACATCCTTTAAAAAAAAAACTGACAATCTGAATAAACATGCTGAGGGCTGTCATGCATGCTTTCATTCATCAGTCAGTTGTACCCTCCACATTTAGTGTTGTTTAGGGAGAAGGAGTGTCCAACGCAATACGTTTGTTTGTCTGCTTGAAATGAGGGCAGAATCCGTCCCTCCCCACTTGGTAGCCTCCTGCTGCACATCACTATGGAAGGGCAGCATGTGCAAGTTTTAAAAGGCAGAAAAGTCTGAATGGTTTTGTAGTATCCTTAAAAACCCATTCAGAGTGAGGTATGAGCTTCTTTTTCTCATTCTGAGTTGGCTTCATCATGTTATAATGATGTAGCCAAATTGGATTAGCTGCAGGAGTGGCGCTGTCTATGATATGCCATCATGCTCTGTATGTGCTCCCTGACTGGAAAGGACAGCCACAGCCAAAAAAAAAAAAAAAATTGCTTTTAAAATGCCGCCATATCTACTGACTGAGGAGAAAAGAAAACTATGAAGAGAATGCAAGGAAACAGCAAACAGTGCATCTCCTTTTGCACAATATTCATGTTCAAAATTGGCACAGCTCTATAATAATATGATTCATTTTTTTAAAAAGGAGCAGAGGCATAAACATAAATGCAGGTCATCACAATTTAATGTATGCCTCCATTTAGGGTTATGTTTGTTATTGTTGTGATGTGCCATCAAATCAAAACCAACTTATAACGTCACTAAATAGGCCTTTCAAGGTAAGTGGAGTATTTAAGGAATGGTTTTACCAGTTCCATCTTTCCCAATGACTTTCCATGGTGAGTGGACGTTCAAATCCAAAATTCAAGAGTCCTGGGATTTCGTTCTATCCACACTGAATATCCCTAGGGCAGTGGTGGCAAACCTTCGGCACTCCTGATGTTTTGGACCACAACTCCCACAGTCCTTTGTCACTGGCAATACAGGCTTGGAATTCTGGGAGTTGTGATCCAAAACATCTGAAGTGCTGAAGGTTCGCCACCACTGCCCTAGGGTATACACCAGGAGTGTCCAAACTTCAGCCCTCCAGATGTTTTGGACCACAACTCCCAGAATTCCAAGCCTCTATTGTCAAAGGACTGGGGGAATTGTGGTCCATAACATCTGGAGAGCCAAAGTTTGGACACCACTGGTGTACACCCTGTTATAAAAGCTGTAGGCAGCCTAGATCAAAACAATACTCCACAAAAATTATGTGCAAATAACTAATGGTCAACTAACACATCATTTTTGCTGCATGTGCATAGTATTTTGATGGAGACAATCGGTTGTGAGATGATTTAATCTAAACAATGGTTTATCTTGAACTGAAGCTGCTGAGTCACTACTTTGTTGCATAGCCAGAATGTAGCTTGTTGCACTTTTCATGTCCCTAAGAAAGTGGGTGAAAAAGGAATGAATGCGTAAAATGTGTCTCTGTGCAGTTGTCTAGTGAATCTGCCACACAATCAACTGACTTCCAGCCAAACTTCAGGAAACAAAGCATACATTCTGACACCAAAAGGACTGTAGACATTAACTATCCCTTGTTGACATTTGGGCTAGTAAGCAAACCTGTCACAGGTTCTATTCCGACAGCATCAAATCCATGGCCTTTCAGCAGGATTACATTTTGAAATCAGAACGAAATAACACATTGTCATTACAATCTTGTGTCAGATGAAACATTACATTTCTCCCTCTGGCCTCAGAAAAAGAAGAAAATAAAAAAATTCTCCTGCCATGAAAGAGCAGCTATGCTAATTATAACATCATCCCATCTCATTATCTCCCTAAAACCCAGGCCAAATTTTTGCTTGTGTATGAAGCTTAAGGACACATTTTTGTGGGGTGTAAGAAAAAACAGGTTTTCTAGAACAAACTGGTGCAAAACTAGAGCAATATTTGGCCGCAGGTTTGGGGTAAACATGAGAGGGGGGTGGTGGTACTTAAGGACAGCCTTACAGAAAGATCTATGGCTCTCACTCCCTGACATCAGAGAACTGAAGTCAGATGGCAGGAAGAGGAAGGTCATTTACATACTGGAGCAAGAAAAGCTATGGTTCCAAAGCACTCCTGTCCCCAAAATACCTCCAACACAGGGACAAAGAATGCATGGCAACTTTGGAACTGCCATAAATGACTCCTTCACTGTTGCTTTCAAAGGCAGGGAGTTGGAAAGGGCTGTTCAAATGCTGCTCCTCCTTTGGGCTATAATTACGTCAGGGCTTTGGCCACTGAAGAAGCTCCTGCGGATCTCAGAAAAAGACATTAAGGTTGCTCTAGTCTAGGCACTAACACAAGGAGGGGCTGAAGATGCTCCTTGGTGGTTCCGTCATTGGCAGGATTTAGATCAGCCTTTGAAACTGAGCATCCTTCAGGCACGTTGACTACAAACTCCCTTTATCTCCGACCACACCTGGTGACAGGTGTTGTAGTCCAGCACACCCAGAGGGTGCTCAGTTTGGAAAGGTTCGTCTAAATAGCCATAAAAGAACCAGAGCCATAGTGTTGAATTCTCAAGTGTTTTTTCCTTTAAACCCATGCCGTTCTGATTTCTGCTGTGGTGGTGGTGGCGTCTTGATTAGAAACTGCAACATGGCTTAAGATCCTATTCTCCCCAGCAACCAGAAAACTTCCTTAAAATAAGAACCATTATCCTGAAGAAATTTTACAGTACAATCTGTATACCATTATCTGCAACACAGTTGTGGTTTTGTTTGTTTGCTTGTTTGTTTTTGTTGAAACGCACACAGGTACCATATAATATTAAAATAGCTGTCTGTTTTCCTGGGTCAGGGATGGCCCTGAGCACATTACACAGTATTATACAATAGCATACTCTATTAGAGGTTCTTCCTTGTCAATTCAGTTCTTTGGAAAGCTGATCACTGATGTTCAGCAACAGCAAGCAGAAAGATTTGCGTTAGCTATGACTACAGGAGAGCCATGAAACCAAACAAAAACAAAGCAGGAAGCTTATATGATTTCCCTCAGCTCCAAGCAGGGGCCACACATTTTACTATGAATCCTCCACCCAGGCAGCCACCTCTGAAATCAACATAAAAGCAGATGACAACGGAAAGAAAGGTTGTATGCGTATAGCAGGCAGAAGGTAGATTGGTATCAACTGCTATTCTGATCTCCTCTCGATCAGCACTAGATCAACATGGGCTTCTGATTACCAGTTTTCAGAAAATAGCAACAACTGGAATGGTTTGTCCAAGCTGACAAACTAAACCAGGCTGTTGATAGAGAACACTTGAGAGACATCCAGTAGTGGAACTTGTGTGGCAGGAATGATGCATTTAGTTCTGGTATGGATCGTAAATTTCTGAGCTGAAGTTGTGCCCAGATACCATGTTCTTCCTTAGAATCATCATCTTGCACTGGTCCCAGCCAATTGGCATCAAGTTTTAGTAAAAACTGAAGTGGCTCCCATGATCCTTAAATGTGTGCACACCAAGACGGATTCTATTTTGAGGATCCTTGCAAAAGAAAAGGCCTATTATCCTACCCATTAGATGCAGGCTAGGTAAATTATTAGATGAATGTGGCTCAATATGGGATAATATTTATAACTCTACTGTCACCCTTTATAATAAGAAATATCACACATATGTTCCGGAAGAAATGCCAGCTAAGCTAAATGGCTCCCTATAAGATAAGCAAGGCAGCTGGGGATGGACCACTCAACTATGACACCCCAGATTTCAGTCATAGAATCATAGAGTTGGAAGAGACCTCAAGGGCCACCCAGTCCAACCCTCTGCCATGGGGGTTCCTGCATGGCAAGGGGACTGGACTGGATGGTCCCTGAGGTCTCTTCCAACTCGAGGATTCTATAACTGAAATCCGGGGCGTCATAGTCAGCTCACTTCACCCCTCTCCCCTACCGAATTTCTCCCTGGAGAGCAACAGATGATAATAGTAAGTAATAATAGAACGGCAGAGCTGGAATGGACCCTATGGATTTTCTAGTCCAGCCTCTTACCAAGGAGGCACAATGGGGTACTGAGCTATCCAGAAGTTTCACCAAATGGGACATGCCTGGGCACCTGGACTAGGAAGTGGGGTGCTGGTACAGATACTGAACATCACATCTTTTTCTCTTAAGATAAAAAACACATTAATAGTCTGGACCTGTGTGTGATTACACGTGTTTATTTTATTGTGCTTATTCCCATGTACTCATGTTCCACAGAAGGAGTGTATTGACTATTTGATTTAAAATGCAAAACTCTTAGTGCAGAAACTTTTTCCCCATTTAAAGTAAGTGTTGGCAAATATTCTGTTGCGTTCTTTGGGGGAGCTGTTTGCTTTTATTCTTACATATCAGGAATGTCGAAGCAGAAATGTGCATTCTAGACTTCACAAATCAAGTACTTGAAGTGAAATAAGGGTGAGAATAATGTGGCCTTGGGGAGCATGTAATCCCTCAAATCCATTTGAAACAACTCTATTTTAGCCCCAATATTTCTGACCAAAAAGGATGACTTGCAGGTCCACTGAAGGTGCACGTCTAGTCATTATCTATTTCATGTATGACATTCTGCCAACCTCTGCCACCTCCCAGTGGTGGCCCGGTGCAGAAAACTGGCCTCCAACCCATTTAAGTTGACTCCTCTTGGTTTTAAGCATAGTGGTACCATAAGGCTAGTAAGTCGTGGATCTAAAATGGAGGATGGGCAACATGTGACCCTCCTACACATCTCCAAGGCTCTAGCATCCACCCACTCCAGGAGGGGAAAAAAAGTTCAAAAAGTTATTTATGTCCTCTAGGAGGTGTGGAGGACATATTTGCCTTCTATTTGACCACCAGACAGTAGAAGAGGGCTTTTCAGTTAAAAAATATTTTGTACGAAAACATTTTGAGAATTGGGAGGTTGTTGGTGTCATACAAAGGGGAGTGATCTTCCAATGTCCAGTGATAGGTATATAAATGCAAAAATAGGCTGCAGGCGATACCTTTATAGGCCACTAATAAAAATAAAAAAAACATTGCAAGCTTCAAGTGCAAAACATTCTTCTTCGAAGCAGGTCCCAAACATTCAAACATGGCAAAAGATGTGCTATGCCAAGTTATTCTTAAAGTTCTTGGGTAGATGATGTTGAGTTCTTGGCTAGATGATGATGTATGCCAGGCAAGTTTTCTTGGAGGCAGGAAGTAGGAGGGCAGTCGTAAAAGCTGGTTAAGCATTGGGTTTCACCTCCCCCTTCTTCAAACAAAGGAACATGGGTCATGCACACACACACCCAACTCACTCACCCCTCATCCCATTTGGCTGTGCGAGACATACAAGTCCCTGTTGGCCAGAGAGGAGGGGAGAAAAGGGTCGATGTAGAGGACTCATGTGCTTCATTCTAGGATTAGGGCAAAATTTAGTAAGCCCACTAGGTTTGCCAATTGGAACCAGACTGAATTAAAGTGATTATTGCCTAGTGATTGCAGTCTTGCCCTTTGGTGTTGAGAGTCCACGTGCCTCATTCCAGGTACGTGGGAAACGCTGGCTCTTTCTTGGTATTTTCACAATTCCATCATAGCAAAAGAGGGGGCTGAGCCGCGTGGCCATCACAAAACACAAATGCAAAAATAGACTGCAGGTGGTACCTTTTGCTTTGATAGGTATATGTAATCCCTTGTCTTACCGTTTGCCCACCCCCTGGGTAAAATGATCTATCCATCTCCCTGGAAAAGACTGAATTTATATTTAATCTAGGTCCATTTAGAAAAACAGGCTGCACCAAATTAAGGAACACCATTTACATTATTTCCACCCAAGACAACATGGCATCTGGCAAGCCATACCAAAGGGGCTGCATTTGGTAGCTCACAAGTTTGTCCAGGCCTGGTATACTCGGATTAAGAAGCCACTTGCCAGCATATGCATAGCACTCATTCTGTCTTGTACACAAAGCAGTGAATCCCTAGCTTGAGGCATAAAGAAAAAATGGAATGGGTGAGAACCCCCTTAAGATAGAGGACGAGAATGCCCTCATCTTTCTGGTGGCTTCATTGTGCTTGGTGTAGTCATAGTTGGCACCATTGCAGGAGATTTCTGAGCAAAGGCCACCTACCAGCCACAGCTCTTTTAAAAAGCCTAAACCCCAGTCCAAATGACACAGTTAGCCCATCACTGGAATGGGAACTCCCTGAAAGGATTAAAGACATTGGTTGTCCCAAAGTTAACTTGCTCAAAACGCACTTTGCAAATGAGCCTCCTTTTTGTTGGTTGGTTTGGTTTGGTTTGGTTTGGCGGGGATTTTGGACAGTCATTGGGAGACAAACACAAGCTTTCTGTGCATGTCTGATTGTGCTTTGAAGGAACAATGTGCCTGGATGGAAAAATATTGTTATAGTAGGAAGCACCCATTCCAAGTGTGCCAACACTGAGCATTTGCAGGGAGAAGAAAGTTCTCAACGGTGCCAACCGTTCCTCCTTTGCCCGATGCAGAAGGGCGGCAGTAGCAGCGCCAATGCCTTGCTCCTCATCACTACCCCTCCACCCCTGGTAAACCCCAGGCGCACCTTGGCCAGTGGTGTAACTGATGCCGTGAACACAGGGATCCCTCAGGGCCAAAGCATTACAGTGAGGGGTGGCTGAAGGAATTGCCTGGGATCACTCCAGTAGGGGACCAACAGTGATATCCTTAAGCAGAACCTGCATGGAGTGATCTGTATGTCTACAAAGTAGCTATGCAAACAGATGTTGCTTCACTCCACATATAAAAAAAGCTCCAGAATTTACCTAGCCATGCTGCTTGGCTGATCAGAACTGGGGAAAAGGGAGCCTGCTGCTTTCCCCCAAACCAACCCCCACCAATGTTTGTAAGATCCGGAAAGAGTTACAAACTATTTTATCCCTTTCCATGAACAATAAAGACAGAATCACCTACTGCTTATCTGCAGAGATGCAACCTTCTTTGACCTGGTGCCCTCCACATATGTGGGATTACAGCTCCCATCCACACCAAGAGACACTGCCTTTGGATATGGATTATGGGCCCTACAATCCAACATATCTGGACAACAATCAGGATAGGGAAGGCGGGAATGGAGGATGCCAGTGTTTTCTGGAGAGATGTGATGGATTTCCCCCCCACCTCACGCCCGCTACCCTGCAGTTCTTTGACCGGGGGGGGGGGGGAGAGGAGCATTCCTTCCCCAGACCAAGGCTCTTGGTTTGACATAAAAGAAAAGACAAGCCAACTTTCCAACACTTTTCTTGTTTGGGTTTTAGCTCTGAAAAATACACGGCGACCTCTCTGCAGACTAACAGCTGCCACAACATTCTCCTGACGTAACAGGCACTGGGAATAATACTTGCTTCTCCTGGTCCTTTCCTTGAGGCAGAAGGAGGAAAGGAGGAGAAGGAAGGAACCGTGGCTGCAGGATCCTTGGGTGTGGGAAGCAGGAAAGGGCCAGAGGTCAAAAGGAAACCACTCTCCTTTCCCCCCACTTTGCTAAATATCCCTGCTAATTTAATTTTTTCATATAAAACAGCACCTTTTTAGGGAAAGGGAAAGGGTGGTGCCCTTCCCTCCCTCCCCTAGTCATGCTGCAGCTATGAAATTAACCCTTCAGCTTGCTCTGACAGACCTCAAACAAAACGCTCCTACAGGCCCTGCCAGAAGGAGACTTTTCTCCTTGTAGATCCTCCCACCTCTTGGGCACAATTTCAGCTCTCCTGGTCCTGCAGAGGTGGTTTTTACCACCACAGTCCAGACAGGGCCCACTGAAGGAGGTGATGAAACAGTGGCAAGGTGGACAAAAGGAATCTGATAAAAGTTGGTGAGAGGGCCATCCCTTCTCCCCCCTAAGTCCACAAAAGCTGAGCCTCGGTAGACTGTGTTGCCTTAAGCCTACTTTAGGCCAATCCTGCGAGCGTACTTTGCCGTCGTCATAATATCTTGCACGGGTGTGCAAGCAAGCAAGCACGCACACACACACACATTCATATATATCCTCACCACACACGCATCTCCTGCACCCCCACCCCCCAAAATGCCATGCTTCTTACTGATAGTCTACAAACAGCATTCTCTTAAAATGTATCATCTTTGGAGAGGTTTACCTCGGTCCGCTCCTTGCCCTCCCTCCCGGCCCCCAAACAACATCTTCCCCTGCCTTTTCAACGTGTCAGTCTGTGCGGTGACCTCTTTTCTTGGCGCAAGGTCTCCCAGGCTGCCCTTGCCTCTGTCTTCCTCACAGGAAGCCACAGCAACTGGTCCGCTTCTTCTGCGACTCAATATAGTCATGGATCTGGAACCGGGGCTCCTCTGGCTGATTGACAGCTCGTTGTTTGAGTTCCCTGAAAGGATGGAGGCAAAGCCACTGTTAAGAGGCTGTTTTTGAGGAAGGGTTCTCTCCCCCCCCCTTTCTGTGGGAAAATGCCATTTGGGTTGTGGAAAACAGGTTCCATCTGAGCCCGGTGACCAGGACGACGAAGCAAGCCTGACAGGAACATGACGCCTTCGAACCCCCATGCCCACCCAAAGGTGCTGACAGTAACTCCCAGCGTCATGACTGAGACCTTGGAAGTCAGGGACACCCACCCGTGAATGTTCTCTCACACAACCGAGAGTGTGAAGAGTTCAAAAAAAGAGAAGGCTCCTCAGCAGAAGAGGAGGAACAAGTCAAGGGTCAGAACTGCCTATGACAACCCAAGAAAGAAGCCAGGGTGGTGGGAGAAGAGGAGGCCTCACTCCAAATGTGAGGGTGAGATAGAAGAAACCATCTCCTTCTTAGCCTAAAGAGGGTCTTTCAGCAAAAGAAACAAAACAGCGAATGTCCTCCTGATGACAATGTAGCAATCTACAATGTGGCTATGCTTACAATAATAGCTGCAATCTATTAGAGATGGCTTAGGACGGGCATGTCCAAAGTCTGGCCAGGGGCCAATTGTGTCCCGTTTTCAAATTCTGAGTGGCCCAGCATAAGGTTTGAACTCCCCAAGAACAGTTTTGTGGGCGGGCAGCTTTCTGTTTGTTTCCTTTCCCTGAAAGCCCATTGTCGACTCCCCACCCCCCCGAAGCCTCCTGGCGAAGCTCTAGAGGTGGGAAGATCAAAGCAGAGCCACCCAGCCCACCTGAGGAAAGCAATCAACAGCCCTCCTCAGCGCTTCCATTTCCTTTTGAGCCACGTGACTCTTGTCACACAAGTTTTGTGTCCCCATTTCTAAAATGGCAACTAAAACAAGAAAAGTTGACAGCGAGGGCCGCTGCTTCCAAGACAAGCTTGTTTGGTTCGACATACTTGTGCGAGAAGACATTCTCGGTTATGAACATTAACAAGAACCGTGTGGGGACGAGACTAAGTGACTTTATCTGTATGACATCTTGCACATCAAAACCCCAGCTTTTGAGCCATACCTGGCCTATATAATGCAGTTGAGATCTTAGTATCACCCTTTACATTAGTGTAAAGTTATTTGTTTATTTAGTCTTTCATGAAATAGTTCATTTGCATTCAATGTTAACGGTTCAAAGAATGTCAGGCTGAATGGTTGGTCCCCACACATTTTTACTTCACCAAATCTGGCCCTCCTTGCGAAAACTTTGGACACTCCTAGCTTTAGGACCTTGACTTTTTTCCTAAAAAGCTACCTGTCCCACCTATTCCTCAGTGGATATTAAAAACTGGCATCTGAAAAGGCCAAAAGAACTGATGATGATGATGATGATGATGATGATGATGATGATGATGATGATG
>JAHTLZ010000010.1:21240535-21285837 GCA_023846285.1 Phrynocephalus versicolor | reverse complement strand
AAACGTTTCTATCTCTCAAAAAAGAAGTCCAGTAGCCATGACTCAACTTCCAGATAAACTCACCTGGATGACTGAGAATCTTCACAGACATCCCAGCAATTAGACAAGCAGCGCTTCTAGCCGATATCAGTATTGCTGTTCCTTGAGGCAGACCTATAAATACTAGCCCTGCAGTTTCACAGAACGGTAGACTTTCTAGAGGCAGATTTTTCTAGAGGCAAATCGCACAATCGTCTGCTGAGGAGGGTGAGTGGCTAAAACCTCAATGCCCTCTACTGGTAGCTGTTGGTCAGCAAGGGCAAATGGCATGCTCTTGTTGTTCTTTTGTTGTTGCTGCTGCTGTGGCATGCACAAACAACAATATCCCACAATGCCTCATTTGTACTAAACATTCTGACCACTTGCGTCTCAATTCCAGGAAGTAAAGAAACTTCTGTTTTCTCATGAAGATGTTTCATGTTCCTTTTTCAACTCAACATCTAACTGTAGACATGAGACACGTCATAAGGACAGCATTCTGTACTCCTTGCAGTCAGTGCACTAATCTACTGATGGATCTTCAGTTTTCCACCCTCAGCTAGTTAATTTATCTAATCCATTTTATCTAATTAATTTAAGGATGCTTCTCACATCACGCTCTGGAAACATGCTTTTCGAGGCCAGTTTAAACAACAGCAGATACTATTCCTGTAGTGTTGTTGTTTTTGTTTTAGCCTGGCCTGATGTCGTGGTCTGTTTGCTTTGCTAGCACCACAGGCCATGACACTGCCATGCCTTCCATGAGCATCTTGTATGAGAGCTGGGCATGAACACTCCTTCATGAGATCTTTGCTTGTGATGGGGAAAACACAAGCGACACTGAGAAGCAGAGATAATGATTTCAATGCAAACAGAAGCAAACAAACCATATTTTATTTACTATGGCTTATATGGGTGGGGGGTTGGAACTAGCATTTATTTTTAATGTCTGGACTGTTTTATCATATTCAGATTAGGAGAGATTTCCCTATCCTTATGGCAGCACATCATGATGGAAATTTTGGTTAAAAAAACAGACACAGAGTAATACATTGACCCATGTTCTGACACAACCAAACTAGACACGGAAAGCAAAATGGACTGCTGACACACATACACATACAGTTGCAAGGAAAAGTATGTGAACCTTTTGGAATTTCAAGGTGTTCTGCATTAATGTGTCATACAATGTGATCTGATCTTCCTCTAAGTCAAGTGTATTGACAAATATAATGTGCCTAAAACAAAAACACAAAACGTTCTGATCTTTCATGTCTTGACTGAACATAATCATTCAACATTCAAAATGCTGTATTAATGCAGAACACCTTAAAATATCAAAAGGGTCACATACTTTTTTGTGCAAGTGTAAGTGGAAGAAGCAAGGTAGCAAATGCTTGTTCGCACATCTTAAGCATGGACACTGTCTTTGGACAAACATTCTAGAAAGACTATATCAAGGGATATTTTTGTGATTCTGAGGCAACTAGAAGGTGGAGCAAGGAGCCACTGTAGAGTTAAAAAGATAGTTGAGGATTTGAACAGAGGAAAGGGAAAACAAAAAATGATGATGTGTTGAGTAGCTTTCCACTGCTGTTCGTGTTTTCCCCTATTCAGATGATTTATTGGGCTTTTTTATGCATTTCCAGAAACACAGAGATAACACTACAGACCAAGGGATGGAGCGGGTGAAAATGTTTCCCAAAGAGTATGGAGTGTATCTAGCCTCTTCAGGTACAGAATGTGATTGGAGAACTTCCATACAACCCTAGTTCAAATCTAAAGCCTACTTACTAGAATCAAAACTGAATCGGAAGCTGAGAGGGGGAAAACACCCTGAAAACTGAGCAAAACAAAGTCATAAGACAAAATTTTAAAATCCAGAAAGGAGGGGGGAATCCAGCCAGCTACACTCTTGAAAGCATTCACTCTTCTCTTTAACAGCAATTGAAGGGTTAACAAACTCTGCTCCCCATTCCATATAAAAACAAGTCCTGGAACCATCTTAATCCTTCCTCAAAACACCTGAGCTGTCTGGTGTATATGTACCTTATCTTATACATATACATTGGGGCTTTGCACATAAAGGCCTTGGGCCCTCTGTTTACTCCCTCATCTCTCTCCCCCCCCCCTTCTGTGCTTCTTTAGATGTCATTTTGTGTATCTGATTGAGTCCACGAAAGCTTTTGCCACATTGGCTACATCTTTAAGATACTGTAGGGCTGTCTTTTGTTAATCCCTGACCAGACAGGAGGAGACAGCTTAGCATTTCGAAGCCACTGAGAGACCAATGGAAAATACATTGGACAATATATCATGAGTGGGAAGCCTGAAGCACCAAAACCTCATAATGTCTTCAGGAGCCCTCCTGAAGTACTTATCCATGGACAGATTTATCAAAGGCAGACCCAGCATCAAGAATTTCCCCTGCTTGCTGATTACGGCAGAGAAACTGGGTTGCACATACAGCGGTAAGTGAAGATCTCCATAACATGGAGGATCCAAGTCTAGATCCTGGGGGAGCATTTGCAAAGAAGCACCACAGGTTGGCATCATAGACAAGAAACAGGACACACCTTATTGCCTAGCAGCATAATGACCACATCCCTTTGGGCATATTCATGGATCTCTGTGAGCCAGGCCTGCAAGAGGTTGGGGACAGGGAGAAAAAAGGTACAGTTTAGCATGGAGTCAAGCAGTGATGATCAGCATTATAATAAAAGCTTAGGGATGTAAAACTCTACGTGTGCTGTGTAGACTCCTCAAGGTAGATTGAGCTGTGTGAGAAGCCACCTATCTGATCAGCAGATTCAAAGTGTTACAGGTCCCCTACGTAAAACCACAACTTATCTGAGTAAGGTGTTCAGCTTCACTTAAACAGCTGGTATAAAGCCAGACAGCCCTGAGCTGGAGTGCACCATGCCAACTTATATAGGTACAAGGGCAGTAAAAACAAGGGCTATACTGTTTTGTCCCGTGCTACAAACAAATCTGAAATTATGTCTTGCTGATGACCACTTCATCCTCATTCCACACAAGTGGACACTCCTGAAATAAGCACGCATTCTTACTTGACCCCACCTCCTTTTCCCTTCTCTCCTAATGCCCAACCGCTGAGCGATTGCTCCTTGTGGTTTGGCCATGTCCTCTTAAGACTCTGCAGGCCACCGTGCATGCTGATGATGTCACAGTTATTGATACGGCTGGTTACATTCGTGGCACTCAAACTCAGAGAAGGTATTTCATCAATTTTCAACCCAACGGCCAGTTTTTCCAAGACTCAAACGACATACATTCGTCAGCAGCTTGACATGCAGGTGAAAGCGTCTGAAGGTTTTCCACGAAAAGCCCCTGGTGATATTCCCACCTCAGGTTGCTGTTAGATACAAATGCAATCTAAGCATTTTTGATGACATCCCACAGCCACTGGGCACCCTCTGAGTTTGCTCCCCAATGAATGAAGAAGACTCCAACCCAGTAGAGGACAAGCAAAGGCTAGGTGATGATCATGCCTATGTACAGAATTAGGTCTTCAATTTGCAGATATTCAACACCTACCCGAATATTGTCAAAGGACATACGGCTGGTGATATCATAGAGGAGGAGGAGTGCTGGAAGACAAAAACATGCACATTTCAATTCGCCCCTGTCATTAACAAGCTACTATGAGTATATGGAGCTCCTTTATACTAAATCAAACCACCCTTCCATTTGCCCAGGTATCACACATAAAGCACTCCATGATCTCTGACAGGTGTGTGATTCCAGCTTTCCTGCCAAACAGTAACTGTACCTCATTCCTATGGGGTCTTCATTTTTAAAATCAGATTTCCCCTAATTCCCCTGACCAAACTTGGAATGGAGCAAGGCACTCTTATGGAAAACGTACCCTGTGCATCACGGTAGTAAGCATGAGTCACACTCCTGAAGCGCTCCTGGCCAGCAGTGTCCCAGATCTGCAACAAGGCAAGAGAAAAGTCCTTTTTAGTCTTCTCGGTACAGCAAAACATATCCACTCAAAAGAAAAAAGAAAAACACAAATACACCTGTCAGAACTAAAGGCTATGGTTAGTAGTTCCTCCCTAGGTAGCATCATCTGGCACCTTCTTTGGTGTCATTTAAAATTTCCCCCCAAGTCCTTTAATCTTTCTAATTCTTAACTAGAGATGTATCGACTAAGCCACAGTGTTGACCTCACAAGATCTGAACAGGGGCTGTTAAAGATAGGACCTTCTGGAGGCCATTAACTCATAGCACCAGCAATGCACACAAGAGCAAAAAAAGCTTAATTGTTTTGACTTTCTGTATTTTTGTGTTACGCATTTCTTTGTGGTTTTACTGTTAACAAATTTGACATTGGGCATTTCTCCCCATGTTATGAATCTCTTGAGAATTCCAGCCTATAAACATGTCACGTCAAGTCAAACTAAATCCTACATAAGGTCTTTGGATAAAGGTGGTGCCAAGAATTACTGGATACCTGAAAAACAATAAGGACAAAATGTAGAGCAACCATCCAGAATCCTCAAAGCTGGAATAAGTACAAACTGCTACAAGGAAGGCTGCCTCCAAGGGAATGATTAAAACAGGCAAGTCTCCCAGTGCTGAACCACTTGGTGCTTGGTGCTTCTCACAATACCTTGATCAAATGAACATACCAATGATATCAGAAACAGATGGCATGGCCAGGCATTCCAATTCCCTGGTATCATAAAAATGTACAGCAATAAGTAAAACCTTGACAAAACCTATGTGCACTGCTGCCCAGTGGCTGTGCCAAAGGTAAGGGTAGGAGACCCAAAGTTGGGCTCAGTCTACATGTAGCATCCTCTTTGGGCAAACAATGGCTTCTGGTCAGTCCTACAGATCGTAAGGAGATGCTATCTATAGGCTATGCTATCTATACTTTGCCCTGTCCACAGTCTGCTGGGAGAAACCAGTGGTTGAAACGTGTAAGTTTTTTAAAAAAGAGTCTAGGATGCTGCTCCAGACTTCATTCTTTTGCCTTCCCAATTCTAATAATATTGTTGCCCCAACAACAAACATGAAATTATCCCCCTTCATACTGAATTCTCCCTAATGTGGGGGTAAATTAGGGGAAGGAAGAGACTTTTCTTTGTGAAGTCATCCACGGTTTTTGACCCTGTGCCTTTCATAGGCACATGACACACTGGCTGAAGTCCTTTTTAGTTGCCACACAGGTGCAATGTTGAGTTCCCTCCATGGTGGGAGTGCTATTTACGAAGAAATTCTGCAAGCACATTGGGTGATTGGTGGAAACAGGAACCATATGAGTGAATGTCCAAACAATTTGTGTAGTCCTCTGTTGCCTGTGCGGAGAACATGGCCACATTTACACAGGTGCATCCTTAAGTTTGCTTTAACAATCAGGATTCTGGCCATAGATATGTAGTTATTAAAATATACTTGTTATGTGCTCTCGTATTACATCTAATTTATGATGAACCTCATAGTGGTGTATGAGGTGTATCAGATATTTAAGGACTGTTTTTCCCCCTGCCACACACACACCATGAGTTTCTAAAGCTGAGCAGGAATTTGAATCTAGGTCTCCTGGATTCTGATCTGTCACTCTAACTACTTTACTACAACTGGTGAAATTCTTTCTAACCCACTTTACATTGACAGATCTGTAAGAGCTATAGATAGAATTCACTCTTCCTGCAGCAGATGAAGGCAGATTTATATATATATATATTTAAAAGGAAGAAAACCTGTATCTGTTCAGAAGGGATTCACAACTCAAGCAATTTTAAGAGGAAGTTGATCAGACTCACCTGCAGCTTCACTTTGACACCATCTACGGTCACCACTTTGTTCTGCAACAAAAAGATAAAATAATACCACACTAGTATACTGAGGTGTACTTATGACAGGGATAGAAAAGAAAGCCCTGGCTCTCCCTTTAAATTCCTCAAAGGAAAACCAGCTATTACACTCTTGAAACATAAAGTTTAAACATCTTTCGGTAGCAGTTCAGTCCTGCTGAGGACCCCCCCCTGGGGTGTGTGTGTGTGTGTGTGTGTGTGTGTGTGTGTGTGTGTGTGTACAGGAAAGAGAAAAACTATCTTTTTCAGCATTTTGCTAGAAGCTCTGGAAACAGCTTATGTGTGTCAAAATCCTCTCAAAAGGACCTGCAGATCTGGAGGGGTTCTATTATGGAAAAAGCCAATGCTACCAAACCATTTGAACCTTATATACACAGGACACAAAGGAATGAAGGATGAGAAAGCAATGACCCTCACACAGGAAACAGCAGGAGCCGATACAATCTACAAACTTTTGTGCTTCGTGTCGTGGGATGTCTCAATTTGAAGGCAACCTGGCCACATTCAGTGGAAGCTCTGGATAATGTCTCGGGATGAAGTCAGGAATCTCAGGGAACTGGCATGTTGCCAGAAGGTGAGAAGGAGAGATAAATTCCAAAAGAAGGCTACTGATTGCCCTCAGATAAAACTGTCAATAGCATCTTGCTAACTACTAGCTTACAGCATTAGGCCCCAACACTCTGGGGACTGACACACTCCTTGTAGTCAGAGACCTGGATTGAGAACAAAATAGAAGAAAAACAAGCTAGCCCAGCTAGAGAGACAGAAACTCAAATTAATCTAAAGTCCTATTTCTAATATTCGCTTAGGGTCACCCTAGATGTTGAGAGGAATTTGTATTCACTGCAAATTGTCTGATTTCTTTTATATCACCACAATCCAGTTTCCCTAGAGATGCATGCCTCTTCCGTCAGACTTAGGGCTAGGGTTGGTTTGCCTTTCAATAACCAATTGCAAAATATAGTGTGGCTAAAATGCAAAGTGGGAAGAACAGATTCTAAATAAATGCTACATGTATCATTGAGGTTGACCCTTAGTAGTCTAGACCAGAGTACAACACATTTGTACTTCTGTCCTTAATCCTTCCCAACTACTAATACTTCTACTGCACTTTGTTTCCTCTTCTGCGCTGATTCCAAACCTCCCTCCTTCATTTCCCACTAATGGGTTTTTATCGGATCAGCTACATTATTCATCCACATCATCCATGTCAATTGATCTCAGGTAGATAACCAACAGAGAAATAAGACAGGGCCAAGAAACACTAGAAACAAAATAGAGTTTTGTACTATGGCTGTTGACAGGCCCTTATGATTCTCAGCTACAATGGTTCACACTTACACCCCACCATGTGTTTGATGAGTTCAGGGTGGTACCCATGTCATTTTGAGAACAATCCTATGGGGTATAGTGGACTGAGAATCTATGACTGGCAAAAAGTCAGCTAATGAGTTTCATGGCTGAACAGAAACTTAGCATCCCACAATGACTTCCAGTCAGTTGACTGGCTGGAGAGGACAATCTTCTCTTGAGCCAGATTGGCAAGCTGAGCATTGATGCCCGGTGGAAATAATGAGCAGGAATTAATATTTTGGAATGCTTTACACACATCTCTAAAGTCTCCATGAGATAACTATCAGCCCTTGATTCAGGAAGACTAGACTATTTATATACTGCACACACGGGCACACAAACACACACACACACACAAGGGGAGGGCAGGACAACCCTTTGGGCACGCAGAGACTGACATCAGCCTAGCACTACCAGCCCCCTAATGCTGGCCTAGTCACTGGAAGTGGGGCCTGGCTGGAGATGAAAGGTTGAAGATGATTAGTGGGCTTAAATGAGTTCTCACCACCTCCATGAGCAGTCAGGATAGGAGAAGTTAAGTGCCTGACTGAAGCCAATCCTACTGATTACCTCACAAATGTCTGTTTCCTAAACTACATTTCTCAGGCAATTGCAATAGAAGGGCATAAACTGCAAAGAATTGGTGTAGGGATACTTAATTCTTCCCTTGCATGCTGTTACTCTCCCCTGCTACCTCTTCTTAAGCTTCTTGCCTCCAGCTGTGGTTATTTATGTATTTGGAGCAAACACTGGAGAAAATGATGGGGAGTGTGCAGTAAGAACAGATAGAAAGAGGAAGGTTCCACGTGTCTTTCTACTCTCGTCCAGTATTACCCATGCAACCCCCCCCACCCCCGTTCTAACAGCATCAGGGTTACAAAGGGAAATCGTAACCTGACAGGTAGTTTTACCCCTAAAGGAATGATTCTCCTATTTGCAATACTGTACCGTAGCAGCCTTGCTTCATTATCATCAGCAACTGCAATACAGGGGTGATGAAAAAATTTGGGTAGTAACATTTATGTTATTAGGGAAGCTGTAGGGTTGCCCTAATTTGCATTCTTCCCCCCATAAAATTTGTAAGGATAGCTTTAGTGTTTCTACAGCTGATTCATCATTTATACTTCTTTTTCTTCTTCTTTTTGGTTGTACACCACCTAATTTTGCTAGATGGGTAATATAAAAATCTAATGAATAAATAAATAAATCCAATTTGGCTTTCCATTAATGCGTTTTAAGAAAAATGCACAACAGGACATCAAGTCATATATTTCAGTCACTGGATAGAATTCTATGTTAGTTACACCAGCATTAGTGCAATGGTATAAACTGCAGCAGCAAATAGTTTAAAAGTTGATCCTTTTTCTCTCTTTGTGCATCAGTCATATGAGTTGATGTGTGCCACGAGATAAAATCGGCAACTCCTTAATTAGTGGGCCTAATTTATGTCATTGGACTTACACCAGCATGATTAATCCCACGAGGATTTGGGCCACTAAATGTTCTCCAGGGGGAGGGGGAGCAATTTGGACCACTGATGTGTCTTCCATAACATTAGCCAGTTAGTGGGATGTGAAAACTTCTTTACTATTGAAGTACAGCCAAATTTGAGTATTGTTTGTGGAGACATTTCACCCAAGTATTGCCTTTATCTTTTTCTTGCAGTCTCCAACCCCAACATTTATACAGGCGTCCAGTTCCACCTTCCTTGTACTCAATTTCAACCACCCTTCAATTCTACGAACTGGATAAATTGTGCTCCCAACAAATGTCACAGTCATACCATGAAGTGATGAAAGCAAACCCCAGGAGCTGAGAATGAGAGACGTCAACAAACTGAAGATCGCTCATGGCAACAGTTCAATTCAATACACACATCATCACTTACAGAATCAGAGTTCTCAAAGTGCTGAACTCGTAAAAACTGGAACTCTCTGGTAGATAGTAATGAAAAGTCTCCCCCCAAGACATCCCATGCAATTGCTTGCTGTAACATTCCACCGAACACTGCAACTTCTTTCAGGTTAATGGGAAAATGTGCTCTTAAAAGACACTCCTGCTCGGTAATTTGAGTTAAGGCTTTAGGGGTTAGGAAAGGGAGAAAAGGCATGCTGAAGGCCAACTTTTCCCATCACAGGACAGTAGCAGAAAGAGAAACAGCATCCTTTTATTACTCTTTCCTATCATTCAATTTATTTGGAGCCACTGGAGTTCTCTTCTATACAGAATGGGGCACATTTCCCGTCCTGTTTCATGCAATATCTTGGTGATGTGTTACATTTGACCTCCCCACAACTAGCACTGCCCAGCAGTAATAGACTTTCATTCCTGTCAACCCCTGACAGGAAGATGCCGAACAAGCCAACTGGGGATGATGGGAGTTGTAATCTAACACATTTAGAGGCCACAGAACTGAGAAAGGCCATACAGGCAGTTGCTGAAAAGTTGATTCCATGTGCTTCAGGTTGCGCATTTGTCTGTGTAAACATTGATTCAATCCAATGATATAGAGCAGTGGCTCTCAACCTGTGGGTCCCCAGATGTTACTGGACTGCAACTCCCAGAAGCCTCCACCACTCGCTCTGCTGGAAGGGGTTTCTGGGAGTTGTAGTCAAGGAACATCTGGGGACCCACAGGTTGAGAACCACTGATCTAGAGTGACTATTTCCAGTGCTC
Organism: Phrynocephalus versicolor; assembly: GCA_023846285.1. Classification (NCBI taxonomy): domain Eukaryota; kingdom Metazoa; phylum Chordata; class Lepidosauria; order Squamata; family Agamidae; genus Phrynocephalus; species Phrynocephalus versicolor. The sequence goes on along the minus strand of JAHTLZ010000010.1, from coordinate 21,275,941 downwards.
TGTCAGTGGTAGCAACACCAGTGTTGTGTGTAGAGCCCAGTGCCGTCAACTTGGACCACGTTAACTGGTGAAGACTGATCACAAGAGGTCTTTCAGTGCCACATTGTAGAGCAACCTGTTATTTGATTCTCATGAGATAGAGAATTGGAATGCTTGGATTTAGACAAGAGGAAAACCTCTAGGGAGGAAAAAATGCAGGAAAAACCTGGCTAGATCTAGCACAAAGCAGCCATTCACTTAACTGCCAAGGAAACACTGACGTTGGTTGACCTCAAATCTCAAAGACTACCTAATATAAGGTTTTAAGAGAAGCCTTACTGTTTTTAAAAAATACTTTATTAATATTACCTATGATGTACAGTGTTCAGAATTCTACACAAAAGTAGTCCAAGATGTTTCAGTGCCTGATGAAGAAAATCCAAATAACTTACCATCCCAGCATAGGTTTAAATTTAATGGCTGGTTAGAGAGAATGTAGTACCATCAGATTTTAAGGCAAATGTGTCCAATTGCATGAGAAAGGTTGCTGTGCTCAGATATATAGGGAGTAAAATCAATTATCAATAAACAGAAATAAGAAACAATAACCTACTGTTTAAAAGATCAGCTGATTTAAATACAAAATTCTCTACTTTCAGTCCATCCAAAGAAAAGTTCTAAGAAATTAAGAGACAAATAAAACTTTCCTTAAATCCAAATGAACAGCTGTAGGTCCTGCTTCCTGGGGCCAACATGGGAAAACCCTGTTTTTGCATTGCTATTGTTATGGTATTTTATTATTTTTGGTTTTAATTGTTTTCTACTTATTTGCTTGGCCTTTGTTAACTGCCCAGAGTTCCCATGGAAAAGTCGGTGCAGTCTAAAAATGCAAAAAATAAAATAAAATAAAATAAAATAAAATAAAATAAAAGGATCTGTGTTGGCAACAGTGCTTTCTAACCACCTGTACAATAATGACTAACACAGATCCTTGTGTTGCGTTCTCTCTTTCTATGTACAGTGGACCCTTGTATAACAAGTGGTTTGTTTAACAGAAAATCTGCTTAAAGGAAAAAACTCCAGAGACAGGGGGAAATCGCTTAACAAAATTGCCTATGGGGCGAATCTGTACAACAGAAAAATTGTTGCAATTAGGGATTAATCCATTTTCAGTACATTCCTATGGGAAATTTGTACAAAGGAAAATTTGCTTAAGAGAATTTCATTTGGAAAGAATTAATTCCTTTATACTGTACAAGGTACCACTGTACAATATCTCTATCTCCCACCATTTGTCTGCACTAACAAAACTCAACATTTAAGGTTTCCGTAACTTTCCATAATCAGGGAGGCTTACAGCCCAATGTGAAATGATATTAACCAAATGTAAAAACTCATCATGCCTGACTTTTGTTCTTTGGGAGCCACACTGAACAGAATCTGAAGGAGGAAGGAGATTTTTCCACTTCATCTCATCTCCAGATTGCCTTCAGCCCAGGAGAACTGCTTCCACTGCCGCCAAAGAAGCCTCCCTCCAAAGACTAATATTTTTATTTATTTATTTATATTTCTATATCACTATCTGGGGCAGTTTACAAAATTGTCATAAAATGCAATATTAAAAGATACAGTTATATTTAAAATTCATAATAGTTTTGAGTGCACAAAGTGCCAGCCCAAGCATTCTCGTCAGGAGGAACAGAAAGATTTGCCCCACCCATCCCACATCACACACCATGAGAAGAGAGTAAGAGCCCTTTTCTTCCCAAAACTGCCCATCCGCCTATCCCAGGCACCCCTTGGCCAACCATATGAACAATGTCTTCACTGTGCCTGCCATGCCCTTATGTCAGTGGAGACACAGCGGGATGTCTGACAACTGCCCCCCTATCCTGTGACAAATACATCTTCCTTTAGGTTTTCGGCAGCTGCAGTCCGTGGTCTCACCCGGAAGTCTATGCCGACAGTGGCTATGAAGGTCCCCGAGAGGAAGGCCCCGTCTTTGAACTGGATGAGGAAGCAGGTTTTCCCCACGCCCGAGTCGCCAAGCAGCATCACCTACAACATGGGGTGCAAAAGCCCATTAATAGTGCAAGGGGGGGGCAGCAGGGAAATAACTTTCAGCGCGGCTGGAGTGGAGAGGCCGGGACAAAAGAGGAATCGGTAGTCCAGGGTCTGGTCATGGCAGCAAGGTTCCAGCGCACCATGGGGCTGCCCTTGGGAACTGCCAAGCCTGGCCGTCCCCTCTCTCAGTTATCATGCTGATTTTTATCCGATGGGTGTCCACACGTTTGTTTTTAGATATTTTCAAAATCAACCTGCTTCCAGAACAAGAGATCCAGGAGCTTCTCTTCTATATACGGCATATGTGTTTTTCTCTCTCTTTTTATCCTGGCTGGGGCACTCTGGGAGTTGTAGTCCAAAATATAAGATTTCCAAGCTCTGATTTGGAAATACCTGACATTCAATACCTGGGAGTTTTCATAAGAATAGAAAATAGCTGATCTTCAATCTGCCATTAAGCTTTCCAGAGATACCAAAGAATGCAAGCCACCTCTGAAACCTTTTTTATTTCTGTCTGTAGTGTTGTGCATGGTGCGAACAAAGGACAATCTAGGACACTCTCTGCATATTCTGGTCAGCCTTAGATATCTTCCAAAGAAGGTTTGAGCTCAGAAGTATAAATATATAACTTCTATTTCAGCTACAACCTTTAGTCTTTCTCTTCTGTGCCCAAACCTTTGCAGAAAAGGGTGAGGGTTTTCCTTCTCTTCTGCTTATTGGATAGAACCTATAAACCAGGAGTGGCTGCTAGACTACTCAAATGAACCATCTAATCTGGTATCCTGATGACCAAGAGATAATTACAGGAAGGCCACAGAAGGGCGTGAAAACAGCCCAGGCCAAAAGAGTCTTAATATTTCGGACAGCATAGCCAACATTCAGGAAGCTGATGGTCTCCAAAACTTCTGGTAGATTAAATGTTGAGGACAAGCGGTCTGAACAAGATTCTCCCATGCCCTGATTCTTCCATGCCATGTAAATCAGCCAAGAAAGGAAAAGGAAGGAAGCCACTAAACATATTATTGTCAGTGGTAAAAAGACGATTTACTAATTCTTCCTGTCCCCCACAACAGCCAAGACTTGTATCAAGCAGTGTGTCGTTTTCTACCCTATAAGTGATCCAAAACATATTCTTTGGACGATTCAGGGCTTTTCTTGTGGGTTTTGCACCGTCTCTTCTTGCAGAATGAATACAAGGGTAGAAGCTCTTCCCACAATAGGTTGACCTTCCAATCATGACCCTCAATAGCATTTTCCTCTTCCCATCCGCTTCCCTCTGAAGCAATCTTTGTACTGTATCAGCTTCTGCTTCTCAGTGGGAATCACTGTACTACTTTATCCCTGTGATAATGTATTGAAAGGCCACACCGTTTGCTTAGCTTCTGCTTTTGACCTAAAATCATGTACTGTATCTACATTCGAGACTAAACCACCTGAGCTTTGGAACTGAAGCCTTGTCTCTGGACTGCTTTTAAGTCAACTAACTACATGCGGGGGGGGGGGGGCTGGTACAACAAACCAATCAAGCTGAACTGCCACATACTCAGCTCTGCCTCTGAATGTGCTGCATGGTTTTTTTTAAAACTGTCAACAAGTCTCCAGTGCCATCTGTGCACGTACTTGAGAGAAAACCTCTCGGACTCGGAGAGACTTCCTTCCACAGGAACACGCCTCTGAGATCGGCACTGAGATCTCCGAGCAGCTACCCTCCACACCACTAGCTAACACAACCGCTTCAAAATCCAATCCTTTATTAATCCCTCGGGTAGTTCCCGCAGCCCCAAACCTGCAGGTTTCTTTTATTCACCGGAGCCAGCTCTGTTACTGATCTATGACCAAGCGTGTGATTTGGCTCTCAGGTCTGCGTGAGGAGGAGGAGGAGGAGGAGAGTTTGTTTCTCGGCCTTTTGTCAGCATATCCCCTACTTTTCTGCAGCCAGAATTGTACCTAGTCTTCCCCGGGGGCAGGAGTCTCTCTCAGGCAACAGCAAAGGGGAAGCCCCATTGTATCATGCAACTCAGGTGGGAACTGTTATGGGCAAACTTTGTCTGGCTGTGGATTCTCTCCTTCCTGCACAGGTGCCTCACCCAGACAGCAAGATAGCAGAGCAAACAGGCCACCAGCATCCACTCCTCCTAAGCAAACAGGCTTCGGCTTATTCTAAACGTCATAAGAACATAAGAACATAAGAAGAGCCATGCTGGATAAGGCCAAAGGCCAATCTAGTCCAGCTTCCTGTATCTCACAGTGGCCCCACCAAATGCCTATGGGAGTGCATGAGACTAAATATCTGTCTCCTGGTACCACTCCCCTGCATCTGGCCCTGGAAGTACCCTGGTTTAAAGCCTGGAGATTGCACTTCTCCATCATGGTTTGTAACCTGTGATGGACTTTTCCTCCAGGAATCTGTCCAATCCCCTTTTGAAGGCATCCAGGCCAGATGCCATCACCACATCCTATGACAGGGAGTTCCACAGACTAACAACACGCTGGGTAAAAAAAAAAAACATTTTCTTTTGTCTTTTCCCACTCTCCCAGTCCTCAGTTTGAGCGGATGTCCTCTAGTTCTGGTATTTTGTGAGAGATTTTGTTGGATCAGTTGTTATACCAAAGAAGGAAAGGCCTATAGCATTATTTGTGTTACTGTGAGCAATGAAAAAACAGCCTTCTAGCGGCCTTTTAAAGACTTGTCATTGTTAATTTAATTTTGTGGCACCAACTACCACAGATTAGAGCCCGGTTTTCCTTGGCCTAACCTCATGAAAGTGTCATTAAAATCAATGACAGTCATGTGGCCCAAACAAAATAAAGCACAAAATAATGGGTGATGCCTTCATAGACCGCTAAAAATAATAATCATACAATAAACAACCTTTCGCAGATTAAATACCATTTCATTGGGTTTGAACCAGTGTGAAGAACTTAAAAAGTCCAAAACTCAGAAGTCCAAATGTACGTGGCAAGTTGGGTATTGCCAGGAAGGTGCTCTTAGATGTTAAATCCAGCAATTCTTGGCATGAAGTGTTTGTCTGAGATGAAACCTGTTTCTCCATCAGATTCCTTGTAGTTTCTGTTGTCAAAGGTACATAATGAGACGCTTCTGGAATGTATCACCAGGAGAAAAGTTGACTGGTAAAAACTCATCTGTCTATAAAGTCAGCTTGCTCTGAGATAAGAGTAACCTCCAGTCTATCACTAAGTGGCAACCCTATCAGACATATCAGCTGCCCTTACAAGAAAAACAAACACTGGGCTCTAAACTGTCAAGTCTCTCCCTGCCCCCCCCCCCCGAAAATATCACACACCTTAAAAGCAAATGGAACCAAACAAACACAAACCTAGATGAAAGGAAGTGGGATGAAGGGACTCCTCTGGAGTTAATGGTGTCTTTTCTTAGAAAATTATTTTATTTCAGTCTTCTGAAGTGCCTCTTTGGTGCCCAGAATTCTACTGGCTATTTACAATGGTGAAATTGTGAAGATGTACATTGCAGCAGCAAATTGCTGCTAATTAACGAGCTGCTACTTGCATTCCTCATTGTGCACCAAGTCATGCAATTGGCTTCTACCATGGAGTACAAGCAGTGACTCGTTAACTAATGGAAATTTGCAACAAACACTTTGAATTCTAGGCAAAGCTTCCCAAACGTCTAGTGGTAGAAGCACACTTGTTCACTGCATCACACTTATACCCTGACTCCGGAGAAGACGGAGGTTCTGTTCTTCAGGGCGCCCTCATCTGGGTACAGTGACCCCCTCCCTAAGCTGGGGGGTGTTTCCCTCCAGCCTACAGACAGGGCCAGGAATCTGGCCGTGGTCCTGGACTCAGCCCTCTCCCTGGAAGCCCAGGTGATGACTGCTTCCAGGGCCGCTTTTATCCATCTCTGCAGGATCGCCCAGATCCGCCAGTACCTTGATGAGTCCTCCCTGAGGACGGTTGTGCAGGCCCTGGTGATATCGAGGATCGACTATTGCAATGCCCTCTACATGGGGTTGCCCTTGACCCTGGTCCGGAGGCTACAGCGGGTGCAGAATGCAGCGGCCAGGCTGGTGGTGGGTGCTCATAGATTCGAGCACATCACCCCAGTCCTGGGTCGCTTGCACTGGTTACCTGTTGTCCTCCGGATTAGGTTCAAGGTCCTGGTTTTGACTTTCAAAGCTCTCCACAGCCTGGGACCAGAGTATCTGGCAGAGCGTATCAACTGGGGCCAGACCCACGAGATTGGCGCAGGCGCGCTCACTGAGGGTGGCCACACCCAGAGAGGCGCGGAAATCGCGTACGCGTGACCGTGCCTTCTCTGTGGTGGGCCCCACGCTGTGGAACCATCTCCCCAGTGAGCTGTGCCTAGCAGAGTCCCTGCCCGCTTTTAAAAAGGCCCTGAAGAGCAACTTGTTCAGGGAGGCGTTTGGCGACCTTTCTATTTAGTTTTTTTTTCTTTTGCCCGTTGCCATCTCTGCTTGGACTATGCCACCTTTCATGTTTTGCTATTGTTTTATTTGTTTTATTCTTTTTATTGTAAGCCACCCCGAGTTCCCTCCTGGGAAGATGGACGGGATATAAGCCCAACAAATAAATAAATAAATAAATAAATAAATAAATAAATAAATAAATAAATAAATTTTAAGAATGTGGAAGAGTCTGAACTACCTGGCAGTTCAGGATCTCCCAATTGTGTTTCCATACGAGGCTGTCTACCCTGTTAGAAGGCAAGCTAAAGAACTGTGGCTCTGAGAAGATACAGGCAAGCAGCAGTGAGAGGGCCTGGCTTGCTTTCTCTCTGGACCCATCAGGAGTGACTGAATGAAGGGTCTGTGTTGGGACCGGCACTCTCAGGCACCTGCTGCAGGTGGCTGCCATCTCGCTCTCTTTTGCTAACGGGTCACCACCTGCTGTCTTCATGAAGGGGAGCATTGGCAGAAACAAGGCAAAAGGTCAGCAGCCATCGCTCACTTTTTGCTTTCTCCCCAGTGGGCAACAGGAAAAATACTGGCCACGGGTTGGGGGCCAGGAGAGAGAGTGTGTGGGGAAATAACAGTAATGAGGGACAGGACGGCCAACTGGATGGGATAGGGCAGTGATGGCAAACCTTTTAGAGACCAAGTGCCCAAACTTCGATTCAAAACCCACTAATTTTTTCGCAAGTGCCAATGCAGCAATTTAACCTGAATACAGGTGGCTGTGAAGGGACGATGTCGGGTGCCCACAGAAAGGGCTCTGAGTGCTACCTTTGGCACCCGTGCCATAGGCTCACCAACACTGGGATAGGGACTAGAAAGCATCTCACTCAGAGGTTCTCTCCGATATGATTGAGACGTACAAAATAATGCAGGACATGAGTAAAGTGGATAGAGGGAAGCTCTTCTCCCTCTCACAAAATACCAGAACTAGGGGACATCCACTCAAATTGAGGGCTGGGAGAGTAAGAACAGACAAAATAAAATATTTTTTCACCCAGCGCGTTGTTAGTCTGTGGAACTCCCCGCCACAGGATGTGATGATGGCATCTGGCCTGGATGTCTTCAAAAGGGGATTGGACAGATTCCTGGAGGAAAAGTTCATTACAGGTTACAAATCATGATGGAGATGTGTAATCTCCAGGCTTAAAACCAGCGTACTTCAAGGGCCAGAAGCAGGGGAGTGGTATCAGGAGACAGCTATCTAGTCTTGTGTGCTCCCGGACACATCTGGTGGGGCCACTATGAGATACAGGAAGCTGGCCTCGATGGGCCTTTGGCCTGATTCAGCATGGCTCTTCTTATGTTCCTATGACTCACCCCCAAAGCACCTTTTGGGGGGTGGGGGGAGTGTGTGTGTGTGTGTGCGTGCGCGCGGATTACATGACTAAATAGCACAAAGCTTTGCTTCTGGCTACCTACCAGCAAGTAGAAAAAGGAAGACAAATGGCTAAACGGCGCTGTTTCACGAGTGGCACCCCAGACCAGCCTAGCACAGGACTTCCAAGAACCAGTTTCATGACGCTTCATCAGAAAACCACAAAAGAATGCAACAAGCTGGTTGTGCAGTGCAGAAGCCAGTTGTACAGTTCCTGAGCTTTCTACCTGTGCCTATTCTGGACTATGACTCCTGACCCAAGTCAACTTGAAAAAGGCACCACAATCTCCTTTGCTGGGACCAGTCCTAGATTTTTCTTTCTAAAGTGGAAAGCCATGCATAGGCTGGGCCTGTTCAGAAAGACCGCTTTGTAGGCAGTCACTTTGTAGGCCTCACTTGTTATTCTGTGGGTAATGGGCAATTTGGCATGCCATGGATATAACTCAACTCCCAAGGGATTGACACCAGCAAGCAAGAGAGGACAGCTTCCTGCTCATGGCAAACAACACACACAATACATTAGAGATGAGAAATGGTGGTGGAGTTTGAATACCCAGGCAGCACGACCAGAGCTGCGAGAACTCTAGCAGAAAGAACAAGCATTCTTCACGAACATGGTAGACTGGTTATGAGCTGGGCAGTAAAGCTGGCCTTGCTAGTTGCAGGAACAGGCCATTTCAATGGTTCCAGTGAGCAGAACAGCCTCAGTTTCCCCATCTACAGACCTGCAAGAGGCTCACCAAAACCCTGGGGTCAGAAGACCCTACTCTGGCTTGCCAGAGACAATGCCTCACAATGAGAATAATAAGGCACTCAAGTTTTTATTATCCAAAGCTGTTTTTGCCATGTCACATAGTTCACTTTAATCCAGAAGGGGACACATACCGTCATGCTTTTAAGTTATTTTTGGACTACAATTCCCAGAATCACTAACTACCAGAATTATAGACTGAAGGATTTTCCACGTCTTATTTATAAAACAGTACTGGTGGTGGGTGTGTGGGTGGGTGTGGGGGGAATATAATCTATACCAGTGTCTCAACCTGTGGATCCCCAAATGTTCGTGGACTGCAACTCCCAGAAATCCTGGCCAGCTCTGCTAGTGATGAAGACTTCTGGGAGTGGCAGTCCAGGAACATCTGGGGACCCACAGGTTGACAATCACTGCTCTAAATTAAAGAGTGGGACAAATCCTGACTGTGTTACTGGATATAATTGCTGGAGTCTTTCCGGTTCACTTCCTATTGCAATGGCTTCAAAATGCACAGCAGCTGAATTGCTCTCCAGTGGTCAGGGAATAGGGTTAGGGGGTCTCTGCTCTCTGCTGTCAGAGGTCGGGAGAGAGCCAGCCTGTGTGGCCTTGGGCAACCTGCACAGTTCCAAGATGCCCGCTTTCAGCAGAAGGAAATGCTAAATCACTTCTGAGTATCCTCTAACTAGGAAACCCTGAAAGGTGCCATAACTGAATTGACCTGACACTCCCTTGTCATCATCACTTCAAACTGGGATTCCTGGAGCTTCCCGTTTTCTTTGGGGGAGATCAACACACAAGAGCCAAATATGACTTGGAGGAAATCAATTATCCTGCCTCATCTAACCCACCCCCCACCCCACTGCCTTCATTTTTTGAGCAATGCCTCTCATGATCATTTCCCCACAAAGGCTACTTTCAACTGCTTCCTCTTAAATGCGGTTTGAATAACTGCCGCGGGGCTGCCACCAACAGCATAAGCAAGAATGCTGTGTAACTAACTGTTTCTGTGAGATCCCCTCTGAACCAGCAATCTCACTCCGGAAGGTGAAATAAATCTGGTCTTATTCCATCCCAAACTAACACTCGGCCAGATTGCCTTTGCAAGCAGGGCACCAAACCCAGCAAGGCTTGCAAATAAGACTTCACCAGGGTTCAGGAAAGGTGGAAGGGGGAGAGAGAGAGAGAGAGAGAACTTGTTTCTCAGTGACAGGTGTGAGTTTTGCTAACCTTTCTGGCACAGCTATAAAAACTAAGCAACAGGCAGAAATTCATCTTGGAGAGCTAGCCTCTGCTATTGCCCCTCCGGGATGGGGAACCAGCACCTGTTGGATTTCTGAAGTGTGCACCTGTTGATGGTAAAACAGGGCGGTGGGTGGGTGAGAGAGGGTGGTGGCAGTGCCAACAGCCCAGTCCTGGAATGCCTGAAGGACTTTTGAGCTTGTACAGAATGCTCTTCTTTCCTCACCTATATACCACAAACAAACTTCCAACAATTGTAGAGGAAGAGTTTTCTAGTCATGCTTGAGCCTCATCAAAATTGGAGAGGGCAAAACTGCCACGTTCTCCACACGCTGCCTGCCACTCTCAGGAACCCAGAAATTCAAGAGGGGGGGGGGGGAAATCAAGTTGTATTGGGGGGGGGGCTCCAAAACCCAGCTTCCAGTCTGGGTGGTGGTGGGGAGGGGCAACTGCCTCTAGGCCAGTCAGGGGTGGCAGTGGATTCGGGGAGGGGGGTTCCCTCTCCTGGAGGGTCCCCGTCTCGTTGTTGGTAGTCCCGTCCCGTCAGCAGCGACGCCAAAGGCTCGCCCCCCCTCCCAACCCCTCCTCGGCCGCGCCCCCCACCCCACCCCACCCACTGGCGCCCCCTAGCGGACGGGGAAAACAGGCTCCCACCTTGCCGGAGACGTCGTAATCGCCGCAGCCGCTGCTGAGAGAGGAGATTCTTTCCAGGCGCGCGCGCGAAGGGGTCCCGCTGCGCGCAGGGGAGGCGCGCCCTCCTCCTCCTCCTCCTCGTCCCCCTCCGTTGCTCAGCATGGTGGACTCCCGGGGCGGCGGGAGCAGGAACTGCCTGGGAGAGGCTGGAGGCGTCCGGCCACGCTGCTGCCACCGCCGCCTCCACCCACCCGCCCACCTCCACCTCTCCTCCTCCCGCCCGCCCGCCCGCCCGGAGAACCGCCCCTTCCCGAGCCCCGGAGGTGGCTCTCTGGCGGTGGTGGCCGTTGCTGGGCGCTCGGGGAAGAGAGAGAGAACGGGAAAGCGGCAGCAGCGGCGGCGGCGGCTCCTCCTCCCCGCCCGCGAGGCGAGGCCGCGAGGGTGGCCGGAGGAGGCAGCCCACCACGCCGCTTCTCCCCACCACCACCGCCACCACCCGCAAACACACACACACCCTTCCCCCTTTCCGCACGCTTTCTCTCCCTCTCTCTCTCTCACACACACACTTTCTTGGAAGGCGCCCGTTTCGGACGTGGGTCGGGGGGACAACCACCACTCGGCGGGAGAAAGAGGGGCTCTTCCTCGCCTGTGGCTGTGGTGGCAGAGGCACGTGGGAAGTAACCCTCCCCGAGACACGCGTGTACAGGACCGAGCTCTTTAGGGAGAAGGGAAGGAATAAAATGCCATGTGTATTTTATATGAATCTATGGGTTCACATAGACTTTGCGTCTACTTCTAACCGTGTTGCTTTAATCTAATGTCTAGTAATGCTGTAGTGTAAAAGATGTCCCTCAATTGCTTGTTCTCAAATACTTGAGTCTTAATTGTACTGTACTGTACTGTACTGTATGTATATTATCTCTCATTGGTGTCAGCCGCCTTGGGTCCTTTTCCAAGGAGAAAGGGGGAGTAAAAATACTCTAAAATAAATAATAAATACAGTGGTACCTTGTATAAAGGAATTAATTCGGTCCAAATAAAATTATTAGAGATGGGCACGACTTAGCGGTATTTCCGTTTCCGTTTCCGTTACTCGTTTCCGTTACTCTACGGAAACGGAAACGGAAACGGGAATTACTCTGCCAGACTTCGAGCTCGAACCGACGAACGAACAATTTGGTCTGATTTTTCGTGCTCGTTACTTGCATCGCGCGATCGCGCGCGATGCCAAGCGGCACAGAAAAAAAAAGTTTTTAAAAGTTAAAAAGCCCGGTTCCCGGCCAAAAAGCAGGCGGAAAAATGCCTGCCGTGCCTCAGGGCACCTACCAGAGGGGTGGTTTCTGGAGGTCCCCGCCCGGCCTCCCCCCCTCCTCCGTCCTGGGATGCTCTGGTGTGGTGGTGGGACTCGCCCGCCGCAAAAAGCCCAGTCTCGCCGCCGGCCGCCAAAGCGCAACCAAGCGGCACGGGCGGCACAGGAAAAAACTTTTTTAAACTCTCCCCCGGGTCTCCCCCCCACCCATTCCCGGGCCAAAAAGCAGGCGGAAAATGCCCGCTTGACTAAGGGCGCAGGGCACCTACCGGAGGGGGGTTTCTGGTCTGGAGGGGGGGTGTCCCGGCTTCCCCCCCCTCCGTCCTGGGCTGCTCTGGTCTGGTGGGACTCGCCGCAGGCTCGCAAAAAGCCCACTCTCGCCGAGACGCCGCCGGCCGCCGCAAACACAAGCGGCACGGACGGCGCAGGAAAAAACTTTTTAAAACTCTCCCCCGGGTCTCCCCCCCACCCATTCCCGGGCCAAAAAGCAGGCGGAAAATGCCCGCTTGACTAAGGGCACTCTCAGTAGGGCACCTACCGGAGGGGGGGTTTCTGGTCTGGAGGGGGGTGTCCCGGCTTCCCCCGTCCTGGGCAGCCGGACTCGAGTCGCCTCGTCGCCATGCCATGCGGTGCGGGCGGGGGATCGAAAATGGGGCGGCGAATGCAATATTGTTTTTGAAATCGTCGTCCAAAAACACACAAGCACAACAGAAACACGCGGAAATGTATGAACTGCCAGATTTTTCACAGTAGCAGTGGGTTTTTTCTTGCAACAAAATGTCTCTCCTCTCCTCCTGTGTCCTCCATTGATTTTATTTTATTTTATTTTATTTTACACCTGCGCAGTGTGCAATGATGGGCTGGCCCAGTGGCCTGGCCAGCCATGTGGGAGGGGACGACCATGCAAATTTTTGGAGCCATCTCACCAATCGCATGGCCACTTGGCCACTGAGACTTCTGGGATGTGCCAAAAAGCCCCCTTAAAACTTGCCCTAGCCCCCTAACCCGCTAACCCTAATCCTTGACTCCTTACCCATACGTCACAGACTGTCTTCTTAGTGGGTCAGAGAGGCACCCAGAGGTGCAACCCACTAGCCCACCATAACCTTACCCGTCATTAGCCTAACCCTAGCCCTAACCCTAATCCACCTTAGCCCATAGCCAGATCGACTTGCATTGCACTACACACGCAAGTACGATTCCCTTCTGTGGGACGTGATGGCAGGTGCGACCCGCTCATGGGACCAGGTGATTGAGCAGGTGCAGTGGCACTGCCTGGCCTGGCGACACGCAGGTCTCGCTCTGCCTGCAAATGGTATGCATAACCATATGGTTGTGCATGCCATTTTGCAGCAGCAGCAGGTGAGGATGGGAGACCCCCATGTTGCGGGGTCTCTTGGAGCCTGCTGCTGCTGTCCCTTCCTTTATAGCGGGCCAGCGGAGGCACCCACCCCACAGAGGTGCCTCCAGGAGCCCGCTACCCCCCCCCAAAACCAGTATAACGATAACGAAAAAAACGAAAAACGAAACGACTAATTTTTTCCGATTTTTCGCGAAAACGGAAACGAAACGACTCGGACCCTAGCCGAAAAAGAAAACGAAAACGACGTTTTTTTCCTGAGTCGTGCCCATCTCTAAAAATTATGTTAAGCAAATTTTCCTTTATACAAATTTCCATAGGAATGCATTGAAAATGGAGTAATTCCATTTTATGTTGTACAGATTTTCCCCATAGGCAATTATGTTAAGCAAATTTCCCCTATCTCCAGAATTTTTTATGTTGTACAGATTTTATGTTATACAAGCTGTTTGTTATACAAGGGTCCACTGTAAGTAAGTCCCTGACCCCGACGGACCAGCGCCCCACGGCTACCTTTGGCAATTTCAACAGGGGAAGGACAGAGAACACGGAGGGATCGAAGTACACAGGACACGACACGCTAATCGCGTTAGCATTCAATTTAAAACAGTCCAGAGTAAGCTCGCTATACTTAAACTCCTCTCCCCTCCCCCGCCCATCTTAAGCGGGTAACCCAAACATAGCAATCCCATCGGACAGTTTCTTTCCTCCCCACTCCACCCGCCCTAAGCAAATTTCCCCTATCTCCGGAATTTTTTATGTTGTACAGATTTTATGTTCTCCAAATCGTTTGTTATACAAGGGTCTACTGTATCATTTTCGCACTGAGGTATGTAAAATTCAAAGACACAATAGAGCATAAAAAGAGATCATACCTGTCAAATTTCAGGCAGCTAACTGAACAGGTTTGTGTAACAGACACTTTTAAAATCTGCCTGAAAAAAGAAGTCCTAAGCAATTTGAGCCCCTCCTGATTCATTTTATTGTCCAGACACAAACTGGGCTGCTTCACTCAGAAGTGAATCTAGACTTTCCTTTTCGATCTAGAACTCATACCAGTCAGTCCAACTTGGTTAATAATTTGTGAGCTGTCAGATTCTGGAGTACCCCAAAAGGTGTAACTTTCAGTTACACCTGAAAGCTGATGAAGCTGTTTGGATGAGCAGTGAAACGTTTCTATCTCTCAAAAAAGAAGTCCAGTAGCCACGACTCAACTTCCAGATAACTTTCAGTGGCAATTAATAAATCTCTATGTGGATTCTTCTTAAGTGTGTACCAAGCCAGCAGGTGGGCGTGCACCTCCAAGAATTCCAGTGGTGACTTCTCAATTGCTGGCTACTAATGACTGAATGTTAAGAGCCTCCATCCATAGTTCTTCAGGCATTCTACCCACCAAATCTAGTTCCTTAAATCTATTCTTCACCTCCACTGTGTATTCATAAGGGATTTGACTTAGATTGTAACTGACTGGCCCAGTGATCTTCCCTACTTTCTTAGTTTAAGTTTGAATTTTGCTGTAAGAAGCTGATGATCTGAGCCGCAGTCAGCACCAGGTCTCATTTTTGCTGACTGTATACAGCTCCTCCATCTTTGGCAGCAGAGAACAAAATCAATCTGAATCTTGTATTGTTCATCTGGTGTTGTCCATGTGTAGAGTTGCCTTTTGTGTTGTTGGAAAAGAGCATTTGCAATGACCAGCTTGTTCTCTTAACAAAACTCTATTAGTCTTTGCCCTGCTTTGTTTGGAACTCCAAAGCCAAACTTGCCAGTTATTCCTTTTACCACTTGTCTCCCTACTTTAGCATTCCAATCCCCTATGATGAGAACATATTTCTTTGGTGTCAGTTCTAGAAGGAGTTGTAAATCTTCATAGATTTGGGCAATCACAGCCTCTTCAGTATCAGTAGTTGGTGCATAAGCTTGGATTACGGTGATGTTAAAAAGTCTGCCCTGAAATCGTACCGAAATCATTCTATCATTTTTAGGTTGTATCCCAGCACAGCTTTTCCCACTCTTTTGTTCACTATGAAGACTACACAATGTCTTCTATGGGATTCTTGCCCATAGTAGTAGATGTGATAGTCATCTGAACTGAATTCACCCATTCCCATCCATTTAAGTTCACTGATGCCCAAGATATCAATGTTTATTCTTGCCATCTCATGTTTGACCACATCCAGCTTACCTTGTTTCATAGATCTCACATTCCAGGTTCCTTTGCAGTATATTTCTTTGCATCATTGGACTTTCATTTCTCTTCTAGGCACATCTGCGGCTGAATGTCCTTTTGGCTTTGGCCCAGCTGCTTCATTAGCTCTGGAGCTACTTGTACTTGCCCTCCACTCTTCCTCAGTAGCATGTTGGATATCTTCTGACCTGAGGGGCTCATCTTCCAGCGTCATATATTTTAGACTTTTGTTATTTCCATGGCAGGGATACTGGAATGGCTTTAAGGAATTTAAGGTCTACATCCCAATCCCAAAGAAGGGCAACACAAAGTAATGTTCCAATTATTGTACAATTGCACTCATTTCACACACTAGCAAGGATATGCTCAAAATTCTACAAGGCAGGCTTCAGCAGTATGTGGACAGATAATTCCCAGAAGTGCAAGCTGGATTTCGAAGGGGCAGAGGAATTACAGATCAAATTGCCAACATGTGCTGGTTTATGGAGAAAGCTAGAGAGTTCTAGAAAAATATCTATTTCTCCTTCATTGACTATGCAAAATCCTTTGACTTTGTAGACCACAACAAACTATGGCAAATTCTTAAGGGAATGGGAGTGCCTGATCACCTTTTCTATCTCCTAAGAAATCTATATGTGGGACAAGCAGCAACAGTCAGAACTGGATATGGAACAATTGGGAAAGAAGTATGACTAGGTTGTATACCGTCACCTTGTCTATTTAACTTATAAGCAGAGTACATCATGTGAAAGACAGGACTGGTTGAATCACAAGCCGGAATTAAGATTGCCAGAAGAAATATCAAGAACCTCAGATACGCAGATGATACTACTCTGACAGCAGAAAGTGAGGAGGAATTAAATAACCTCTTAATAAGGGTGAAAGAGGAGAGCGAAACAAATGGGCTGAAGCTCAACATCAAAAACGCTAAGATCATGGCCACCGGTCCCATCACCTCATGGCAAATAGAAGGGGAAGAAATGGAGGCAATGACAGAGTTTATTTTCTTGGGCTCCTTGAACACTGCAGATGGTGACTGCAGCAACGAAATAAAAAGACGCCTGCTTCTTGGGAGGAAAGCAATGGCAAACCTAGGCAGCATCTTAAAAAGCAGAGACATCACTTTGCCGACAAAGGTCCAGATAGTCAAAGCTATGGTTTGAGTTGAGCCATAAAGAAGGCTGATGGCCGCAGAATTGATGCTTTGGAGCTGTGGTGCTGGAGGAGACTCTTGAGAGTCCTCTGGACTGCAGGGAGATCAAACCTATCCATCCTGATTTTAGCCAATACATAACACCTGCAAAGCAGTTGATAATTTAAATCAGAGGTAAGCAATAGGGGACCCATGGCATTTTTATGACCTTTAGCACCTCAAGGTCCCAATTCTCACTTCCCTCCAAAATATCTGGACTATAGCCAATGAATATCTGGTATGAAAAGTATATCCCATCTCATATTATATTTCACACCTCATTTTGCTGCTATGTTTGAAGAAGTGGACATGTCCATGAAACATTACATTAAAATATGAAAGTAGTCTTTAAGGTGCCACATGTTTGTGTCTTTTGTTTTGTTTTATTTCATTTTGATTTTTTATTATTTTCATTTTGATTTCATTTTTGATTTCTGTCTGAAATTCTTGAAAAGACTAACATGGCTACCCTCTCAGAAACTCCAGATTTTAGAGTTTTCTTTTAACTTTTTGTTTACCCATGTGCTTTCTAGAGGGCATGGAGTTGACCCCCCCTTATATTTAGGGTAAGCCCCAAGACCTTTTGATGCTACCTAGCCCCAGCATATTTATTTACTATTTTTCAGATTGAATCTTCTAGAAAGCTCAAGGGAGCTTTTCAGGTTTTAAAAAAATGTTTTGGTTAAATCAGTTTTTGGCTTAACAATAAATTCACTGTAGCAACTTTTGCAATACCTAACTGCTGTATTAATTAAAACCAGACAAATCAGCTCTTCTGGCCATTCTCTGCTCCTTTAGCCACTATCCCTTGGTACATAGAGATAGGCTGCTGACATATCTGAAAAATGCCCAGTGGCCTCACTGAAATGGCCCATTCTAATTCAAAATCACAATGGAGCAACATTAGAGCTAGTTTGTGATAATAAGACAACTCTTAATTAATAGAAACGTCTGAGTGTCAGAGGAGGAGTGTTTCTTCTGCAAATTAGCTTGATTTGTTTGGTGATTGGTCTTTAGGGCATAATCACAGGATTCTTTTGTAAACAAGACAAACAAAAAAAGACTACCTCAATAACCTCTCTACAAAATTATGTTTTCAACTGTATTTACAAGTCATCTATAACATCTGGCATTAGTCCTGCTTTGAAGAGCCTTTTCCTAACTATTTGGATCTTACTATGTACAATTTGTGCAAAGGAAAAGATACACATGTGTTACCAGTATTTACAGATTATTTTGAGTCCGTGCTTGGCTCGGAACCAGTGTCCAATAATTAAATTCAAATAAAGTAAGGAAGCGCAAACACTGAACTGTTCAAGTCTGATTTATTAAAGCCAAGCCAAAAGCAACAGTCAGTGGTCTCACCCTGGATGGTGTGAGTGAGCCCTGAATGTTTGTTCAACATTAGTTTTTATACATACAAACCAGTTCAAGGTTTCCCTCAATTAGCATTGGTGGGTCATTGTTCACAGTTGCATCCAATCTCCTGTGCCATCAAGCTCTTGATGGTCCAAATCCTTGAGTCTATGTTCCATAGATTGGTGTTCTATTGTTCAACTGGGCCCAGTCTGGCAGAGACTGGGCAGAGACAGGGAATGTGGAACTTCAGACAATGAGACAATCTCCTGTCCCTCAGGCACAGTTTACCTTGGGGATAATCCCCTCATAGTTTACCTTGGGGATAATCCCCTCATCCAGGTGTCTGCCATTTCCTGGAGTCATGTACTTCAAGTTAATTTACACTCTTAATGTAATAAATGTTTTGGAGCCTGATTTCCCATGGTATCACATGGATTTAGGTAAATAGTAGTATCAGATAAATGAAAGTGCTAGTTCAGAGGTAGTAACAAAATCTGTAGGTAATTTGAGCATGATCAACCAAAATCCCCCAACAATGTACATGTAGAGGGCAAGAAAAAAGCAGAAAAGTTCAAGAAAATAATTCCAAATATTGTGGTTATGAGATCTACAGCTCAGACTCAGGCTGCAGATCTGGGCAAACTGAATTGCTCCAATTTGGCTTTGCTGTGATTTGATTTGTAGCCTGTATTATGGTTGAATTTGTGATCAGACAAGGGCTGTGAGTTGATTTGGGCATTCTGTTGTTTAGAATTAGTGCAGTGTGATTCTTATTTCAGCCCTCAGCCCTCTTTCTGCTGTTCCTTCCTCTTGTCCCACCTCTGCTGATCTTTTTATAGTTCACTGTCAAGCTGTCAACTCTTGGTACAGTGTTCTAAAAAAGTGCCAGTGCTCCAAAGTTCTTTCTAGTGTGTACAGAAATACCACATACCACAGGAATATATTTTATTTTGTCTGGGTTGTTTCTTATTTGTCTAGGGGTGGGGGTGTTTGTTTTTTAAATTTCTGCCTCAAGGTGTTCTACTCCTAGTATATGAATGCTGGTTACAAGGTGATCTTAACTCTAAATTCATACAGTATTTATTTATTTATTTTAAATTTTTGAAGGATAATCAGGTGAAAGAATACAGGGGTGGGTGTTCCTGAACTTCACACACCAACTACCTACATCATTGAAAAACCACCCACATACATGCCACCCCCATCGTTACTTGAACAAATCAATGAAAGAGGAAAGTTGATTTGAGTCATTCTAAAGAGTAGAAGCCCCCAGTGGCAGAGGGGGGGAAATCCATGTTGGCAGCAAAAAGGGACAGACTAATATTAATTGGCCTTTGCATTGTATAACTAATAATTCAGATTCATCTGTTTTATAAGCAGAGCGAATACTGTGGCATTTGATCACATAATCACAGTCTCAGTCTCAAAATGGAGATTCCAGGCTGAATGAACGATTGCTTGGTTTTCAATGGTCAGTTTGCCCCTAATTCTTAATTCTGGATGAAGAATTAATGGCTATTTTCCATTCCTGAAGATACAGGGTTGGCTGAAACCTAGAGATATGTCAATTCCCATAGGTTCTATCAAAAATAAAGCTATTGAACTACATTCATCTGAGAGCAATAAACTAGAATAAGGGTAGCCGTCATTATGATTTATTTCTACTATATAGCAATGTCCTGTTCTTGATCTGATAAGTGATGGTGTGCGCAAACAGATACAGACAATCTTCACATACAGGTATGCTTTGTTCAAGTTTTGAAAACAATTCTAAGGTACCTTCCCAGGTCTCCCAAGACCTCCTGTTTGGTCCTGATTTTCCATGCCACCTGCAAGAGGAACCTGTATTTCCAGTCTCTGTAACAATGCTGTGGAAAATATTCAAGAAATGTAAATGCACCAGATCAAGAAAACTAAAGGTAGATTATCCTTTGATAGATTTGGTGCATATAAAGATTCTGAAGGGATTTAAAGTTTTACACAGTGTACTTATGAAAAATTCTGTAATGCCGAGAAGAATCAAAATAGTTTTACCACAGGCCTGTAAATCTTTTTCTGGATCTCCCCCCGCCCAATACTGCTCCCTATTTCCCAGAAGTTTGCACTTAAACTGGTGCTCTGTTTTGTCTCAAGGGCCTGTTAACACTTGCGGTGTGGTAAAAATTATTTCTATGTCAGCAGGAAAGAAAGAGTATAACAAATTCCCCCCATCAATTAGCGGCAGGCTGAAGCCCCAGGGGTGCTTCCTTCTTTGAAAATTATGCATACAAAGGAAACAAGTTGCAGTTCTTTGCAAAGTTCCTGGTTTATGCATGTGGGGTATTTCTTTTGTGTCTCCTACTTAAAATGCCAAGAGAGGGTCCAATGCTGCCTTGCAATATTGCACCTGTGTTTCCAGCGGGAAAGGTATGCCAACCTTTACATCACAAAAGGCAGTCTGAATGTTGACCGTGCCAATGTTAGCAGTCAGAGTGGTGGTTGACCTTTGGCACTCCAGATGTTTTGGACCACAACTTCACACTCCTGCCACTAGATGGAGAATGTGTATGTTGCGTGATGAGCCTTACTTCACGGGCACTTGTCTCAAAACAGAAACCGAGACAAGAGAATTCCTGAGGTCAGGGAGAGGTATGGCTCATCACGCTTAAATCCCAGTTCAGGGGGTGCGGTCGGGATGAGATTCCGCCATCACACAATGGACGTGGAGTAACATTTTCTTGTACCGGTCCCAAGCGAGACTGCGAACCGTAATGAGAGGGACGTGAAGTAACCGTCAAAGAGAAACCAAGCAACGGAGAAATCCCAAACTTCTTTTAATCGCTTCACAACCAGACTGAAAGCAAACTCCATGGCTCTTTTCCAACAGGTTTTGTATTATTTGCAGTGCAAAGCAATCTGAATGGCTAAATGAAATCAACTATCAAAGTATAGGCATCTGATTAACACATGCAGTTGTGATGAAGTTCTGCTTTTAGCAGTGGCGTAGTCCTGCCACCCCATGGGGGCTGAAACACTGACCCTTCTTTTTAAGCAAGAATCCTGCATGGTCCTTTCCTACTGACTATGTCAGGTCACTCTCTTCATCCTATCCCTTCAGGCAGCTGCAGCACATCTAAATCTGTGACATTAAATGACTAATTGGCAGGGGTTCATTCAACCATATATTCATTGATACATATGTTCAATGATACATATGCATGAATTGACACTCGATCTCACAGCAGATGCGTATAAAGAAGGCTTTGAGTACAGATGACAGGCTCTGAACTTGGTGGATCCAAGTTAGGAAGTTAGAAGTTAGGAAGGTCTAACTTCTCATACCCAAAGGAAAGTCTAACTTCTCATACCTCAGCTGACTATTGCTACTTCTGAACTGGATCTTGATGCTGTTACTGCTCTCAGAACTTAATCTGAAATGCTGAAAACATGTTAAGAACAGTTGCCTTGCAAAACTGTGCCTCTGTTGCCAGTATGAAAAGGATTTACACAGTGAAGGCAACCAATATCAGCAGTCAGGATAGTCTCTTGTGCTCACGGCCATTTCCCAAGCAGGAGAAATCCCACAATCTGTATGCAACCTGCAGGGGGTGAGGGTGGTGCATGTGTGAGGGGAAAAGTCCCCCTGCCCAGCAGGGATGAAAATTAGAGGAAATGTTGGCCTTCTCTTTCATATGTTAAACACATCTAACCCAGATGCAAATTCATTCTCATGGCTGTTTTTCAACTTAGGTATTTATTACTCAGGGCTCACTCGCTTTCTGCTCCTCCCCTTTTTCTCTACCCACCAATCCCTCTCTGTTTCCCCATTGGCTCATTCACTTTCCTTCTCGTCTCGCCAACCCCATCTCTCAGTGCTCCTCTGCCCCCCCCCCAATGGTTCCATCCCCCCCTTTGGACCATGTCTTATTTCTCTCTCTCATTCTCCATCAGGCTTCTCCCACTCACTCTGTTCCTCATCACTCTCCAACCCCCTTCTCTCAAACTTTTTCTTTAATTTATTTAACGTGCTTTGACCACACCTTTTCTGTTTATTTGGCTTACATGATTTTTAAAAATATTAAAAGCTAAAAACTGTAAATTAGTCAAATATTAAAGAAGAATTAATAACATTATATTTAAATATTAGATAAAAGCATTATGAAAACACATGTAGAAGCAATAATATATCAACAATCCTGTTTGCCATCTCTGAGGTACTCAATCATTAAGGAAAAGACTGCCTGAGGTATTAGGATGATTCCTCTGACTGGGCTGAATAAGCTGGCAGAAGCATGGTTCTGAAAAGTACCTTTGAAAAAACCCCTAAAACTGCTGGGATCCCTCAGCAAGCATGGCCATTAATACACGGCCTATGCAAATACCGTAAGAACAATCTTCTTCAAAGGTAAAGCAAAACAAAATGTATTTAAAAAAACATTCAGACAAAAACAATGTGTCTCCCATAAAGGCCCATAAATGTCCCTGGCTTCCATGGCTACTTCCACTAACCATGGAAATCTCTCCTTTCACATTTTTATTTATTCATTTTCCCCTTGTATAAACACAGATTTAAGCAACAGAATGAATGAGATAAATATGTCCTATATGTGCTCTGTTCTGCCAAATGCTACAAAAAGATTCTCATCTGATCAAAACTTAAGCTCTTCTTCCTCTTCTTTCTTCCATGTAATTAGTGTGGGCACAATTGTAAGATCATACACTACTCTCCATTTTGTAGAAGAACCTAAAAGCTCAGTGAAGTGGAACACCTGGTCGGGGAGCTGGGGGCCATCAGATTCCCTACTCAGCCCCCCAGGTGAAAATGCAGCCTGTGTAGCCTGGAATAAGCTACACAGTCCCAGAACCTCACCAAACTAAGGGAACAGCAAACCACATCTGAATACTGTGTACCCAGGAAACCCTGGAAAGTGTAACTGTGGCATGTAATTCTTATTTCTGCTTTCTCTACTAGCAGCCTGCCAGCATTTCTATGCAAATCTCAAAGACATCCAAGCAGAGCATAGCCATTTGCCTGGCTGTGAATGACCATCTTACATATTTTGTATATATTTGTATATATCATCACAGACCTTTTGTGTTGTTTCAGGGCCTTATGGCGCCAGCCAAGTCACAGTAATCCTGTCAGCCTTTAAAGTGAATAAAAATCTTCTTTAGTGTTTCCAGTGACAAATATAGGAAATTCCCTTAACAGTCAGTGTGTTTCAGCAAGAATAAGAAACACAAGGCTTCCCAAGAATGTGGCTGCTATGTAGCATTTTGTGTCTGACTTATACTGCGAGAAGCAAAATCTTTCTTAAATATGAATGAGGAAACATGTCCATATATGCACTTTCCCAGGCATCATGGACACCTGGCGTTAAGTCATCACCACAAGAGACTAGACTGGAGAGAATGTGTGTGTTGTGTCGTTATAGTCGTGACCGACCCTTCGTGACCCCATGTCCATGGAGTATTCTTGGCAGGAATACTGGAGTGGTTTGCCAGTTCCTACTCCAGGCGCCTACAGCACCTGGTATTCCCTGGTGGTCTCCCATCCAAGTACTGACCAGGGCCGACCCTGCTTAGCTTCCGAAATCAGGCGAGATCGGATGTGCTTAGGGCATCTAGGCAGCTCTACATAGTCACAATTAGCAATTTTGGCACCTGGGGAGAGTGGCAATGTATTTTACCCACTCTACCCTGAATCATGGGTGCAGCCACCCTCCAAGGAGGAGGAAGAGGAGACTGGGGTGCCCCTGCAGAAAATGAAAAGTTTATGTTTTCAACAAAAGGAAAGCGAAGAGGGCCAAGAGGTGTTGCCATTTATTTTCCTCATACTCCTCCGCAGATTCACCTCTAGATTTTGGTGCCCACCCTAATTATGGCCCTAGCAATTAAACATTTATCCACCAAAATAGACTAACACTTCAGAGTGATCTATTGTAGCTCTTCAGTGTGTTCCCGGAACCCCATACACATTACTGTATCTCAATAAACTCTACACCAAGCCTGAAACAAGCAAGCTGGAGGCTGTGACTGAGTCGCTTACTTGAATTTTTTCTCTGGAATTCGTGGCAGAATTGAGCTGCAAACTTTCTGGTCCACAGTCTTCAATTTCCTGGTCTCTTATCAACACCAAAACCAAACCAAAATGAAAACCACTTCCAAATGTGAAGATGTGTATGTATTTTTCCCCATCAGAGTTTTCATACTGTTCCATTGTTTGGAGCAGTGGCCACCAGCCTTTTTGTTCTCAGAGACTGGTATTGTTCATGCATGCAATGCTTGCACGCATGTGCAAGAGACTCCACCCACCCACCCACCTGCACTATGTGCATGTGTGAAACAGGTACCCTGTGCACAGTGTTCCATCATGACCAAACCAGAAGCAGTTGCAATGGATTGTGGGGGGGGCACAGAGAGGGGGGGAAAGCTTGCATGCTCGCTTGGGGGCATGCCTTAAAAGAAACCATTCTGCTGAGGCAATTTGACATGTTCGCAACAGGCTACAGCCCTGTAGTGGGCCATGGCCCGGGGTTTGGAGACCTCTGGTTTGGTGTATTTCCTTCAAAAATGCTTCTTTCTCTGCCAAAAACCTGCCACCTGTGAGCTTTTTTTTATAACATAACCCTTTATCTTTAAAATGCCTACTGTTGAGAAAACCATTCATTGAAGAACTCTAGAGTGGGTTTTCTTCTTCTCTCATTTAAAAGGCTGGGCTGATTGTTTTTATTCCCGTGGCATCACTTTCCTTACTGTTCAAGAAAGATTGTTTTGTTCCAGACGGATGATGAGTGAGGAGAGGGCAAATGGCATATATATACACAAAGGAACATTCCTTGGAAATGCCTCAGAAGAGAACCCAGACGATGTCTCACACGCATACCTTTAGAGAACTGTTTATTTAAGTTGAGATAGCCATCTGCTCCCAACCCCTGGGAAGCATTTTACATATATTAAGTTCCTTGCCTGGATGTTTCGGGAACCCCCCCTTCTCTTCTTGTAGCAACAAGGACCAACTTACCTAATTACGTTGCACTGAAATAAAAGGGGGCAGCCGTGTGGCCATAACAAAATACAAATGCAATAATAGGTTTTAGGTGATGCTTAATAGGCCACTGATGTGTATGTGTGTGTGTTGTGTCGTTACAGTCGTGACCGACTCTTCGTGACCCCATGTCCATGGAGTTTTCTTGGCAGGAATACTGGAGTGGTTTGCCAGTTCCTACTCCAGGCGCCTACAGCACCTGGTATTCCCTGGTGGTCTCCCATCCAAGTACTAACCAGGACCAACCCTGCTTAGCTTCTGAAATCAGGCGAGATCGGATGTGCTTTGGGCATCTAGGCTCCAGGCCACTGATAAAAACAATAAAAACATCGCAAGCTTTTGTGGATAAAAGCAAGTATCAAATGTACAAACAGGGCAAGATGGGGTTTGCCATGAGGTTAATCTTTAAAGATCTTGAGAAGATGAATTTCGCCAGGCATGTCTGTCTTAAATGAGGTAGAGAGAGCTGGGATTACTGGGCGGTTCTTTGTTTGAAGATTTGAAAGGGAATTCCAAACACAAATAGTGGGTGCCCCCCCAACCCGGAAATAGACCTTTAGCAACTGGGTTGGGGAAACTCAAGCTTCACCACCATACTTGGAGGAATTGAAAGAGAGAGTCAGAGGAAGCTCCCCTGTGGAGACTCTAGGTGCCAGGGGAGAACTTTCCAGGGGGGCTCTATTTGGGGGTGCATTACTCAAAAATCCAATATCCACCTAACTTTGAGGGATTGCAGAGAAGAGAGAAAGGAGAGCCACGGGATACTTCTCTCTAAATTTAGTATCCCTAGTGCCTTGGGGCCATTTTATGGCCAAATGAATTAACAAATCTAAATTTGGCTAAAAATCCATTGTATTCATTGGGGACTCCATTTATGATGAATAAATATTGATGAATTTTGACAAACTAGCCAAATTCATCAGAGAACGTGA
Source organism: Phrynocephalus versicolor (assembly GCA_023846285.1). NCBI lineage: Eukaryota > Metazoa > Chordata > Lepidosauria > Squamata > Agamidae > Phrynocephalus > Phrynocephalus versicolor. The sequence continues at coordinate 21,250,073 of JAHTLZ010000010.1, read as the reverse complement.
TTCGTTTTTCAGTTCATCCCCATCTCTAAATGTGAGCCATTGCTCAGCATTGCAAGAGACTTCTGATTAACTCCTAATCGATTACTTGCAGCCTTCCTCAGCCTGCTGCCCTCCAGAGGTGTTAGACAATAGCATTGACCATGCTGACCAGGGATGATGGGAATTGTTGTCCATAACAATGGGTTAAGAAAGGCTCTCTCACTCTCTCTAAGTTAGAAGATCATTAGTAAGACAGAAAGATACACCCATTTCCTGACAAAAAGGTACTGATCTGTATCATGTGCTGCATCATACATGAAACTGTCACCCTTTCTTTAGTAAAAATACTTATTGTTTCATTCTAACAGCCAGCAACTCACTTCTTTGATTTTACAAAGCATGGGTTCCGCAGCATTTAACCAAATTCCACACCATTGCTTCACTGACTTGATATAATACAGTCCATTGTTGCAGAGTGCCACACTTTCCTATACAGACAGCAAAACAAACATGTGGTTATCACAGAAACACACACACACTTTTTGCTGCATGCAACTGACCTAGAAAACCTCATTGCCTTGCATACCACCATTCTGAACCCCATGGAGCTAAAATGCAGTTCCGGGGATGGGGTGGGGGGCATGGATTATGCCCAGAATGGTACAGATTAGCTTTAAAGCCTCCTCATTGTCAATCTCCTCCCAGGTCCTGTTTGCACTATGTTATCAATGTTTAGTTTCCATCCCTCATAACTTTTAGATGGTCTACTGTGCATGATTACATGGAATGTATGCTCTTTTCTTAACTGCTTGTGTTCTCTTTTAGCGTTAATGTTGTCTTCTAATGCCATAATATTTCTTAGATTTAATATCAACTCTTCCAGTCCCAGAAAGAAAACATATTTTGGTCTAAAATTGCCATAAGGGGGCACTCTTGCACTTTATTCCTAAACTGATTTCTAAACTACTGTACAATATGGTAATCAAATTTAAACCAACTGGTGCCATCTCAGCTACACCTGCTTAGCCTGCTTTTGGGAGCATTGCGGGGACAGTCTGGTGAGTTTTTCAAGACACTGATCAGACAATGTCCAGCTTGTCCCCAGAGCATTCCTACCTGCATCATTCTGGCACCTGTCAGAAGACTTCTAAAATTGCTGTGGTTTGGATCAGTTCCAGAACATGTGATTTCAAAATGATCCAAAGTAAAACTTTCACTTTCAATTTGCCAACACTGTGAAGTGACTCAATAAACAATACTTCTGCATTAATCACTTTGCCTGCTGGGCAGAGGGCAAGAGGGGTGTGTGTGTGTGTGTGTGTGTGTGTGTGTGTGTGTGTGTGTGTGTGTGTGTGTAAACTATTGCTGATCTGCTACATCATGTATAATATACTGTATACTTTTTTGCCTTGTCTTAAAGGGCTGGTAGAGAAACTGCCTGCAGTCAAATCCTAAATGAGGGTTTCAGCTGCAGGCAGTTTTTCAGCTGGCCCATTAAGAAAAGCCAAAGATTTTTTTTTTAAAAAAATTATAACTTATATAGCTCATTGGCAATAGTTTACATACACTCCCCCTGCCCTCTGCCAAGCAGGGGGAGTGCAAATTTGCCAATATTCTGAAGCAGCTCGCTTATTAAGCTACATTATGATACTGTCAGGGCTCTCAGGAACCATTTCCATGTGAACAGTCAGGCTTGATTAGATGGTACTAATCAAGCCTGACCATTCACAAGGATCATGCATTAGCTTGCTCTCTGCTGCCAGTGTAGCTGCACCCTCATTCTCAGAGTGTGGATCCTTCTATGCCAAAACATCACCCATCTTCATGCAATAAGGAGGTTCCTGCAAGCTCTGTGAAACCCAAGACTAACAAAAGTACAAAAAACTTTGACGGGAAAAACACAGTAGAAACTCAACACCCTGGTGAAGAATGAACATGCCCCATGCTCACAGGATGCCTCACAGATGATTGGAAGAAATTAAGGGAATGGTATATTCTAAAATAAGAAGTATTGCTGGCTGAACAGGAGGGATCCTAAAGCAACCTATGCTGCAACAATTTATTGCTGGTCTCATGTTTTTGTAGTTATCATGTATATACCATCATATTGCCTTAAAAGACCCCTCATGCATTGCTGGTCTTTTAAAAACAAAGAGATTAAATTAATCAGTACCACCACTTTAATTTACATTCCATCATAACCTTCCCACACAAATGTCTTTTTTCATGTGGGGGCATATGTTTTGGCAAAACAACCCCACCACCCACCACAAATATTCTAATGTTGACATATTCTGTCTAGAAGATACTTTAAGCTGGAATCAGATACTGCACAGTAAATGATGTTTCTGCGATTTGTGTTCACCAAGAAAATGAGGATGTCACTTTTATTTTCAAACAAGCCACCCTTCTTTCCTCACACACTGCCCCCAAAAGAGACACTGATTTAAAGGTGAAACCAGCAGTTGCTGCAATGATTCCTATGACCATGGAATTCATGAGCAAATGTAGTAAGTAATTGTGCTTTGGATTCATTAATTAAGATGACTATGACACAAGAAATCACTTGCAAACCAAGATACAGACATAGCACCCATCAATGAGTCTGGCACAGGTATGTAAATTTGATGTTGACCAGAAAGGTAGAAAAGGGAGTGTGCTCGCCCTAACTCTTGCCATTTCTGTTGCCCAGACAGGAACAGCAGCAGAGGATAAGAGCCAGAACATTTCTCCTTTCTCTGATGTTTCATTTATAATAAGCTTTTCCAAAGGCCTCTTCTCAGTGAGAATGTTGCTAAAACAATGTTGTGGCTAGAATGGTGCCCAGGGTTTTGGGAGATCCCAGTTCCAATCCTCATGAAGCCATGAAACTCACTAGGACTGCATGGGCAAGCCACACTGTCTCAGCCTGGCCTACCTCACAAGGATGTTGTTGATCAGACTGGGCTGAGGGAAACCAACTTTCCTGCTTTGAGCCAACTGGAATAGAGATGGGAGGGAAAGGTAACTAAGAAATAACAACAAAGAAAGTGGGTGCCGTTACAGGATATAAGTCCACCGTTGAGGATGTTGGCAGCCAGGCCTTAAAATATGGCTGGATTCATCCATATGTCCTTGGCTCAGAGGCGTCCATTGCAAAGCTATAGGATGAGAAAGCAGCAGGTTCTGAAGGCCTCCCAGGAGGTGCTGGGCTTAGGAAGAGGAAGGCTACAAACCTGGTTGGGTGTGGGCTGTGCAGTGCAGTGCTAGGGCGAGCGTAACTCAGAAGCGGCAGATGGAGCCCAGGGCTGAGCAGAATCCATCCAGGTGAGAGAGTCAGGAAGGCAGGAAGCAAAAGGCACACAGGCAGGGCAAGGCAAGGCAGGCAAGCTAGGATCACAAGGCAGGAGGAAGGAGGTGTGAGCAGCAGTTGAGAAAGACCCCCCCAACGCCAAAGTAGGTGACTTAGGAAGCCATCATGAGTGGGAGGAGGTCCCATGACAGGTAATGGACTCTAGATGGGAAGGGAGGCATGATGCAACCTAGCCAATGAAATTTCAGTACAGTATTTGCAAATGGCTGCCACCCCTTGGGCATTTCATTGGTAAAAAAAGAAAAAGGTGGAACCCCAGCAACATTAGGAAATAGGATTGATGCCACAGGATGAATATTATGAAGGAAAAGAAAAGCCGTGGGGAAGAAGTTTATAAAAGTTTTGCTCCTTCTTCCAAAAAAACCCTTTCAGGCTCAAAACTGTTACCTAAGAACTTTACCCTCATTCCTGAGTGAGTTATGGGGTGGCAACTTAAAACATCACCAAAAGGGATGATCTACAATACCAGAAAGAGGGTCCTGGTTCTTCTAAAACTGCACGTCCAAATTTTATGTAGAATTGAAAAATGAAAATATTATGTACATAATTTTAACAGCATTCTTCTGCATCACATTCAAGTGTGTGTAGGGGAAGGGACCAGGCACTGGGTGTGCCAGCGAGTGGGCTGTCAACAGACAAGTCCCTGGTCTAGCTTTTCCTCCTGATTCTTCATTTTTAAATCATGGTGTGGCTGGCCAGCCCTTTAAATGGAGGGCTGTCCCCTGCATAAAGGTGGACAGATGCCCACCCTAAGGGGGTCAACATGGAATGTCCAATTCTGCCCATAAATATGTGTCTGGGAATCTAATTCAGTTTCGCAGCTTGTACTACCCAGGTGAGAGCAGTAAAACCCCACGAAGTGCTTTCTCTGCACCTGGTGATAGCCAGAGAGAGTTTGGTGCTTGGGGCATCTTTATGCATTCCCTGCTAAAAAATATAGTAACATACTGAATGTTTGACAGTTTGCTGCCTGTCAGTGGTGCCCCCCTACTTCCCTCATTTTCTAGTTCTTTCTCATCGGAGATGGTGGGCTGTCATTAAGTAGGAGAGTAACACTTTTTTGGAACTTATTATTAGTTTTTCCTTGAGGTCATTCACCATTTTGAGACTTGACACCTCAGAAAATGGTAGCCCCATTTTAATCCTTCCTGGAAGCAGTGGCACCAAAGATAAAAGGAAGAAAATGAAAACAGGGAAGGAAAACAGTAGGCGTGGCATAAAGCTTAGGAGAAGGATGTGGGTAGTGCAGGGAACTAAGAACTATCACAAGGCCTTTTCACACGACCCCTAAGATCCGCTGGCCACTTAAATTCGGACCAGAGATCTTGGGGGTTCGTTGCTCTTTCGGCGTCCCCACCCCTCTGCACTTCCTTGCTCCTGTCTGCGTGAGGGAAGGGAGAAAAAAAGAGGAAAAAATGCAGGCTCACCTCCGAAGCCGCCTGGACCCCCATCGTCCTGATTCCTTCTCTTAAAGGGGCGGGAGGCAAAAACAACAACAAACAAAAGCGAGGAGAGCCCGGCACTCTAGGTTACATCCGGATCTGGGGATTTTCACCCTCCAAGAGCAGGTAGATGAAAAGTGTGCTGGGACGCGCTTAGGTGGGCGTGGTCACACTTAATTTTCTGCAAACTCCGGAGCTGGTGGGGAAACAATTGTAAGCTCCGGAGCTGGCAGCCATTTGCGGTGGAGTTTAGGGGTTGTGTACAAATACCCACAGCTGATTGAGCAGATGCTGTATTACTGTATTATCAATTTAGGGTACATCACTGAGCAAGCCAGTTGGTGCAAAACAGACTTCCTCAACATGATCTCCAGATGTTTTGGACTACAACTCTCACAAGTACAGACTAATTTACCGATGGGAGTGTAGTCCAAAACATCTTTTTTAAAGAGTGACCCATTGCATCAGTAGATAGGTCACATTTCCCAGAATCCTCATCTTGGTTTATTCACTACTACACTGCTGAGTTCATTGCCCATGAAAGCAAGTGGCAGGACTTCTGAAAAGTTCCCTCTAATACCAAGCAGTTCCCAAATACAGCTACAGGAGCCAAGCAGTTCTTACGGTAAATCCGATGCCCACAGTCGCAGAAAAAGAGCCTGGGATGAATTTGCCCTGGTCAAACTGAACCAGCAGCGATGTCTTCCCGACTCCACTGTCTCCAACCAAGATAGTCTGCAGAGATCAGACAAAAAGACAGATTAGTCTCAGAGACCAATTATCCAATTGGATTCATTAAAATTAAAATGTCAAGTGTTCCGTAGAGCTGAAAGGCGTTGGTGGAAAACTCAGACTGAAACAGACAAAGAAACAGTGAAAGGCCTTTGGAAGTCTTACTCCAAGGCAGTGGAGGCAGCAAAGAAATCATTTTTCTATGCCATCATTGATTTGGCACAAAATTGCCCAGGACAGCTTTTCAGAATAGTCAAAAGTCTACTACATGCTGACCCACGAGTGGATAACACAGGCCACTCTGTATCTCACTGTGTTGAATTTGCACAACACTTTGCAGGCAAAATTGAACAGATCTGGGCTACCTTGAATGCTGCTATTGACCCAGAACCTGTAAATAAAACACCCCACCCTGGTTGTCCTGTATTAATGGATGACTTTCAGCTCCTACAGATGGAGGATGTGGTCAGGACCCTAGGGAAGGTGAGGGCCACCACATGTGTGTTGGATCCTTGCCCCTCATGGATCATAAATGCTTCCAGAAAAGGTATGGCAGACTGGTTAGGAAGAGTAGTGAATGCTTCCTTACAACAGGGCAGGATTGCAGCATGCTTAAAGGAGGCAATAGTAAAACCGCTGTTTAAAAAGCCCTCCTTCAACCCAATGATACTGAACAATTGCCAACCTTTACAGAATATCCCATTCTTAGGGAAAGTCCTAGAGCGGGTTGTGGCCTCTCAGCTCCAGAGGATTCTGGATGAGATAAACTACTTGGACCCATTTCCATCTGGCTTCAGGTCTGGCTATGGGACTGAGACAATACTGGTTGCATTGGTAGATGACTTATGCAGGGAAATGGATAGGGGATTTGTGTCCCTTTTGGTTTCACTAGACCTCTCAGTTGCTTTTGACACTATAGAACATGGCATCCCCCTGACTCGTCTCTCTGAAATGGGAATTGGTGGTACTAGATTACAGTGGCTCCAGTCCTTCCTGCAGGAAAGAATGCAGAAAGGGTATTAGGTGATTCATGTTTGACACCATGGCCACTGACCTGTGATTCTGTCTCCAATGTTATTTATTATCTGCTGTATATGAAACCACTGGGGGAGATTATCAGGTCTTTTGTGGTTAAGTGTCACCAGTATGCCGGTGATACCCAGCTCTACCTCTCGTCACCTCCAGATTCTAAGGGAGCTACTATCTCAACTTTACATGAGTGTTTAGCTGCAGTAATGAATTGGCTGAGGATGAACAAAAATGAAACTAAACCCAGAGAAGACAGAGGTGCTGCTAGTCAGTCGAAAGGGAGAACAGGGGATAGGGGTGCAACCCTTACTGGATGGGGTCACCCTCCAATTGAAAAAAGAGGTACACAGCTTGGGGATGCTCTTGGACTCATCCTTGAGCTTGGATGTCCAGGTCATGGCTATGGCCAGGAGCACATTTGCACAATTAAGGTTAGTACGCAAGTTCCACCCATTTCTTGAGAAACCAACTCTGGCCACTGTGACACATGCCCTAATGATATCCCTGCTAGACTGCTCTAATGTGATCTATGTGGGGCTACCGATAAAAAGTCTCAGGAAACTTCCATGGCTCCAAAATGTAGCAGCCAGACTGCTGACTGGGGTGGGGTACAGAGATCACATTACACCCTATTAAAGCAGCTACACTGGCTGTCAATCAGCTATCGGGCACAATTCAAGGTGCTGACCTTGACCTACAAAGCACTGTATGACCTGGGTCCTGGATCTGGGCTCATCTGAGCTTTGAAAATTTACTTTTTAAAATGCCATATCCCAGTATATCCCTAGCATATGGCCCATCAATTTGGGAAGTTATGCTGCAAAAGAAGAGAGTAACTTGCTTCAGGTTCTAGATATGTGGAATGATGGAGAAATGTCTGAAAGGCTCATCTGGAACTCATGTCAGATGGTTTCCACATTTTCCAAGATACTGTACCAGCTATACCCAAACTCCAATACCCCAAGCCCTTCTTGTTATAGGTGCTACTAGCTCACATTTACCTTTCAAAGTTAGAGGGCAGTACTGCAATCCCACTTCCCTGCTTTTGCTGCCATTGCTCTTCATGGCATTATTGAAAATGTTTTGCAAAGGAGAGCTCTTGTCTAAGCATTCTGTTGGTTTCATAACAGTACAGGAGACATACATGGAGAATGGGGTTGCTCTGCTTTACACACAGGAAATGGTAGGTTCAATCCCTAGCATTATTAGCTCAAAAAGCTGCAGTTTCAGAGCACTGGCCACAATCCTACTGGGTGTTTTAAATGCACAAAAGAAATCACAGATGTCGCTAGCTATGGGAAATTGGGCAGGCATTGGTCACACATTGTTCTTCTGCCTGGTCATTCATCCAGTTCTGGCATACACCTCCCATCTTCCCAATGAGCTGTAAGGAACAGCACCGACTTCTGCAGCTCCTCCTTCGCATCCATAAATATAATAATGATTGTGTGCCATTGAGTCAGTTCTGGCTGATGATGACCCTGTTCAGGGTTTTTAAAGTAGAGAAGACTCAGAAGTGTTTGACCATTCCTTGCTGAGGGTGCTGTGCAGCTTACCCAAGGCAAAGCAAAAGGAACTGGTACATCCACTGAAGTCAAAATACGAGTGGGAGACAGACTGTCTAGATGTATAAAAACAGAAAACCATCTTTATTCCCTATTAAATCATTTTTTAAAAAGCTCTGGATTGATGCATTTTGGCAGGGTGTTCTTCAGGAGCTGAGCAAAAAACAAAATTACATATTAAATATCTTTCTATAAAAGGGATACATGGCTTAGGATTTGTAGACTTACAGCAGTACATATATTGAGCACAATAGATGTGTCAAAACACATTTCATGAAATAGCATAAAATCAGATGCATACTGAGTTTTTTGCTCAGCTCCTGAAGAAAGCCCCACTGAAACATGTCAAACCAGACCTTTTTTAAAAAATGATTTAACAGGGAATAAAGAACGTTTTATATTTTTATACATCCTGAGACTCTGTCTCCCACTCGTATTTCACTTTGCCCAAGGCTAGAAAGTAGAAAACATGGTATTACTTTCGTGTAGTAGTTTGGACACTCTGTAGGACACGTTCACTAGAATTATCATGGGGTTTTTTTGAGGTTCACGGCACCAGTGAAACAAAAAGAAACATTCGTTTTTATTGAAGAAAGATTTATCGTCAGACCATGGTGTGTGGTATTGTACTTACCCAGTGACTACGTTTCCTGTCAGGAAGCAGCACATTTGCCATTTCTGTCTCTTTCATACTACTGTTGCAATATTTCCTGCCTTTCATCTCCTGCCACTTAGCTTGCGGGGTGGGGTGGGGTGGGGTGGAGGGAGAGGAACTGCGGATGGACACTACAGGATTTCAAAAATGATGCTACTTCTGCTTTCATGTCCCTGGTGTTCTGACGAAGAGGCTCAGCCTGCCAGAGTACTCCTAACTGGATGGGGAAAGAAGAAGTGGTCGGAGTCTAATTCCCACAGACCACGTGGTGCGCAGATGTTGGAAGAAGTCAGGTTGCATGTGAAAGGAAAGTCAAGATCTCTGGCGGCATCAGATGGAACAGATGCTGAAGACACAAGATAATGCAAGTCTCAGGGGATGGCCGCCAGCATGCCACAAAGGTGGATAACTGTGGGGTTACTTCTCTTTCTTACAGGTGAGAGGTTCATGTTTCTCTGTCTGTTTTGAGGGAGCATAGCCTGCCAGAATTATTGCGGTATCTATGCCCCATGATTTTTAAAACAAGATGCTAGGAGTTAATTTTACATCTTCTCTTTCAGTTTGCCAGTCTGCTATTTTCGTAGTGGCTTTATAGCCTGTATATGTTCCTTTCTCTGGCTTTTCATTATTATTTTTTGCAGAGTCTGTCATCTTCTGTTCATATCTAGGGAGAGAAGAAGTGTGAGAGGCTGAAAAGTAGATCTGGATGAACAGGTAGATGCCTGGGTGGTGATGTATATCTATCTATCTATCTATCTATCTATCTATCTATCTATCTATCTAT
>JAHTLZ010000010.1:21211640-21230626 GCA_023846285.1 Phrynocephalus versicolor | reverse complement strand
TGGGCAGGTGTGTACATAAAATGCAGCTATTCTTAGAGGTGACTCTGTATGTACAAGTAGGACCTCCGTATCCACTGATTCATTATCCACTGATTCAGTTATCCACAGTTGGCAGAGGGGAAAAATTAAATAATTCAGCAGCCACAAAGCAAGCTGTTGTCACAAACAGCAGCTGTAGAGCAAGCTATTGTCACAAATAACAACTATAAGGAAGCTACTGTCACAAACAGTGGCCATAAAGCAAGCTACTGTCTCAAAACAACAGTCATAAAGCAAGCTACTGTCAGGAAAGAGCAGTTTGGGGATGGGTGGGCAGGTATTCTCTCTTATCCACTGTTTTCATTATCCACAGGAAGGCCTGGAACTGATCCCCAGCGGATACTGGGGTCCTACTGTATATGACAGTATACCTTAACTCAGCTGCTCCTTAATGTTTGGTGGAGTGAATGGGGTTGGGGGCGGGGCGGGGATTCGTTTCGCTTCATCTGATCATAGAAGTGGCCGAGAAAAGTGCTGGGGCTGCCCAGAAGTGCACGAAATAAAAGTATAACTTGCTGAAGGATGGATTTACTTTTAAAGTAATGTTGGTTATTAGGAGTGGGGAGTCCAATGATCAAGTGAGAGTGAAGCAAAAGGAGAAAGAAGAAAATTATCAGCCACTTGGCAAACATCTAGTTATGTGGGTTAGGTCAGGTCCAGGCAGCAACCTAGATGAAAAAGATCACCCATTTCCCATAATGTAGTCATCCAAAGCTCTTCCAAGAATCTGCCTGCCTCTGTGCCTGCTCCCCATGCCTGCCTACCTGCATTCTGTCACTGAAAGTCGTACCACTTTTTGTCCTTTCTGTGCTAATGCAGCTTTACAATGTTACTTTGAAGCATTGTTTATTACATAGTTTGCTTTATTATTTATTTCCTTTTTTTTTCATTTTTCTTCAACTGGCACACTGTCCCGTAAGTGCAAAACACGACTGGACAGCAACACAACAACATGAAAGAAATCATGAGCAAACAGCAATGAACCAATTAAATAAAGTGAATAAACAGAACATGCAGCAAGAAGGTGCAGTGTTTCCACATAGGAAGGAAGAGCACAAGACAAAAACAAAACAAAACAAAACAAGTAATCAAACAGGGTTGTATTGGAAGGCCTCTCTGAAGAGCACCATCTTCAGTAGCCTCCTAAAGTTGGGAGGGAATGAGCCAGGCGCGCAGTTCAACGCAACTTCTCATAGACGATTTTCTAGCCTCCATTACAGTGGTCCCCCCCTTTTGCGGTTCATATACTGCGGTCCCACTATTTCGCAGGACCGCAGTATATGAAAAGGGCCCCTAGGATAAGGGGGCAAAATCCTGTTTCAAGCCTCCCATACTTACCCCAGGACTGGAGCTGTCCCGAACAGGCCTGTGAGGGCCTTCCTGGGCCTTCTGGAGGCTCCCAAAGGGCCTCCCAGCAAACCAGAAGCAACTTCTGGATCACTGAAAATCATTTCTGAGGCCTCCAGGAGCCTTTCTAGGCGTGTTGGAGGCTTTAGAAATGATTTCCGGTTTACCGGAAGTCACTTCCAGTTCGCAGGAAGGCCCTTTTGGGGCCTGCAGAAGGCCCGGGAAGGCTCTCACAGACCCGTTCGGGGTAGGACCAGGCTGGGGGTAAGTACAAGAGCCCCCCAGGCCTGACTTGACCTGCATCCGCATATCACGGATTTTCAGTTATCGCGGGTCAGGTCAGGTCCCTAACCCCCACGATAGGCAGTGGATCACTTTGCAATGTCCATGCCATCCATGATACATAGTGAGTAACACACACTCAAGGTTGCATAAATATTACTTTTAAAGGGTTTTTGGATTTGGTTTGTTTGTTTTTTGGTGGAATTGGTCATTTTACACTTTTTGTTGTTTTTCAACAAACCTAATCATGACAACAAAGTTCAGAATAACATGTTAGGACTTCAAATGACATTGTGAGAAACACATAAATTATAGCAGGTATTGTGACGGTTTCAAAAAGGCAGCCAAGGAGGGACAACCTGCTGCTTTCCCCATCTTATGGTATGGTCAGTATTTTGTTCCCTAAATGCGGAGCAGAAGAGCTGTCATGTGTGTAACCCCCCCCCCCCACAAACACACACTGCCCCTGTCCTCCAGGTTTCCAGCTGCGTGGCCCATCCCTCAACTGATCTTGACACCGGTGCCAGAATGGACACCTTGTGGGGGGAGCAAGAGCCTGCTAGAGCTGCAGGACCAATTTACGCCATTGGATACTGGCCAATACTTCCCAGCTCTGGGTGATCCTGGAGGTTTTGTTGTTTTCTTAAATATTTGTTTTGCTCTTTCCCTGATCAGATTCTTCACCTCCCCCTCTCCCAAGAAAAAAAAGAGGCTGCCATGTTGGGTTAATATTTTTAATCTTTCTCTTTGCAGCTGCCAAGGCATGTAAGGATGTCCCGCTATCTCTGGTAAGTAACTCAACGGCTGCTTTCTCCCCTCTGGACTCCCAAGAAATGTACTTTTTACTTCACTGGCTTTCACTGAATGGCACAGGATGGTTACTATAGAATAAGGCAGTGTTGGCGAACCCTTGGCGTGGGTGTCAAAGGCGGCTCTCGGAGCCCTTTCTGTGGGCACCCAACATCGCTCCTTTACAGCCACCTGCATTCAGGTTCAATTGCTGTATTGACACTTTGTGAAAAATTAGTGGGTTTTGAATCACAGTTTAGGCACTTGGTCTCTGGGCCACTTCCCAGCTTTGGCCTTTAAGGTGTCTGTTCCATTGTTAGACATGCCGTGGCATCAGGGAGTTCCTCTTAAATGGGAGTCCAGAAGCCCTTTCTTGCAGTTTTGCAGTTTTGCAGTTTTGGTGAAGGCTCTACCCTCTAGGACATGCAAATGGTTACTGAAACGACCACTGTTTTGTTTAACCTTGTCAGAGACAGTTACAGTATATTAGTTTGTGGCTCCCTCCCTCTTTTAATACAAAAAAAATATTATCCCCTCCCACCCACTCTCTTGCAAAGATCCTGAGGCTCCTATTAGAACCCTTTTGTTGTGGGGAAATCATTGGAGGCTATGGGATACACAGAAAGACTTCCCTCTCTCTTAATGTCTCTCAACATTTTAATCAGGATGAAAACAATCCCACGAGAGGCTTGGTATCTTTGATGGGAGGGAGTGGAAAAGAGTCCCCCCCCACACACACACCAAAACAGAACAAAACACAAAATACCTCTGGAATCAGGATTTCAACAAATCTTTTCTTAATTGGACTAATACATCTATGCAGACTTTTTCCTCCTATAGTGTTTACTTTAATGATGACACTGAACAGACAGAGAGATGACTCTCATTTAAAAAAATATTTTGGCAGTACATTTTTTTGCCATAGCAGTACACCACAATACTTAAGAGAGAGAGGAGCACTTGAATTTAATTTATTGTTATAAGTGTTTGATCTGTGACCTTGAAGATAATTTGTTATGCATTCATTCATTTTTTTTTATACTCTGCCCTTTTCCAATGAAAGGAATCAAGGTGGCTTATGAAATATGTAAAAGACAAATAATTCAGCAGCCAAAAATATGATAAATTATAATATTTAAAACATGAATTAACTTCTTTAAAAGTTTGCTTCTTATATGCTGCCCCATAGTGCTTAAGGCACACTCTGGGCATTTTACAATTTTATTATATTGGCTACAATATTACACAACCTACTACTGTAATTTTTCCAACCTTGGGGTGATGGAAGACTGAGTCAACCTTGAGCCTGCTACTTGACCCTGTTGGTCAGGTCAACAGCAGAATTTTGACTGCAGTACCGCAATATAACCACTGTGCCATGAGGCTCCTCATTACATGTTATATATTAAAGTTCTTGACTAAAAAGCATTTTAAACCATTTAAAAGCCCATTAAATGTTTTTTTAAAACCACAACATCCTTTATTAACAATCCCTTCCATAGTAACTGGTTACTTCTAAAAGCCTGAAGAGAAACTTCTCCAGCTGACAATAAAAGGACAGCTGGGAGAGAAGGCTGAACTGACCTTCCTTTGTGAAGCAGTTATACACCCTGGGAGCAGCCACCAGGGAGGCCTTCTCCATTGTCCTCACTGGCCTTTGAGGGTGGTGGGACTGAGAAAAACACCTTCATGCAAGATCTTAAAACCCCAGAAGGCTTCTATGGAATGCCGAGAGCCTTCAGAGAGCATTGCCCCATAAATGAATAATAAAAGCAGTGCTGTATTTAGAAACATGTCTATATGTTTGTCTCATATTCAGGCTTTATGCACCTGCCTTGTGAGTAGGGGCATCAAGTGTTCAAAGCACTTATAGGCACTTATAGAATCATAGAATCATAGAATTGAAAGAGACCTCAAGGGCCATCCATTCAACCCTCACTTCCACGTCGGAACCCCCAACAAATGGCCATCCAGCCTCTTCTTAAAAACCTCCTAAGAAGGAGACTCCACCACCTTCTCTGGCAGTATATTCCACTGTCAGATAGCTTTAACCATCAGGAAGTTCTTCCTAAGCTCTGTCAGGAAGTTCTTCTTAAGCTTTAACCGTCAGGAAATTCTTCCTAAGCTCTGTCAGGAAGTTCTTCCTAACGTTCAAATGTTTGAAACCATTGCTCTGAGTCCTAGTTTCTGAAGCCATGGGAAACAAGCCAGGACCTTCTTCGATATGACATCCCTTCAGATATGTAAACATGGCTATCATATCCCCCCTCAGCCTTCTTTTTGAAAGGCTAAACAATCCCAGCTCCCTAAGCCGATCCTCATAAGACCTATGTTCCAGACCTTCAGCCATCTTGGTCACCCTCCTCTGGACCTGTTCAAGGTTGTCAACACTTTTTAAATTGAGGAGTGCAGAACTGGACACAGTACTCCAGGTGGGGTCTGACCAGAGCAGAATAGAATGGTACTATCATTTCCCTCAATCTAGACACTATGCTTCTGTTGATGCAACCAAGAATCACATTAGCTCTCTTGGTGTGTTTCTATTGTTATTTGGAATAAATCTAATTGTTGTTTCTGTTTTGCTAAATTTAAGGCTCCTAGTGCATCTGTACAACAAAACAACGGATACCGTAATGAGGCCGCTGCTCCCTCCTCCAACCAAGGCCCCGACAGTGCAAGAGAAGTGGAATATGCATTTGTCAAAGTGGCATCAACATCTGTTCCCTCTCTGCCACAGGTACTCCCCATTCATAGAATTTGACCCTTTTCATTATTTCTAATTCTTGCCTTTGAGCCTCTATGCATCTGAAACACAACATATAAATACAGTGTGTTTATTTAGCATGGCACAGAGAAAACAAAGCTTTTGAAACAGAAGGAATTCTCACAAAAGCAGCTGAGGAATATAGGCTAGAATCTTACTGCTAGACTCAACTAGAAAGTAGACGCACTGGGTCAGTGGCTGAAAAGTAAGTCAACACTTCCACAAATTCCACTGAGCCGACCCTAGTTGGGACTTGCAACAGGATACTGGCCATGAATTTCAGCTCAATTCCCCATAATAGGCCTCTATATACACTCCAGTACTACACACCTGAAGAACAAATGGGCATGTATGATTAGACACAATTTGTGTAATATTGTGAAATTATCGTCTCAGGTAGAAGCTGCTGATGATTCAGGATGTGACTAGACAGCCCTATTGTCCTGGTCTCGATCAGTTTAGATTGTGCTAAACAGGGCCACATTGAGGAGCAATATGTCATTTAGGACAGTCCTTGCATCCACATGCAAAGATCAGTTGCACCAAATCTCAAGCCACCCTGTTTCATAGAGACAAGCACAAACAGCTAATTTGACGATTCGGCGTGTTTCATTTCCTGGCTGTGTTTCTGTTCCCCAACCTCTCTGATGGGTGGCCACTCAATGGCAGCAGCACCCAGAGGTGGTGGGACTGCTTAGCATGATTTAGACCAGGCATGTCCAAAGTCAGATCCGGGAGCCAAATGCGGCCCGTTTTCAAACTTTGAGTGGCCTGCGGCTGCTTCTCCCTGCCAACTCAGCCTGTCACACATCCCCGCCAGCTGGCCCCTCCTCACACCAGATGGAGGCGTCAGCTTGCAGTTTTATGTTTTGCCTGCCCTCTCTGCCTCCGTCCATCACCACCCATCCACCAGCCCAGCCTACCCACACCCAGCTCCATTGCGGCAGTGTCCTCCCGGCTTCCTTGCATGTTATAGAGACTTGTCCAAAGTCCGGCCCAGGAGCCAAATGTGGCTGAATGGTCAGGCCCCACACATTTTCACCTCGCCAAATCTGGCCCTCCTTGCAAAATGTTTGGACACCCCTGATTTAGACCATTCTTCTTTCCTGGATCTTGAAAAATGGACCATTTCCTTGCTGCTTGCATGCAGAGGGGGACGTTTTCCATTGCCTTTTCATGACTGCTGATGGAGAGGCTGCCTACAAAGGAGCTTATTCCTCTCTGACGCCACCTGCAAAATGGTTGGGGTTACTCTTAAAAATGTTGACTATACCAAGTCCTTGTTAGAGTGTCAGTGTTGCTGGATAGAGGTGAGTTGGGTTTGGCCATGACTACAGGTGGTACCCTCCATACTATTTTGAAGTGGAAAAAGGCATTTTGTTTCAGTTCTTAATTTTTTCAAAAACAAAAACCTTTCCTACTATTGTGTTACATCACTTGAGCTTTATGCAGCTATCAAAACTTAATTTTTTTTAAAAGGGGAAAAGCTATAATAGGAAGATGAAACATGCCACTCCTCTTTGTGTGCATAAAACCCACCGCCTGCAAGCAAACGGAAGCAGGCTGTTTCCCAATTGGCTGACAGCTGTTGCAAAAGAGAAGGCAGCACTAACACAGTCTTCCAAGACTGAGACCTGTGACATATAGGTTATTCTGAAAGCCATTTTTTCCCTTTTAGATAACCTATCTTTAGAAGATGGAGTTCTTTAAGTACTGACTGTCATAGCAGGAACTTCATTTATAATTTAATTTGCTTTGTTTGAATGTGGGGAAGAAAAAGCAAATCTCACAATCTGAGACAGAAGAAAATAGAGGGGCAATTCAGAGATCCTGCATCCCTATTTCTCACCGATGACTGGCAACTTGTGTGTTCTCTGTTGACTTTCTAGGTATCTACCGATACAGAAGACGTTTCTTATTGTAGCATAAAGTTTTCTGCCCTGGAAGAGGAGGCTACCTATGCCAATGTGAAGTAGGCATTATATTGCAGTAATGCGGGCAATGACAGAGAACTGTGTGAACTGAAGAATAAAAAGAGGAGTCCTCTCTGGGACACTTTCCTCCTGTTGCATCCCTCTCTCATGAGCCACCAAATGGCTTCTCCTTCTTTGGACATTGGCTTGCTTCCATCCTGGCTGAGCAGGTGAAATGGGGCAACACTTCTCACCATGGCAAGAGGAGTTCCATCAGGAAGAGCCATGAAAAACCATCTCTCTAGGGCCCCTATCCCACATCCCTTTAAATGCAGATTAAATTTGTAGATAAACCATGTCCAAAATTGCCGTCCCCATGGCCACCAGGCTTTTTGGGGAGAAAAGAAAGAAAAGAAAACCTGGTAATGCCCCCTTAAGCGAGGTTTCCAAGATTTACCGGAAAGGTAGGGAATTTTTTTTCCTTGCTTAAAATAATCCACCTTTTAAGGAGGCAGACATTGTGGGAACGTATAGATGATCTGGTTTTCTTCTTTTTTTTCCTCATAGCACCAACTGGCTCTCCTAGGGCCGATCGGGTGTTCCACTTCCCCCCACCCCTAGCACCAGTCAGCTGGTCCTCTGGCTGGTCTGGCACTGCTTTTTTATTTTAATTTCCCCCCACCCTCCTAGCGCCAGGCAGCTGGCCGATCTGGTGCTTTTTTAAACTTCCCCCATCCCTAGCACCAGTCAGTTGGTCCTTTTTTAAATCCTAGTGCCACCTGCTGGCCATGGGGCTGAACTACGCTTTAAAAAAAACTTTGCACATGGGAACTGCTATCCCACATCTTCAGTCACATGACAGGAGGAAGAGGAAAAGCCGGACCTTCCGAGGATCAGAATCTTCCCCAGGTAAGATAGCAGCCCTAGGAAACCCCAATGTCCTGCTTCTCGGCCTATCTTCCCCAAACCAGCACAATCCAGGAGACTGGCACAGCCATGTCCATCATCCCCATTTGGTACGCTGGCTGCAGATGATTTGGAATGTTGTCTAACCCATCAAAAGGCTCCACCTAGCCTACAGGAGGACACTCAAAGCATCCACCTGGCCAATTGCAAAGCCTTCCAGGTCCTGACACAGTTTCGGCTCAAGCAGGAGCATCGATTGTGCTACTAATGGCCACTGTGGAGTGGCAATGGGACCGGGTAACTGCTTGCCAGTGTTCATGTGAACCGACTGATTTTCTTTTAAGAGTCCCTGAAGTACCAATGCTGCCTATGTAATCCGTACATCCCTCTTCTTGTGTTTGCAGTGGCTGGCCTTGTCTTTTAAAGGCCAAATCTGGGGAAAATTCTCTTGTGATGCAGCATTTTAAATCAAGGGTGACAAGTGGCTTCTGATGGCGAAAAGTAGTCGAGAAACAAAAAAGGACAGGAAGTGATGGGCCTACAGGCATTTTTGATATGAACCTCTTTTTACTGTCTTGTGCTGCCTGATGTGTGTGGGGTGGGGTGGGGGAAATGAACTGTTCTGCTGTCAAAGACATGCTGCTGATTTGCTTCCCCTTAAAGCACACTCTGGATGGTTTACAGTTTAATTATGCAGGCTAGACAAACTGCCCAGAGTGGCCTCTATTGCTAGATGGTGCAGTATAGAAATCTAATAAATAGGTAGATGATAGATAGATAGATAGATAGATAGATAGATAGATAGATAGATAGATAGATAGATAGATAGATAGATAGATAGATAGATAGATAGATAGATAGCTCTTATCCCACAAGCTGGGTACTCAATTTACCAACCCCAGAAGTACAGAAGGCTGAGTGAACCTCAAACCGGCTACCTGCAGTTGAACCCCAGGTTACGAGCAGAGGTTTGGGCTGCAGCACTGCAGCTTGACCACTATGCCATGAGGCTCTTCTCGTGTGCTGCCGAAGTGCGAGCATCCAAAAGAGAGCTTAGAAGTGTTACATTGTTGGACTAGATCAGTGGTTCTCAACCTGTGGGTCCCCAGATGTTCCTGAACTGCAATTCCCAGAAACCCCTTCCAGCACAGCGAGTGGTGGAGGCTTCTGGGAGTTGCAGTCCAAGAACATCTGGGGACCCACAGGTTGAGAACCAGTGGACTAGATCTTCCTGAATCCCAGAGCCTAGTTATCTGAGAGCTATACTCCCCCCAAATAATGTTTCTGAGCTGCAATCCAGGCAGCCTTGTCACCCCACACGAGATTGGCCAAAAATATCTGTTGTTTGTCAAGTTTTATTTGCATATGAGGGGCAATGTGATTTTCTTAAGGCTCCTCTCTGCCTTTAAAGAGGGCAGGGCGTCTTCAGAGTTCCTGGCCTCAGTTCCAGGTGGCCCTCAAGAGTTCCCATGAAAATATGTGAAACACAGAATGTGGCCTAAAGCTGCTGTTCTTAAAGGGCCAGGGCCCTCCCTGCTGAGTCATTTCCGCCAGAGGAAAGGAAGCAGGAGCACCACAGCCTCATTCACTCTGGCCAGCAGCCAACTCTGTCAGGATCTTCTTCTTTCCCTCAGCTCTCTCCCAGCTACAGCCCTCCCATGAAACCGCAGAACCAGGGTCCCTCCATCAGCTCTGCAGAGATGCCCTCAAATCTGGCTCCCCTGCCCCATCCCCTCTGTTATGTTCCATTCCAGTTCGCCCCTGTAAGAACAACATTCCTCCTGTTTGCTGCTGCTTCTGTGTCATGTCTTAATTTATACACCTCAAGACAATCACCATTTTACTGTGGATCTTGTAAACCACTGTGAGAATCTGTTCTCTTTTTGAATGGCCATTTCAAAAAGAGAACAGGGCTGTAGATGTTCTTCTTTGTTGGGGGTTGAACTCAGTGTGACCCAGGAGATCATTTCCAAGTGGCAAGAATGACAGAACAATGGAGCATCACAACATTGGCAGTTGGGTCATGGGTGGGTGGGTGCACAATCTTAGGATCTGCGATCTTGCGTTGCCAGCAAAATTCTCCCTCCCCCAATGCATGGGGAGTCTGAAAGAAAGGAGGTGGGAGGGTCCTTATTTGGAGAGACCATGGGACATGGAAGATGACCAATACCCAGTGGAATGTATACACTGGGTGGGTGGTGGTGGTCTGCCAAGAATTTCCTTGCACTTAACAAATTTATGGCCATGGCCACATCCTGGCACAAGGATATGAAAACACAAGTGATCCTAGATAAGATGTGCTAACAAGAAACACAAAACAAAAGCAATAAAAGGCATTATGGCACCTTAATTTTAATGTTGGATTGTGTGGAAGATGTCCATTCCTTCAGACATAAGAACGAAAGATTATATGTTAGAACCTCCAGGCAGGGGCTGAAGGAGTCACTATTGGTCTCAAGCTGCACTTCACACCGACTAGAAGAATGTAGGTTCACTAAGGATGGGAAGGTAATACATTCCAGCAGTTCAGAAACCCATGTGCCCTTCCTCACAACGGCACTGTGTGTTGGGCTTGTGTTGGGGGAAGATGGACAGGCTGGAGAGGAAGGAAGTAGTGTTCAACACCCCCAACAGGAAGGGGTGAAAGAAAGCCAGAGACCATTCAAGAGCTGTGTGGGTCACAAACTGCTCATCAGCAAGGGACCTATAAGGCACCGTGCTCTTAGCGTTCTTTTAAGATCAAAAGCAAAGTTTTCTGCTTACAGTATACAGGGCCGGCACTAGGGTTTCTTGCGCCCTAGGCGGTGGGTGGGGCAGCAGTGGGGGGGCTGCGGCTGGCGGGGGGTGCGGGCGGCGGCCAGCAGCAGGGGGGCGGCGGCGGGGGCAGCAGGCTAGCCAGCGGTGGTGGGGGTGTGTGGCACCTGTCCATTTTGGCGCCCCCTGTCCATTTGGCGCCCTAGGCAACTACCTATTTCGCCTTAATGGACACGCCAGCCCTGACAGTATATACTGCCCCATACCACTTCAAGTAGTCTCTGGGTGGTTTACAGTTTTAAGAATGAGATGAACTATGGCCAGTCGTGTGGATTCTCTCACTGTCTATGTAATGCTGGGTGTTCATACCAAAGAAGAAAGCCTCCCTGTGTTGACTCCTAGGCCTGCACAAAGTAGGATGAGGATTAATTGAACTTGGAAAAAGTGCTTTTTTTTAACTAGAGTTTTCAGAATCCCCGAACCAGCCTGAATAGATCTTTAACTGGAAGCATGTGGGAGAAGGTTCCATGAGAGGATGTTAAGCCATATTAGTATAGGTGAAACATACCCTTTGGAGGTGGTGATGATTTTCCCATAACTGTAGAAAACGGTGTATATAAAGAAAAATAACCAGATCTTAGGAAAACAAAGCAATAGTTGTGAAGAAATAGGCAAAGACAGGGTTGATCAATTCTAGTTGTCCTGCTAAAATCTATGTCTGATGTTTTTAGACGGGAGGAGGGGAATAGAAAGGAGGCAGGAGCTTCTACCTGCTAATTAAGAAGAGGCCACATTGTTATCTTCAGTGCTGAGACCTCCAAGAGAAGAAAAAGGGAGGGCTGACTTAAAAGGAGCACATAACAGAACAAGATCCTAGATGACAGAAATGAGATCCCAGATGAGGAAGTGGGTAACACCAGTTGCCTCACTCTAGAAGCACTATCTCACGACCACTTAGAACCGCTTCAAACTGCAGGAAAATGAGGCTCCTAAGATTGTATCCCCACGACCAGTGGGTTTTCCAAGTACCAGGTCAGGAGGTCGTACAGTAGTACCCCAACTTACGACCACCCCGACAACCAAGAATCCCGACTTACAAGTGGGCCTCCTCAGCCGCCTTACGAGCAAGATGGGGTTTCCCCCAAGTAATGATGGAGGCTGGGGAGGGGAGAAGGGGTTGGTCATTTAAAAGGTCTTTGAGCCACTGACCCAAGCGCTTGGGTTGGTAGCTCAAAGACCTTTGAAACAGTGCTCCCTTTTCCCCTCACTGGGGGGGGGGGGGAAGCAGGTGCTGTTTACAGAGGCAGCTTCCCTCAGTGCTTCAAAGACTTTTTTTTAAAAAGGGTAAAAAAACTCCACTTCTCCCCCCCTCCCCATTGGGCATGTAGAGGGGGCTTATCACACAGGCAGTTTCTGCAAAGGAAGGGAGTGAATCGCAAATGGAATTCACTCTTTGCCTGTTTGTTGCCACAATGTGACGGCATTTTCATTGGAACTGGATTCACTGCCTTCAATCAACCTGCTCATATCCAGCTACAAGACCTCTGGAGGCGGTAAATAATTCACAGAGATAATGGACATTCAGAAGTACTAGTTGCCCATCATTTACCTCTTATTCTTGTGTTCTGTTCTGTGCTATCAAGCCAGAATTGGCTTAAAGCAAACCTCATAGGGATTTCAGTGTAAGCAAGATATTTCGGGGGTGGGTTTTTTTTTCAATTCCTCACCCCGCATTGAGCTTCCATGGCAGAGCAGGGATTCGAACCCAGGACCTCAAGTCCATCACTCTATCCAGCACATCCATAGATAAGCCAAACTGCATTGCCAATAAAGCAGCTTTCAATATTCGGTTACTTCACACTTGATCAATAACGTAGACTCTCAGAAGTATGGAGGTACAGTAAGTGTTTGTACACACCTACTGAGGGGAAGGGGGATAAGTTGAGGTCCAGGGGAATACGGAGGGGGAGGGACCTTTCTTCTACACCAGCTAGGTATTTATATTTGACCCATATGTTGACAGCATGCAGACAGAGCAGCATCTCATGGGCAGACTAAAGATATATTAGAGTGACAACTCCCAGTACAGGAAACTCTTTATCAGGCTGAGGTGGTGGTAGTGGTGGTATTGCCCAAATGTAAGTGATGAAGCTCTCTCCTTTCTGTTTGATGCTGTAACGCTCCTGTTTTCACATGAAATAAAGCACACTTGTTGGACTTTTTGATTGGATAGCATGTTCTTTGAAATGCACCCTAGAGGCTTGCTTATTTTAACTCTATTATGAATGCAACTTCACATATATGAACATCTCTATCAGAGTGACTTCTGTCTGTGAAGTTTCTCAAGCATTGTATGCCAGGACATTTTTAATCCCACCCACCTCCTTTTCTGTCTTTGTCTTATTGCTGCATCCCGTAAGTACTGGGAACAGCCGACAACTAGCTGCCTCTCTGGTGATTTATCTTAGGGTATTTGTACACGACCCCTGAACTCCGCCGCAAATGGCTCCCAGCTCCGGAGCTTAAAATTGTTTCCCCACCAGCTCCGGAGTTTACAGATAATTAAGTGCAACCACGCCCACCTAAGCGCGTCTCCGGAGGTAAAAATTCCTGATGCGGATATAACGTAGTGACTGCCGGGCTCTCCTTGCTTCTGTTTGTTTTTTTGCCCCCTGCCCCTTTAAGAGATCTGAATGCAGTGCCGGGACGGCAGAACGGAGGTGAGCGGCATTCTTTTCTTCCTTTTTTTCTCCCTCCCCTCACGCAGCCAGCAGCCAGGAGTGCGGAGGGGGTGGGAACGCAGGAACAGCAACAAACCCCTAAGATCTCTGGTCCGAATTTAAGTGGCCAGCGGATCTTAGGGGTCATGTGAAAAGGCTCTTATTGTATCTTAGTATGTAGCGCTATGCCACTTTGAAATACATTTTTAAAATGGAATACATTATTTTTTAAAAAAAACTAAAACGTAGCAGCAGAAGGGGGCAGGAGAAGCAGCCGCAGCAGGGCTTGTAGTGAGAGTCCCAGGAGAGCCCCTGCCTTGTCCACCTCCCTGAGTACAATGCTGCCCACTTGCCCACTCCAAGGAAGGACTGCGAAGGAAAAGGGTAGCTGGCTAGTAACTCCAAGACACCCAAATGCATGAACCTGAGGTGCCTATCTGCTTGTAAATGTAACTACTGTCATTTAAAGCTTGTGTGAGCTGGGTACATACTTGGTTTGAACAAGAACTCTAAAGGATTTGCATCTATCAGTTCTGGGTCACAGTTCCTGGCTTTCTCCTCTAATTAAGACAAATTCTGTGTTTGCATATTGAGGAATTGCTACCTCTGTAAAAGCAATGCTCCCAGCGGGTGTCTTTTCTTTTTCTTTTATTCCAGATAATTTGCTCTGGGCAAAGTCAGAGGGAAAAGGTTGCTGCTCAGAACTGAGACCAGCTTCTGATGCATGTTAGAGGACATTGTTTTGATTCCCCTCCCCCCCTATTTTGGAACATTCTCACCAGCGGAATACACTGCTAGGAGAAAATCCTTGCCCCTGGCCTGCTGTCCCAACAGGGGGACACTTTGGACAAGCTATATTTTGGGGCTATAACTTATAGAACTATCGAAATGCCCTGCAGTCTGCCTCTAGCAGGTTATTGATAGGTTGATCTTAGTGGATTGCATTCCCAGATGTGGTGTCCTGATTCATGCAGAAAAACCACCCACCTACCAATTTCTTTGTTCTTCTCTTGCCTCTGGAACGCTATTCAGCTCCTCTTTTACTCCACTTCCAGGCACCATGATGTCATGTCTGGTTTCATTTCATGAAGTTACCTTCACACTTTTCCTTTGTTCATGAGCCTTTCTTTTCCTTTGGTTTCTCCACAGCCAAAGAAATAATAGAATCATGAAGTTGAAAGAGACCTAAAAGGCCATTGGGTCCACCATCCAAACCTCTGCTCAAGGCAGGAATCCAAATCAAAGAATATCTGCCAGAGAGTTGTCCCAATTACTCTTCAATGCCTCCAGCATTGGAGCACCCTCCATCTTTCAAGTAACGGGTTCCATTGCCGCACGGCTCTAACAGGAGGTTTTTCCTAATATTTAAATTGAAATCTGGCTTCGTGTAACGTGAGCCCATTGTTGCCTGTCCTGCACTCTAGGCCAGTGGTGGCGAACCTTCAGCAGTCCAGATGTTTTGGACCACAACTCCCACAGTCCTTTGTCATTGGCAACCTAGGCTTGGAATTCTGGGAGTTCTAGTCCAAAACATCTGGAATGCCGAAGGTTCACCACCACTGCTCTAGGCTGACTGAGATCAAATCCTGCCCCTCCTCTGCATGACAGACTTTCAAGGATTTGGAAAGTGCTCTCATTTCTCCTTTCGCTCCTCTTTTCTCAAGGCCAGTCCTTTCAGTCTTTCCTGGTAGGACTTGGTTTCCAGCCCCCTGATTATCCTTGTTGCCATCCTCTGAACGTGTTCCAATTTGTCAGCATCCTTCTTGAAACGTGGTGTCCACAAATGTCCCCGCCAATGGGAAAACCTCCACTTCTAGCAACCATCTATACACCCTCATCTATGCCAGACATTATGGACAACACACCATGCTTATGTTCCAGAGATGTGATTCCTGCAGACTCTCATGTCTGAGAAAGGAAGTCAGTTTTTCGATCCCAGAGACCAATCACAAAGCAAAGCATAGTTATTTATACACTACAGGAAGTGTGAAAAACTTCTAGCATGACTACCAGATACTGTACTTTCTGGATTTAAATAACTCCTCTTCTAATGATGTACTCTAATTTTCATTGATAATTGGGAATGCCTTCAGCAGGAGCAGAAACCTCCAAAACTAGCTATCGTGGTGCAGTGGTTAAATGCCTGTACTGCAGGTAAAACTGTGCTCACGACCTGGGTTCAATCCCCGGTAACAGGCTCAAGGTTCACTCAGCCTTCCATCCTTCCGAGGTCGGTAAAATGAGTACCCAGCTTGCTGGGGGGGGGGGCAATGTGTAGCCTGCACACTGTAATTAAAATTGTAAACCGCCCAGAGACCACTTGTAGTGGTGTGGGGCGGTATATAAGCAGAACACTTTGCTTTGCTTTATATGTTCTCACCAACAGAGTCGAAACCTGGTGAACACATCTAATGAGCTAAATACTGTTGATGCTTCAAGCTCAATTGTGACATTCATGAATATGATGGGAAACTAGTCCCAGGCTTGATTCTATAAAGACATCAGAAGATCCCTGCTGGATCAGACCCAAGTCCAGTCTAGGTGGCATTCTAGTCCTACAGTGACCACTTAGATGTCTCTGAGAAGCCCACAAATGGGAGATGAACACAGCAACACCCTCTTCTTAATTTTTCCAAGCACCAGAGCCCCTCATAGTAGGGGTTAATATGTATTGCCACCATGAGGTATCTGCTCTTCCTATTATGTACATTTGATTATCTATTATTTCATCTGGATGAGGCTCACTGCTAGTTAAATACAAGTGGCCAGAATCCTCTTAGTAGTTATGCTGGTGGAAGTGCAATGGCATAAACTGCAGCAGTGAATTGCTGCTAGCTTATGAGTTGGCTCTTGCATTCCACATCACACGCCATCTTACATAATGCACACACATGTGATGCAAATGATGACATGTTAACTACTAGCAGTTACCCACTGCAATTCCCACCACCAAATTTGCAGGAGTATAACTAAGAAACAGGATTCTGTCTGATAAGTATTAACATAATTTAGTGTTCGCATGCTGCATCTTTTAAGATCTCAGAATACATATTTCCCCTCCAGTGTTCTTTACAGTAATCCTGAAAGGTAGGGCAACATTATCCCCAAACTTTGGGATGGATAACTTCCTCTAGCTCTTTTTCTTTTTTTGGACCAAAATCCTCATAATTCCTAAAGAACCATATCCAGTGGTAAGAGTTATGTGTGTGGTGGAGTTGTAATCTTATGGCAGCAGGAAGATCATAAATTGCCCACCCCTTTATCCCTGGAGAACAGCTTTTTACAAGCCTGCTGATGAATGTATATTTTGTACAGTGGTCTTATAGATTGTGAAAGATGGTCTATTCTACTTCAGAAGTGGAGATATATGGCTGAAATGTTCATCTATCTTAGATGCCAGTATGGTACAGTATTACATTTTGCAATGCAGCTTCTTCTCCTAGGCAGGCAATCCAATTTCATCCCGTAATTCCTCTGCTTCAGTCAAGGAAACCTGGCTCTCTTGGTGTCAGAGGTTTGTTTACTCTAAAACAGGGCTGATTCTGGTGCCTTCTGTAGCAAGACTTTGGAACTAGCTCATATAGGATGTTTCCCTACCACCACCCAGCTGCCTGCGTGAAGCAACCTTATGCACGCAAATTCGGGGCTTCTGGCACCAAATTGCTATACATTATTGATTGTGCTAACCTTTCCCACCACTGTATTAAATTTTTTCCACAGTGGAGTTCTCTCACTGATCTCTTCCTCCAAGGGGAAACTAATGTATGACTTCCTTTTGCCTTGTACCATCTTCAAACATTTAGCTAACCTGAACTATTCATCTATAGCAGGGGTCCTCAAACTACGGCCTGCGGGCTGCATCCAGCCTGCTGAGGCCCTGAATCTGGCCCATTGACCATTGCAGACCCCCCACTTGAGAGCACACAAACACACACACACACACACTTGCCATCATTTCCATCACATGTATGTCCGTTGTGTAATCTGCTGTCCCTGTAGTGTGCAGGTGTTTCTGGAGCCGCTGGCCGTGGGTCTGGCTGGTACAGTACTGAGGAACTCCTTCCAGCCCCATTCGGTGTGACGTGTGGCTCACTCAAGCTGTGCACAGTTGTGGCAGCGGCGGCAGGGGAAGCAGACACCTCATACTCGAGTTCAAGGCAAGGACCGAGTGAGCTGGCGGGAAAGGCACCTTTTGCTGCACAGTGCCTGCTCAGCCCAGATGTGTCCTCCCAAGGTGCGCGCATGCGTGAACACACACACACGCACACACACACACATGTGCCTCTGCCAGATGGGCCACAAGAGCACAGACTGCCTCGGATGCACACAAGTGGGGGCAGAGCTACTGTCTCGCCTCTGCCAGGCTTCATGAAGGCAGTGCCCATCACTTGCCCTCTTCCCTGCCTTGACCCTCTTTGGAGCTGGCACAGGAGGGGCACATTGGGTGAAAACTTTCCTTGGCCCTTGCCCATTTTCGCTTGCCAAGGAGGAAGGTGGGTTTCAAAGTTGGGACTGAACTCGCCAGGTCCACATGTTTGGGGTTTTATTGTTCATATTTTTTCAAACTATAGTCCAGCCCCCAACAGTGTCTGAAGGACAGTGAACCAGCCCCCTGTTTCAAAAGTTTGAGGACCCCTGATACTTAATAGAAGGGATTATGCATTCCAAAACAGTGAACATGAAAGAAAGGGAGAGAAGAGTAGAAGTTGCTCCCATGCAAAGCACAAATGCTGTACATGTCCAGATGCTTCATACAGAACAGCCAGTCTGGAAAGAACTCTGGGATCTTATTCAGATGAATAATCCATGCAGCTGAGTGACCGTATTTGGAAATGATTGTAACGTTTGCCATGAGTCAGAACTGACTTGTCGGCATGCAGCAATTTTATATCATTTTAAATCTTATTTTATACCAAATACAATTGTATTGCTTTATATTGATGGTTGTTTTGGGACGATTATGGTCTTGATAGTTAAGCAGTGAGTAACATGAAATCCATATAGTATCAGCTAGCTGTGTAACTCGGTGTGCATGGGCACAAAAAGAGAAGGACAATAGGGTAAGACAAGTTAGGGGCAAAGAAGCTGAGAGAGAGAGAGGGGGGACAGAGTAGAGCTTTGGGGTTTGCAAACTGCAGCAGTCACTCCAATCTTGGAGAATTTTAATATCCTATATACAGTCAGCCAGCTAGCATGGCTACTTGCCATGGTGATGGGGCTATTAAATGTTGCAGTCCAAAAGATTCCTTTTCCAGTGTCTGTTGTCTCTACAGAACTGATGTGGGAGCAGTAGGAGGTATGTCCACTTGCACACCTTTGCATAGGCTCAAAATGCAGATTTTCCTACAACAAATGGCTAGCCTGGCATTCCAGCTACTTAAGATGGCAAAATCCAGGTCACTGCATGCACACGCGCACACACGCGCACACACACACACACACACACACACACACACACACACACACACACAC
>JAHTLZ010000010.1:21188482-21211630 GCA_023846285.1 Phrynocephalus versicolor | reverse complement strand
ACACACACACACACACACACACACACACACACACACACACACACACAGAGTCATGCTGCCACCGTCACTCTGCAAGAGGAAGGCGGTAGACCTCCCAGTATTCCCTCCCTCCCAGGACAAGACTACAGAGCTGCAGAATTTTGCACGCTTCGTGCACAATCTTGGGAAGCCCATTCTTGTACAGAAAAATGATTATGCAAGGCTCCCAACGACCTCGGACTGAACTTAACCATATATTATTTATAATTTTATTTTTAGTATTCATGGAGAGGACTCAGTCTGTCTTAACAGGCAGTTTTATATCATCAGAAAGACAACGCCTGGCTTCTTATGCCTCACCGCCATCTATTGAACATGGAAACATTCTACTTTTGCTTTTCAATGTGCCAGCGTCTGTCTCAGAATTTTTCGGGCCTGGACTGGCTTCAGCCTGGTATTCTATTGGACTGATATAAGCATAAACATATATACAGTGGACCCTGTATAACAAACAGTTTGTATAACATAAAATCTGTACAACATAAAAAATTCCGGAGATAGGGGAAATTTGCTTAACAGAATCACCTATGGGGCGAATCCATACAACATAAAAATGGTCGTGATCAGGGAATACTCTGTTTTCAATGCATTCCTATGGGAAATGTGTATAAAGGAAAATTTGCTTAACATAATTTCATTTGGAATGAATTAATTCCTTTATACAAGGTACCACTGTACATATATGCTCTCTAAAGCTTCTTATTGTGTACATTTTAGCTTCATCACCAACACACAGCAGTCTGGCAATCTGACCAATCTAACAGCCAGGCATGCTGTTCTTAGAATAAGGTAATTCTTTCCCCTTTTTAGCTTGCAAAGTGTAAGGCGAAAACAAAAGCATTATTAGCAGAACACACACACACAGGCACAGGCACACAGACACACAGACACACAGACACTCTCTCTCCCCCCCCCTCTCTCTCTCTCACACACACACACACACATACACACACACACGGGGAAGGGGAGAAGTATGATCAAATTCTCAGCACCCACCCTTTCACAGTAACTAGCACTTTCTACAATAAAATCACTTTAAAAGCATCTTGCTAAACATTGTAAGTAGCTTTACTTACTATTGCAACCTTCAGTTACAGCCAGAAGTATAAAACAGAGGAAAATAAAAGAAATTGTAGTATCAGTCATATGGGAGACAGAGTTCACCATGCAGCTACAGTACATGGTCAGAGGTCAGAGGCAGAGAATTATATGTCTGCTTGGTCAGAGGTCAGAGGAAAGAAAGGGTACTGCAATAGAAGCAAATAAGAAGAAAAGAGAGGCCACCCCGAGGTGGGAAAAAGAACTTTGCTAATTGTTTAGTGTCAGAAGACGGTAATCTTAGTTTGTGAGATATCTCTCCCCTGCTATATAGTTGCATGCAAGACTGTTATTTTCTCAAAATATTTATATGCCACTGAGGCAGAGCAACGAACGGTATGCCCTTGTCAATTCTCTTAAACCAGGGCGCACATTACTTAAAGCCAGCAAAGGTCTTTTGGCAAAGCTTACACATATAACTTCTGCTTTAGAGTCAATCTATTGCAGGTATGTCCAAACTTCGGCCCTCCAGAAGTTTTGGACCACAACTCACACAGTCCTTTGCCATTGGCAATCTAAGCTTAGAATGCTGGGATTTGTGGTCCAAAACATCAGGAGGGCTGAAGTTTGGACATGCCTGATCTATTGAGTATATTGTTTTCCTACCTTTAATGGCAAAATGACAAGAATGTGAACTTTACGTCCCACCTGAGAACCTTAGAAATAATATTATTGTTTGTGCCATTATAGGCCATCAAGTTGCTTCCAATTTATGGTGACCCTATGAATTGGTGACCTCCCAGATAGACCCATCTTATCAGCTGTTTCAGTATGATTGAAAGTTTATTTTGTAACTCCCAATCCACACACTGGCTCTGCATATCCAAGCTTATACAAACACAGGCTTTAGGTACTTAAGAGCCCTTCTGTGAATAAGCCGTTACAAAACAAACTTTCATATGTTCTCTGCTTGAGTCCTATTTCAACAAGCTCTTTAGCACAGAAAGCAGGAGGGACCTTTGTACCAGATGTCCACAAAAATTAGTCTTCATCCCAGAGATAAATAGTTAGAGCAGGACCCCCAACTGGCTAAAATTACTTTGCCTTCCCCCTTGACACACAGCCATCACAATACAAAGGGTTGTCACAAAGGCCATGTGCTAAGGTGACCTAGATCAGATGCCGCCACCTCATTTAAACCTTGAGACAAAAATGCACAATTGTTTTCACCCCTCCACACACACACATTTTATGTTACTTTTAAATTGGTCTTGAACAGAAGCATCAAGTGTGTATGATGGATTAAAATGTCAAGTACTGTATAAATTTGGAAAATAGAATTAGGAAACACTATGTTTGGGGTTTCAACTCCAAGAATCCCACAGACAGCATTGTTGTTGTTCAGTCATGTCCAACTCTTCATGACCCCATGGACCAGAGGATGCCGGGCTCTCCTGCCTTCTATTGCCTCCCGGAGTATTCCAAGGAGTCCTCATGCGGTGGCCAAAGTACTAGAGCCTCAGATTCAAAATCTGTCCTTCCAGTGAACATTCAGGGTTTGCTCAGACAACATGGCTAGTGGCTATGTTAGCTGGGGATTTGGGGAAATACAGTATAGTCCAAAATGACTTTTTCAAGTGCTGGCTGAATGCCTGTTGCTTAGTGTACTGATTAATACTAGAGCAGTGATGGCGAATGTCTTAGAAAATGAGTGCCCAAGCAGCAATTCAAAGCCCACGAATTTTTCATAAAGTGCCTGAATTCAAGTGGCTGTGAAGGGGTGATGTCAGGTGCCCAGATAAAGGGCTCTGAGTGCCACTTTTGGCACCCATGCCATTGGTTTGCCAACACTGTACTAGAGTATGCCCACTCAATCAGTGAGGATTGGGCAAATCAACTCTTTTATGAGTTCCACTGATTCAAATGATGCTACTCTAGTTGCAACATACTAGAATAAGGTAAGTTGACACCAGAGTAGCCCATTTAAATCACTGGCCATTAATGGAGGAGTTGACTCACCAAATCTTCCTGGATTCAATGGGCCTACACTCGTTCAACTGACTAAACTGAACAATGGGGTTTCAGCCATTGAATCACACTGATGGATGTCAAAGACCAGTCTATTGTGGACCTTTGAATTAGAACAGCCATGACTTGGATTCCCTATAGAAACAGCTTCATTTAGGTTACCCATGCCCACTGTAGATCATACACAAAAAGTGGCAGAAATTCTAGCAAAAAAAAAAAACTAGAACCAAAATGGCACAGACTCTATCATGCTAGTTTTCACGTGCTCAATTCACAGAGCACACAGAAGCTGTTACTGTGCCAGAGCTTCTTTGGCATGAGATATATAACGGCTACATTTTGCCTCCATAGACCTAGGAGCTCAGGTGCCATTTTGGCACTTGACTGAAAATATCTGCTGGTTTTCTGCATCATCACTGGAAACATTATAGCTGTTGTCCAACTGTAGCATAGCTGTCAGTGGTACCAAGGCTCTATAGAATGCAGCACAAACTTCAGGACTTAGGCAATATTAGACTAAATGGACTTAGAGATGTCAGCAACAAACAGACATGCTTGTGGCACTCCCACAGAAGGGCTGGAGTAGTCCTTGTGAGGTTCAGGGCTAGCTCCAAGGGAGGGGTGGGGAACCTAGGGGCCTCCAGATATTTTGGACTCCAAACCCAATAATTCCAAGCCTATATGGCCAGTGATAAAGGACTGTGGGAGCTGTGGTCCACAATTTCCAGAAGGCTGAAGGCTCCCCGCCTCTGTTCTAAGGTGTGACATTAACTGTGAAGGCAAAAACCCAGTTGTTAAGGCAGCAGTCTACATACAAAGCAAAGCAAAGTGTTCTGCTTATATACCGTCCCATACCACTTCAAGTAGTCTCTGGGCAGTTAACAGATTAATTATGCAGGCTACACACTCCTATACAGGAGCCTCCTGCTCCAGTTCTGATTTTGGCATTGTCATTGTGAAGGAAGCTGTCAGCTATCAAAATTAGACAACATTCTCCCAGCCAAACCTGCACAGGATTTGAGATCTTTTTTAAAAGCCTTCTCTCTGCTGCGGCACATTTGGAGAGAATACAAAACAAAGCTTTTTTAGGGGCCAGTCCCAGCCTGTAGAATTATTTTCTAAGGGAGACTAGGTTGATACCTTCCCCATAGGTCTTCTAACTTTTTAATCAGGCCAGGGATGGGGACTCATCATGACTCCCTGTCAGGTCTGCCTTAAGTTGCACCGGCCACTTGACTCAGATTTGACTTGGAGGATTTATTTATTTATTGGGGTGGGGGATTTGCTATTCAACTCATGACTAGGACCTATGTGTTCAAGCCCTGATGTTTAGCCCCTATGGGCCTCCCTACCTGCCGCCGACACTACCATTGATTGCTTCTGCCAAAACCAGAGGCAGCAGGCCCATCTTCCAGGAGCTGGCTGCTCCATTTATCCACATGACTGCCATACAGCAGACAGGCCAGCACATGTGCAGAGGCAGGGGATGACTCCAGGAAAGGTAGCCAGCTTTCTATCTCTGTACTTGGCTCACCAGTTGTTGGAACTAGTAACAATGACAATTTAGCAATCCCTGTTAGGAACATGCAGTCAAAAACTGGAGTTCCCAGGAAGTCAATAATCTGGAAGCATTTCCGGTAGTGTACAACAGGTGCTTGTATGACCGAGTGCAATGTAACCTTTGGGCTAGATGGCATGCTTTAAAAATCTAATAAATAAATAGTCCTGAGCAAAGAATCCTGTTGTTCTCTCCTCTGAGTACATGTAACTAAGCCTGATCTTGCTCCAACTGTTCCATCAGATGATATATCTGGGGTGGTATAGTTGCTCAAGTGATGATGATGGGAGGAGGAAGAGAAGGGGCTGCAACTATTGCCATTCTCCATTTCATCTGCTTTGTATTCCAATGAAAGAGAGTAGAGAAGAGAACTACATCTTTTACTCCAATACCAACCTGGAATACAGATGTCCATGCTTTCACATGTAGTGCAGGAAAATTTAGGGAACTCTACAGAACCAGATGTACAGATGTTGGGGCTGGGTGAAATGCCAGCTACCCTACTGAGAGCCAAATACAAGCTTTAACCAACAGTTATGAAAAAGATGATATGTTTTGGGTCATTCAGGATAACTTTATAGGTTATGAGAATGATTAAAAAAACCACCAGCCAGTCTTCTTACTCTTCTCTGGAGCACAACTAGAGAGCTGAAGCAGAGGCTCACACAGCTGAATGAACTAGTCATATTCCCACCAATTGTAACTTAATGTGAGTACTAATTACTAACACAGTAATAACAGTAACATCCTCCACATAGAGCATGACATCAAAGAGAAGAATTATTGCCTAGCTTTCTCCTTATTTAGCTTAGTGTGTGAAAGCATTTATTTATTTATTTATTTATTTATTTATTTATTTCTGTGGCATAAATCCTCTTGCCTAACATAATAAGCTACACTAGAGTAGGCCCACTGACTTTGGTGATTCAAGTCTCCCATTGGGTTCCATTGATTCAAGTTGGCCTAGCTGCATCTCACCAAAGCAAGCAACAGGATTTCTGCCACTGCGGTTTACTCTACATGCAAGTGAATTGTCTCATTGTGGCCCAAACCACATGGGACATCTGTAGAGACACACATTGCTCACAGGTATGACTGAAGTTCTTTTTAATTCCCATTATCCATACAGCGGGAGGAGAATTTAGTCTATGTTGGAGCTAAAGTACTGGACAAGGGTTTTCAGTCTTTTCTTCCTCATGCCATTTCCAGAACTGGACTCCCAGAGCTAGTACTGCATCATGGGGAGCAGAAGGATATACAAATACTACAGTAGTACAAGAGCACCTCTTAAGACAAATGCCTTGTAAGACAAAACAAACTGTAAGAAGATTTTTCCCCCCCCGGGAATAGGCATGCTTCACAAGACAAAAAACCACTCTGCATGTACTCAGGGGAAAAAAAAACAGTTATTTTTGTCTTTATTCTAGCCTCCAGAATGGATTAATCCATTCCCAATGCATTCCTATGGGGAAACACGTTTTGTAAGACAAATTCTTCGTAAAACAAAGCAACCCATTGTCTCCAGAACGGCTTAAACTATTTTCAGTGCATTCCTATGGGAAACCATGTTTCGTAAGACAAAAATTTCTTAAAACACATTGACCGGTAGAATGAATTAAATTTGTTTTAAGAGGTAACATTGTACTGGTTATACCCAAGCCATCACAGCATACAGGAGAACCATACCGGGGTAAAGTCAGTTGGTCAGAGCTCACCTCCTGTTGGCTTACCCCTATCTAAATGCCACCTGCACCTCTGGCATTTTGCTTTTCCCATTAAAACTGAGCACACAAAAGAATGGATCAGACATTGAATCTCTAATGTCGTATCCACTTTGCCCCAGAGAAATATGCCAAAGTTTTTATCACTTGACGGGGGGGGGGGGGGGTAATGAATGAAGCCTCAGAAGGTTGGCTCACCTGTAATTGGTCTGACAAGCTGCAAACCTCAATAACCCATTTATATCAAGTCCTATAGAGCTGATGTGCCAGGTGCAGGGAAGATAACTGGGCAAGGTGGGGTGGGGTGGGGAGAAGCAATTTAATTTCAAGATAACAAGCTACCTGTTTCTCAAGAAGTCCAGACCAAATCAACCATATGCCATTACTTTTTCTGAACCATGTTTCTTTCCTAATAACTAAGTTTGTTTTCTTGAAAAGCTCTCCAAAGGACCGAGTTTGTCCTGTTCATTTTGTCCTTCTTTAAGTTTTCAGCAAAGAGATGAACTAAGCCGGCATCTATTGCCTAGAAAGAAGAAAGACCAGGGCAGAGACAAGGGAAGGGAACATGCCATGCAGGAAATAAGCAGAACCTTAGACAATTTTAAAAACATGTTGGACTGCAGTCTAACAATCCTCAAACAACATGGCCAGCTGTAGAAAGGAACATTTGTGAGTTGGCCACAGAAGTGATGGAAACAAATGTCTCTTCAAGGCAAAGAACAGCTCAGGAAGGAGGAAATGAGCCAACACAGGCACATAAAATATTATTTCTGCACCTCAAAGAAATAGCCAAGCACACTGTTTTCACTAAAATGCCATACAGTGCATTATTTTAAAAAGCACCTTAATTAATATGCATCTTCCAGTGTCTGCCATTATCCTTTCTCCAAATTATCCTCATTAGTGCTAAACAAGGGTCTAGCTGCGTTGTTGTCCAACAGCTGTGTTGCATGAACAATGCAGGAGACACAAACAGAGCCACCCCCCATAATTTGCTGGCCCGTTGAAATTTCCGTGCAGTGCTGTTCTTTCTGGGATTCTATAAATAAGCCACAATCTAGCATTAGCGTCCGATCACATTCGGGGCTCATTCTCGCCATCTTTTGGACGACCCAAATACTGCAGGTATTTACAGATACAGTCCCAGAGGAAAAGCGTCAAGTTTAGGAACAGCAAGGTCTCTTTTAAGACTGTGTGGTCAGATCACGACTAAACTTCCATAACCTCCATTTTCCCAGCTAATTCTTACTTCAACGGCTTTTGTCTCTCATTCACGTTAAAAAAAATACGCACCTTGAATGCCTATATGCCCTTGCAAGATTTTAATATTTTTAAGAAGTGGTCGCAACACGTTTTTACAAACATTTTTTTAAAAAATCAAGTATTTTAAACTTGCCAGTTTTTAAAATTCATGATGTTTTTAGCATTCTTTTGATTTAATTCCACTTTAATGATATCTTGACATTTTTGTGATTTTATACAGTGCATGTGTTTTTGATAGTTGCATGCTGCCTTCTGTTCCTTGATTGGAAGATAGGCAGGAAATATAAATAAATAAATAAATAAATAAATAAAAAGAGACAGTTTTTACTTGCTATTCTGATCTTGTCCTTCCTTTTAAAAAGCTATGTTAAGGAGTTCTGCAAGTTCAACTTGAAAGGAAATATGTACAACCTGAAATAAAGTGTATTGCTTTAAAAACATTCATTGTAGCGTCAGCTCGCTGTAGCACACTCTTTCAACAACCTAAAGTGTCACCTCGAGGTTCAGATTTTAAAACAGTATACAAAAAAAGGAGAGATCTAAATCTCCAGCACGCCCGATTGATTATGTTGCGTCCTAATGTCCTGTTTACAGTACTCTCAGTTCATCTGGGCACTTTCTCCGTCCCTCTTACCCGCATCCCTCCCCGTCTCTGGCACACTCCCCCCCCCACGTCATGCTTGTACCTTGTGCAGAAGATCCTCGTTGTAATAAGCGCTGCCTTGGGTGCCAAGGCCGTTGGTCCCCATTCCCGAAGAGGGGTAAGGGCCGCCCGCTCCGCTCTGGTACCCCCAGTACGTCTCCATCTCTCCTGGCTCCGGGTTTGCGTCAAGGCTCCAAACCGCGGCTCCTGGCCAGCCCCCAATGCAGCAAGCGGGAGCGCACTTCGGGCTACATTTTCCCTCCTCTCCTGGAGAAGACCACGGGAGGAAAGAACCGCCTCTCGGGGAAGCGAGCCCTTAAAAAACAGGAGATGGAGCTTGAAGGGGGGAGGCTCGCTGGCGGCGGCGGCCGTTTCTTGTTATGGACCGGCGCTCGGATCTCCCGGGCTGGAAAAAAAACTAAGGCGGCGAACCGCCAGCCTCTTCCACGCTACCAGAAACCGGCAAGGCTTGGGCAGGTTTTCAGCACCAAGGACAACTCCTGGCCCCCCTTGAACACAAACCGTCCTCCGTCGCACCTCCTCCGCCCGGGGAACGCAGCTCCCGAGATCAGCACCGCGGACAGCGCTCGCAACACCTGGGAGGGCGGCCGGCCCGACAGACCCGCCCCTCTGGCCGCGGTTCAAACAGCAAGACGCGGACGCCGTGGAGAGCCATAGGTCGCCTTTTGGGCCGCGGTCCCTTTAATTTCCCCAAACTTGAAGAAGTGCTCTTCCTTTCCTCTTGCATCACGCCGGGCCCTGGTTCCTTTTCCGGCAATTTCTCTTTGCCAATTTCCCACTGCGGATTTCGAAGGAGGACAGGAAGGCAGCAAGGCGGTCGGTAAGAAAACTCAGCTCTAGTGCCTCCTTCGCGCAAGACGCGAATCTAGGAAAGCCAGGAAGGCATTTCCCCCTGCCCTCTTTCCCAAACATCTCCGGGCAGTTTTTTTGGATGGGAAAGCAGAAAATATGCCTCTTGGGCCCTGGCTGCAAGCTCAGGGGGAGCTGATTCCCTTATGTCATGCTGGCAGGGTCAGGCGAGGTTTCCATGCACAGGGGAAAAGGCCCGGGCTGTCATGATTCCTTTTGAGAGGCTGCCTGGAGCGTTTATTCTCCGCTTCGTTTCTGTTTTTGCGGCTTGTCTTTCAAAGGAAATGAAAGTACTGGAGCCTCTTACTTGGAAGATCCATCTAAGTCCCCCAAAAGCACACAGACAAATTGGGATGGTTTTGTCAGATAGTATTCTGAATTCTAATACAGTAGGGGCCTACCCAGTGGCTCTTTGGGAGTCCTTCCAGCCCTCCCTTCCCCTGATGTTTTAGACTACAGTTCCCATCATCAGTGACCACTGAGTCTGATGGATGGTGCTTTTGAGGGGAATGTAGTTCAAAAATACGGAGATGTCAGGTTTGAAAGAAGCTGGTTTGATAGACATATATTTGTGGCCATATCAAATCTGATGGTGTAACCACTGTGGCTTTTAAAAGAATGGGTGGGATGAATGGACCAAATAGCATACATCCCAGGGCTGGGCAACTCGTGGCCCTCTAGATGTTGTTGGGGTGCAACTCCTTTCAGCCCTAGCTGGCATTACTGATGGCAAAGGGAGCGGCATTTCAGCTACATCTGGAGGGCTGCATTTTGCCCATCTCGGAAATGCACCACAGGGACTCTTTGTTTAACTCTAGCAAGGAAATGGAGATGGACTGAGCAGTCCAACATCCACCAAGGAGAAGGGCACAGCAACATGAAAGTGGCAAGGAGAGGGGGAGGAATGTGTGATGCAGCTACCAAGTCCCAAGGGCTGCCAGGTTGGTGCCCTCAGGGCAGAAGGCATGGAAAGTCAGCCAGAAGAAAAGCAAGCATGCCATTCCAGGGTGACCCAAAGTCTTTAGGGCTCTGCTCTCAGTTGGCCAACTTTTCCCCCCTATGAGGATGCCCATGGTGGCAAGGAAAGGGCAGCACCAACTTCTGGATCTATAAGAATGGGACTTCCTCTCAACTCTTTCTCATTCTCTGCGACTGGAGAGAGAGACCAGCATCATCCTGTGGGTGATGAATTCCCACCTGGAAATTGAGAAGATGATGAGTGCCTTTACTTTCCACAGCCAAAACATTTGCTCCGAAATGGGGAGCTTATTATTTTTTTTTACATAAGACTAATCCTCTTTTTCCTATGGGAGAAGCAGAAAAGTTGAATGGTTGAAGTCATCAGAGACTATCCC
This sequence comes from Phrynocephalus versicolor, assembly GCA_023846285.1. Classification (NCBI taxonomy): domain Eukaryota; kingdom Metazoa; phylum Chordata; class Lepidosauria; order Squamata; family Agamidae; genus Phrynocephalus; species Phrynocephalus versicolor. Next base: position 21,201,115 of record JAHTLZ010000010.1, on the reverse strand, counting down.
TGAACATCACAGACCTGTTGTGCTTTTTTTGTTTATAGGTTGCTGATGAGCACTGTAATACTCTGAGTACATTTATCCTGATTTTGGTTATTGCAGGATTATCCCTGGATTAAACCAGGGGAGTGCTCCTATCAGTGTATAACAAAAGAGATAACGGAGGAGTTGTCTCCCTATACATTTGCCTGGGGTTTGGGCATTGTTTCAAGAAGATGCTCCAGTGAAGGCTTCCTTGCAGGATTTATTTTCTTTTAGTTAAATAGAACCCTGGAGAATTATGCAACCTTTATAATTTACTTAATAACCTGCAAGCAGATCATATTGCATGCAAGCAACAGAAAGCAAGCACACAGCACAGCCATTAATCCTGTAACAATTTCCCAGTAAGCAACAAAATGGGCCTGCAGCTACATCCCCAACTAATCCCCCTCTCCAGTGTTTTAGAGAGGAGTCGTTCTCTGCCCTTTGTTGATATGAAAGTACAGCCTTCTTCCTTTTCTCACAGGCCTGTCATCCGTAGTAACCCCACTCTACCCCCACAAAAAAACACAAAACAAAATCCTCCAGGGGATGTACAGTAACATTCTAAAGACTGACCAGAGAGTTCCCGTCACTAAGTTATGATTGTATCAAAAATAGCAAACAATCTCACACATCTCACAAACTGAGATTGTGAGGAGCTCCAGAGGGATCTCTTGACACCTGGGGAGTGGGCAAACCAGTGGCAAAATGAGCTTCAACATTAGTAAGTGCAGACTGATGCACGTTGGGGCAAAAAAAAACAACCCAAAACAATTATGTTTATAAACTGATATTGCTTAGTCTTGCTTGACCTTCACACTCCCACTGTGCTCTAAAAGGATATTTTTAGTGAGTGATACCAGGGTGCAGTGCCTCCAGGGGGTCTCCCATATGGTAGCTTGTTATGCCAGTTTTCCAGCTCTGGAGCAGTCGATCAGTGGGCAATTGAGGTAGAAGGATGAGATTTTTTAAAAAAAGGCTGAATCTTGCTGCTGTGTTTTGAAAGGCAGCCGGGACAAATTTCTCTCACTCCTCAAGGAATAAACTCAGTATATGAGACTCCGACATGAAACATCCAGTTGCACAAATAGATCAGGAGCAAAATAAAGTGCCAATTGGGTTCCCAGACTTCTAAGACACCTCATCTAAGGGTTTTCTGTCCCTCCAAGGGAACAATAATTGGACCCATTTTGGGGGGGGAAACTAATTTATTGATGGATGATGTCAACAACTTCACACCCGTTGCCAATGCTCCTGGATAGGGTGGTAGCAGATCAGCTCCAGATAAAATTCTGATATTTACAACATAGAAAGATGATCTCTTATTCTTCTATCAAGATGATGAAACAAAAAGAAAAATCAAATATAGAATTTATATACTTAAAGGTTAAAAAGGAAATACAATACCAAAATAAAGGGTTGAATGGGTTATAAAATAAATAAATATAATGGGAGCCCATGTAACATGATGTCTGATAAGCACGGTATGTCTTTTGTTTTGTTGTTTGTAGAAAATAAATAAAATTATATTGAAAAAAGGGCTCTTTCAACTGGCTTTTCCTGACTAACTAGGACTTAAAACCTCTGACCAACTGAACAAGTTACCACCATTGCAACTGTAAATTAACTTTACCCTTAATTATGATATTGTGGTAGTTGATTTTATTTTTTGCTCTTTTTTGGTTTTCTCTTGTTGTATGTTGTCATGATATTAGTTGTGATTAACTTATATTATATGTATTGTGTTGCTCTTTGAACGTTGCAAGCCACCCAGAGTGGCCATTTGGGCCATATGGGTGGGGTATAAATATAATAATGAATAAATAAAATAAATAAAGAAAACTGATGCCCTTTAAACCTTGCTGCCCACAACGAACTTGTAAATTCTGTTGGCTGCACCAATAAGAGGTTGCACAAAATGGCTGCTGGTTTTGTTCTGCACTTTTCACAGCAACCCATTACATTGATGTAAAGTTGGAAGGTCACTTAGCCCACTTCTGGAGGTAATTTGGTCAACCTCCTGCTGGGTGCAGGAGCTGCAAAGCAAGAGGCAACTAAAGTCTCTCGAAGAGGCAGTCATATCTCCACCAAAGGAGAGGACACCATCAATCTCCTAAGGACCTTCTTGATGTGCAACATTGTTCAGGAAGTTTCTTTTAATGTTTTTAGGTGAACTATGATCCCACCTTCTGCCCTCTGGGGAGCAAATGAGAAGAAATCTTTTCCATCTTCTGCATGATGGACCTTTGGACGCTTGATGACTGCTGTCACATCTCCCATTAATGTTTTCCAGGCTACCCTTCACCAGCTCTTTCAATAGTTCTTCAAAGGCCTTGATTGAACCCAGTGGGTCCTGGTTTCCCTTCCTATGGTTGTGCTTCAACCCATAAATTTATCATACCGAACTGGCTGTTGCACATACTGTTAGTTTTTTGGAGTACATTTGTTATGGAGCTAATCCTCAGTAAAGGCAATAATTGCAGACAGTCAAAGTAGCTTCTTCTGTTCAGTCTATTTACATATATAGTGTACATCAGAATCTTCACTCTTTAAGTACATGAACACTTCACGGTTGGGTAACTTACAATATGCACAGTGAAAATAACTCAGTCCATGTTTTCCAAATACAGCAGAAATCCAACATACATCCAGCAATCTTCTCCAGTAATCAAATTATCAATACCAGACAGCAAGTACAACAGCACCAGTCAGCAATCAAATGGCAAGGAAAAAAAATACTGGATAATCTCTACCTTTATACTTTGGCTGTCATAATGCTAACTCATCATGCTCAGCATTACCTGAATATACATTACGTCATCTGGATTATTTTAACTGGATGACTCAGCACCCAGATTCCAGCCTATTAGCCTGCACCTTTTAATTGCACACACCTGGGATTTTTATTCTCCATTTTGTGTCCCTATTTCTAATTAGAAAACACTGGACATTGTTTCTCAATTGTCCTGGGATGTACTGCAATAACTCTTGTTCAAACTGCCTTCTCTGGCATACTGGCAAGTCAGTTTCCCTTCGGTACTTCTGATCAGCCTCGCTTATCTTGGCAATAGGAATCTTCTGACCAAAGCCTTCCTCTCTATTGAAAATTATTGAAGGATATCAGCTGCTTCTATGTATAATTTTAGCCATAATGTATCCTATTTTGATTGAGACTGTGAAAAAGCAAGGCTGTGGTTTTCTGTTCACTCCCTTTAAAAGTCAGTTCTCTTGAGAAGAGAAACGCTCAACTCTCTTCAGTGCCTCATTTGTTTTCATGAGCAAGACTTGATGTGAAACTGTAACGAGCCACGAAAGGGGAACCAAGGCTCTGGAAAATTAGCTCTTCAGTCACTCATTTTTTTTCCCATTACGTTGGCCACACCAATTTCATCTTGCTGTGCAAAAAGAAGCTAAGACATCAGAATTCACGTGATTGTACCCACTCTGGTGGATGGAGATTTTAACTCATGTAGCTGATGCCCAGATTTCCCCAGAACGATTAAAATAGGATAATGTGACCAAATAGAGTTAACCCTTTCAGCTCCAATAGGACCCTGTTAAAACATAATATATACATAATGCTTTAACAGGCTCCTATTGGAGCTGAAAAATAGTTTGCTATAGCTATATAGCAAGAAGGCAGGTGGCTCTGATTTCATGGGAACAATGAATCCTGGAAACTCAGATGATTCATTCTGGGGCCCCATAGACCACATACTGTGCACACAAAATGTCAAATCTCACAAAATAAGTTGGCTAGAAGTCCATGTCCAAATTACGGTTTAGGTACCTGGCTGCAGAATATGCTCTGCTTGGAATTAACTGGATTTTCCTCTGTGTTTTTAATGTAATAATAACAAAATGCAATTTGTAGCCACATACACACTGGCCTAGTTGCTCCATGATTAGAAATGGTTTAAAAAACAAGAAAGGATGTTGAAAACAATTTAAAGAAAAATATAAAGAAAAATAAAACAAACCTCTAACCCGCACTCTCATTTGAAAACATTCCTGGCTAGTGCAAAGGAGACCTCTTTTCCTCTCAGCTCCCTCTGATTTTGAGGTTTGCCTGAGATGGAACATTCCAGACAATCACCCACAATCCAGCAGGGGGAGAAAAAAAGAGCCACAATTGGCTCAGTTGTGATCATGTGACCTGCTCAAGTGCTCATACTGCAAGACATTGCTCGTTTATCAAGGCAAAATTTAGAAGAAATGTGCTTGTTTTGCAAAACACTCTTAAACTTATGTACTTGTAAACCATAGTATTACTGTATAGCGTTAGAGCTCACTAGGTTTGTGGCATTTGGTAATATCAAAAATATATTACTTAATCTGAGATTTTGTTTCTACTCCTGTATCTCATTGTAGATTTCATTGTAGATTGGGTTGGTGCACAGGAAAAAAAGTTCTTCCTATAGAAGTATGCCTCCTGGGAGGGTCAGATAGCATAAATGAGTAATGTTGTACCGTAAACAGAATTGCACGACTGTGGGAGGAATGTTTTCCCATGCCTTTCTTTCTCTCATACAAGAAGCAGGGACTGTTTCATTCAGTGGTTTAGGCAGCTGGCTGTAGAGCCAGAATTTGGGTGTTCAGTCCCCCACTGTGCCTCCCCAACAGGGGCAGGACTTGATGATCCATAGGGTCCCTTCCAGCACTGCAATTCTAAGATCATCATCATCATCTTTGAATTTTTCAGGCTCAACATAGTGATGTGACCATCCGATGTACACAACCAGTATTTGGCTGACTGTGTGTTTTCATCCACATCACAAGAGATGGAAATGCACATGCCCATACATACATCCTCTTACCCTCCTACACCCATCACATTAATATGTAGACCCTATAGGAACCACTTTTGATGCCTCACTAACAAATGTGCTTCACTGAATAGCCTTAGCATGTAATTTGCCAGCAAATCTCAAATTTAGAAGGGATTCGTCCTTGCCCTGCTCACTAAAAATGTGAATAATACCATTCCTTAGCAGGTTTTGATTATTTTTAAAAAAATAAATGCAGATTTCTATTCTGTACCTTTTTACCTGGGACTAAGCCTTATTCAGTTGAGTAGGGCGTAAGCATGAATATGGCTGTACATTAAAGCCGTCTGTTGTAAATTAGAGCTGGGCTTATGCTTTATTTATGAAGGACCCTTTTATAAGAACCCATCCCCACACTCACCTATTTCCAAGAACAAGGCTGTCTAATCCCCTCTGAATGGCTAATTCACCAACTCTTCCTGTCCACGTTAATTATGTCTCGCTCTTCCATGATGCCATGACTGCCTAATCCATTTGAAGGGTCTCTCGGCAGTAAATGTAATGCAGCATAGTTAAGGGATGGGAGCATAGAGGAAATCATTTCTTATGATTTAGCTGATACATTAGAGTCTGTCATAAAAGACTCTTTCTGTAAGGAAAGGATTACAGAGACAATGAGCAAGTTAGAAAGCTAAAATGGGCAGTTAGGCCCTTACCATTGAATACTCAAACGTGGCATTACAGGGTCAAAGCTACATGTTAGAACCAGCCCTATCATTAAACAGATTAAGTCTCTTAGCCTTTCAAGAGAGAATTCAAATAGAAATCTGTTACTTAAAAAAAAAATCACAACATGAAGAAATCTGACAACTGCCAGATGTGTAAGATATTTCTGCTATGTGAATCCGATGTTCTCAGCATGTAAAAACTCCCTTCTTCTAAATGATGAGCCATCTGTGGCATAAGGTTTGGCTCCCTATACAAACATGGCCTTGCATAACATAAAAAAACTAATCAGCTGCATTGGAGCCAATCCATGCATTAATTGTGCTCAAAGTTTCTAGGAATCTGTTTAAATTCTCTTATATTGCACCAAGCTCAGTAAGGTCAGCATTAGCTTTAAAAATCTCCCTTTGCAGGTCCACTCCTTGCCCAAAGCCAGCACATCATAAAAATAATACTCAGGAAGCTATCTTTAGGTGTAAAAAGAAATATATATTTAGCAGGCTCCACAGACTATTAGAAGTTATGAGAAGCAGAAGAGAAGATTAGAAATGGGAAGACATGGATTTCTGACCCCATGTGGCTGGGTAATGTTCACGTCGATGCAGAGAAGGCTGTATCCTTCCCCAGGGACATGTTAGGGAAAGTGTGACTAGCAAAACAAATGACAATAAAACAAGTGGAGGAAGAAAAAGGAGTTTCTTCTGGCTGTGGGAAGATTGAACCCATCTAATTGGTTAGTGATGCAACCAAACAAACTAGTTAGTTTGGTGAAAGTGTCACCTTGAAAATTTACTCTGGCAAGAAGTCAGGAAGAGCTGAACCAAAGTCCAATTTTATTGATATGTAATAATGATCAGCCAGGGTCTTCTCTTAATGGCAGAGAAAGACCCCACACATACAGTGCAAACTAAGAATAATACAATAACAAACAGTATCAAACAGAGTCCTAAAATCATACAACCTCATTGGATAATATTTGCTTACCATTTGGATTCTACATCTAATTGGCTGAAAATGTGAAGGAGCCAAACTCATTGGTTTTCCTGTAAAGATGGGGCATCTTTACTCCCCTTAATTATTTCCCTTCTAGGGTGAGCCGTATGTGTTGTGTCGTTACAGTCGTGACCGTGACCGACTCTTTGTGACCCTATGTCCATGGAGTTCTCTTGGCAAGAATACTGGAGTGGTTTGCCAGTCCCTACTCCAGGCGCCTACAGCACCTGGTATTCCCTGGTTGTCGCCCATCCAAGTACTAACCTGCTTAGCTTCTGAAATCAGGCGAGATCAGATGTGCTTAGGGCATGTAGGCAGCTTAGGATGATCCATAGTGTGCCTGGTAAACAAATTCCTTTTCCTATTGATATGTATATGTTACCAGGCTGAGCCTTCCTCCCAGAGACTATAGCTCCCTACTGGGGTGTATGTTCTGGCTATATCTGAGCCTTTGGCTCCAGGGCTATGTTCCTAAGAGGCATTGGAAGGATGAACGTGGCTGCTTGAATTCTTGACTAATTCTAAAGGCCAAGCAGGAAACAATACAAGAAGGGATACAGTATATCATAAAGAAAGGCCATTTGTTCTATGTTCTGGCTAGGAAGAAGTTACTTTTGGTTATATCCAGGTATCAAAATGGCCTCCCTTTTCCCACAAATCCATGTATTAGATTTGCATGGGAGATTACTGATTCATCAATATATTTAGTATGTGCACAAGGAGGAATTAATATTTTTGAGTGTTTTTACATATAATCAATTATGTGCATGAAGGAAACTGCCACTCAAGAACATTTTATTCGTGCTTTTCACTACAGTGAAATTGCATTGGTCACTGTTATTAAATAAAATTAATGATGGAGCTGAACAAAGTTTTGGGATTTAGAGCCTTAGACTAAGAATGACACATCCTTTGATAGATTGAGAAGAAGAAAATGTAGGGCACGTGTTTTGATCTCCTTTCAGCCATGGGGCAATGCCATCCTGCCCTCCGGGGCAAGCCCGGCTGCATCATGGACCCTTCTGTTCTGATTTATTTATTTAATTTATTTAGAGTATTTTTACTCCGCCTTTCTCCTTGGAAAAGAAGACTTGCCACCCATGTTAGGATTACTATATCAAAGCTCACTCACTTGAAGCACACGTGTTAGAGGAGCAAGTCTTTCAACTGAGAGAGCACTGGGCTTCAGTTACATCCACAGAGGGTTAGTGCTATGAAATTTTTAGATAGATTAGGTGGGGTGGGGGAGAGCTATCCAGTGTGGTGTGGTGCAATGAGTGAGAGAGTAGGACTCATGAGGCCTGGGTTCAAATCCCTGTTCAGCCATGGAATCTCACTGAGATGTGTGGTACTGGTAGACCAACTCCTTAAACATTTCACTTACCCCGAAAGCCCTATCAGAGTCCCTATGAGTTGGTTCCAACTTGATGGCACTTAACAAGAGGGAGAGAAGGAACCAGCAATTCACATCAAAGTCATGAGACGCAAAAGCAATATACGCAAACAAGAACTAACTGGAGGATGGTTTAAGGGCTCAGGGTACTATTGAACAGTATGACTTGTAGGGATACACCAACAGATGGCCATCACAGTCCAGCTTGGGGTGCACATGTAGCAGAATGTGCTAGTAGAGTGAGCCATGTTTGAATGCTGGTCCCCATTAAAAATACTTTCTAAGTAAGAAACAGGCACATCAGGCAAAGAGCTGGGACAATAGAACCTTTCCCCTGAGACACTAGTTTTCTAACTACACAGTAGTATAGCATTTCAAATTAGCATCACCAGTTTGCAGTCTGAAGGTCACGTGGACTGTTGACTCACCTCAACATGTCCTTACCCTTTATCTCTCCTTACCATTTTCTAATGTGTGACCTGCCTGGCCAACCAGTCAGCCAATCAGCACCCTGAGATGTGGAAGTAAAAAACCGAGCCTTAGCTTGCCATTGGCTTAGTCACATGTGGAGAGGATCAAGGGCACTCAGCAGTAATTGAAATGGACTAGACCAGTGATGGTGAATCTTTTAGAGACTGAGTGCCCAAACTGCAATTGAAAACCCACTTTTTTTTTTTTTTTGTAAAGTGCCGATGCAGCAATTTGACCTGAATACAGGTGGCTGTGAAGGGGCAATGTCGGGTGCCCACACAAAGGGCTCCAATTGCCACCTTGGGCACCTGTGCCATAGGTTCGCCAACACTGGACTAGACCTTCTACCTCATCTTCACTCCAAGGAGCACAGCCCCACGCCCCACTCTGCATCAGTTTATTTGGCTTTGGATTTGCATAGCTGTAAATAAATCCCACGAAATAGCCCTGAGGCCTCCAGGACTTCATGTTGGACAATTCAATCAGTGTGACAGATTGTTGCCAGGGGTGGGTGGCAGTGGCTACCAGGCAGTTGGGCATAAAATGAGCATCTGGGTTGTGGGGGGGGTACTGGGCAGTTGGAAACTGATAGAAATGGATGCAAAAGAAACAGGCTGGTGTTCTTTTGTTTTCATCACCAGCATCGATATACCACTAGTTATTTTTTTAAAAAAACTCAACATAGATCAGTAAAGATAATAATTACTCAGCAGTTCTGGCATGTGGCCATACTTCCAGAAAAAGGATGCAGTATGCACCACTGTTGGCAAATCTGTGGCATGGGTGCCCAAAGTGGTACGTGGAGCCCTTTTTGTGGGCAAGTGACATCGCCCTCTCACAACCACGACAGTTCCCCCTCCACTCGGAGCCCGCCAGTGTGCTCCATGCAGAGAGCCGGGTAAAGAAGAGACAGGAGCTTGTGGGCTCGTTCGTAGGCCCAGTTGACTCTCCAGCCACACCACTCTGGGCATCCCAAAAGCGGTGTGACTGGAGACTAAACCGGGGCTACGAAGGAGCCCACAGACCACTGCCTCCCCTTCGTCCGGCTCTCTTCATGGAGCCGTTTCAAGACCACCGAAATGGCTCTGTGAAGAGAGCTGGGTGAAGGGGAAGCAGTGGTTTGTGGGCTCCTTCATAGCTCCAGTTTACTCTCCAGCCACACTGCTTTTGGGATGCCCAGAGCGGCGTGGCTGGAGAGTAAACTGGAGCTACAAATGAGCCCACAAGCTGTCACTACTCCCCTCAGCTTTCCCGATGGTGTAGCACCCCATCCGCCTCTCTGCCCTGGGCAGAGGTGCTACCCTTCAGGAAAGCAAGGATCAAAGAGCAGGGGTGTTACCCTTCAGAAAAACAATGATCGAAAAGCAGGTTTTTGACTTTCCCACGGCCACAGTGAGGGTGCTGTGGCCAAGGGAAATTCAAAAGCCTGCTCTTCAATCCTTGCTTTCCTGAAAGGTAGCACCTGAAGGATTTGTAACCCGGGGTACCACTGTATTCAGGTTAAATTGCTGTATTGGCACTTTGTGAAAAATAAGTGAGTTTTGAATCGCAGTTTGGACACTTAGTCTCTAAAAGGTTCACCAATCACCATTACTGGTACTGTATACTCGGTAGTTTTCTAGGTATCAGTGTTCAGGTGTAGCTTAATAATCTCTCCTCCTGGTGATGCTCTGGGATTGTGCAGCTTGGCCAAAGCTAAAAAGAGGACTAAATCCTACATTAATCCCCCCTCCCTCCCACCTACCCACCCACCCCGTGGATGCCCAGTTAAATCTAGTTCTCAGCCAGTTGTATATTGAAGTCATGGAGTCAAAGATGGCTCCTTGTTTGAAGCAGAAGCGATCTGTCCATTTAAACCTGTCTCCTCCTGCTTGGAGTTACCACCACCACCACCCAGGAGGACTCATATGTGTGCATTTTAAAACAGAACTATAGAATGGTCATAGGCAGCCCCAGAAGGTCTGTTAAAAGGAGAGCAAGAATGTTTTTAATTATTTCCACTGTGGGAAACAAACACAGTTTTCATTTCTATTGTGGTGCCAAGTGCCTTAGCCTCATGGTCTCCCCATTGGAGGGGGGGGGGAAAGAGCAGGACTTACTTCCAAGTAGACATGCATATAATTGTGCTGCAAAGAGAGAGGCAAAATCCACTTGGTGAAGCTTCTGCCTGGTGAAGCAGCGCCTCTGTTAGTAAGGTCTGATGGAAGTCACCATCCTGTAACACTGGGACACAACCCCCGCCCCCCGAGATTCTCACTGCTCCCTTATATACATGTAGCTGAGAGATTGTTGGAAGCAGCAGCACGGGGTCCCCTCTTTTATCAAGCCTCAAAGGATTGGACTGTGTCCTCCTCCGTGGACTCCAGATACATTTAGCTGCATCATCCATCATCCATAGCCACCTATCCTAGACAGGAAAATGGGAATTGTAGTTCAGCAGGTCTAAAGGATACCTGGTTGCAGGGGGGGGACTCCTCAAATGCACTGGAAAAATATAGGATACGGACACCACATCTGCAACCTGGAACCTGCAAACTCTCTGAATGAGTGATATCTGAATGAATCAAGGCAAATGTTAACAAACATGGAAAGTTCTACTTATTTATTTTATTTTATTTTATTTTATTTTATTTTTACAATTTATATGCTGCCCACTACCCAAAGGCACACACATACCCCTTGTTTTTTTCAGTTAAAAAAATCTAGAAATGCGAAACAGGAACATATCCTCTGGCTCAAAAGGGATGACGCCTGGAAAGAAAATAGAAAAAGCCAGATCCCAAGAGTGAACTGGGCCCAGCAAGCTCGGCAACTGTGAGAGGTAGAATGGTAAAATGAGACGGTTGCTGATAATGAGTGTGATCACTGGAAAAGACAGAACAATAAACAATCAGGGGCTGACCATAAAGCAAGCAGTCACAGATTACATCTGCAGGAGTGCCTTGAAAGGAATGAAGCCCTGTGGAATTCTGCCCCATGACTCCATAACTGAATAACAGCCGTGATCTTATTATTACCTTTAGACAAACAAGATCTCTAACTATGGTTAAAGACTCTTCCCCGTGTACTGTCACTCCTTGTCTCCATCCAAAGGAGCCCTGCTGTTTATTGATTAATCCAATGAGCTAATTAAATGCTAGGCAGTTGGAATCAATACATGTAACACTCTTTCCCAACTCTACAAGTTTTCCCTAAGGGAAAAAAAATAACTAAACAAGTGTCAGCTCTTCATCTGTTTTGCGTTACTGACAGAAATGTAAACAAATACATTTAAATATTGATCTGCTTCCTGATGTATAAGAAATGGTGGGGCACAGATAGAATCCAAAGAAATGTTTGGAAGAACAGACAATTTTAAAGTATGTTGAAAAGAAAAGAAAAGAAAAGAAAAAAGAAAAGGGTAGGCCGAAGCTATTTGTACTGACATTCATCTCAGGGGCTGGATCAGATCTTCCCTCCAAATTCAGTTGGCTTCACTAGGACCCAAAACTGTCCCCTTTGGTTTTGCTTTTAAAAACATACAAATCAGGCTGATTTGCTTCAGAATTTGGGATTTGTCCAAATCCAGTGTCCAGCCCCAGCATCTATTCTAAGAAGAAGAGGCAGCTGCGTTTTGCAGTAAATATAGACTCTGGTTTCACAGATCAGCGCTCCCAGAACGGGAAGGCATTATCAGATAAGCTGAGGCAAGAGGAACCTTTTTAGCCAGGGTGGAGATCGGTATTATTCCTGTCAAAAGGATGACGAGGAAAGTCAGCCAAGAGCACTTTCAAGATGGGGATATTTGCTTTGCAAAATGTACTTGGTTGATTCCCAATATTTTATTCCCCAACCTCTATCCAGACAATGTAAGACTTGGCCTCACTGGGGAAAAAAAAGGGGGGGGGAGCACAAGGCTGATGTTTATTATCCCAAGGCAGCAGAGTTTAGGGCTATGGCATTTTTAAATTCTTTCCAGTAGTCAAGAGTCTGGTCAGAAGCTTTCACTTATTTGGCTCCAGTATTCATCCATTGATTGTTTGCTTTCTTCTTTGTTTTTGTTACCACCCCACCCCCCATCTATAGGCAAAGCTGAGAGTGATAAAATGAACGGGAAGAGGTAAGGAGAACTAGTGTTAAGAGAGAAACCCCATCTTCTCCCCACCACCACCTCAATAATATGCACAATAAAATACATGTTGCACAAACATATGTATGTATGTATGTATGTATGTATGTATGTATGTATGTATGTATGTATGTATGTATGTATGTATGTATGTATGT
>JAHTLZ010000010.1:21168767-21188472 GCA_023846285.1 Phrynocephalus versicolor | reverse complement strand
TGTATGTATGTATGTATGTATGTATGTATGTATGTATGTATGTATGTGTGTGTGTGTGTGTGTGTGTGTGTGTGTGTGCTGTCAAGTCAATTCTGACTTGTACCAACCCTTTTCATGGGGCGACCTTGGAGTGTCCAGCTTGCCCAAGGCCACACAGGCAGGAGTAGATCCAGTGGGGGGGGGGGGGCAGGAGGTAAATCAAACTCTCAGCCTCTGGCTCTGAAACCTAAACCACTGAGCTTTCCAGCCAGTTAGACAGAATAAGAAGACTCGGCTTTATTTGGAAATTTCTTTGCATGACAATAAACACCTACTGTTTCCTGAACAGCCACTGGAGGGCAGCCATATAGCAGAGTAGAGGTACAACCAAAATACACTATTAGTTAAACCATGGTCATCTAAATACAGAATTTAGAACAGTGCAGAATAATTTGTAGAACAGACAGAGGTATCCATGGTTGTTTGCTCTAATATAGGCTGAAGTAAGCAGGCCACAGGCATTTTTTTTGTATCTAGTCACACTTCCCATCAGGCAGTGGGGCAGTCGCTGCCTGGTAGCAAGTGTGATTCGATATAAAAACAGAAAGATACCACATATCAGTAATGCTCTTTTCCTGTGCTATAAAGCCATTCAAAGCAAGGTTTATCCTGCTTACTCGTGAGTAAGGAGACAGCGATGCCAGCAGGTAAGGACAGCTGACCAGCAGAGGTAAGAAGCTGGCTGTGGCTCCCGGCTCACAGCTGAAGCCTCCACCACTGCCACAGCTACTGGCACTAAGGTGATCTCTGGAGCTTTAGTGCTAGAAGCAATGCCAGCCTTCAGGGTGCCGTGCAGCCATCATGCTGGTGGCAAGCCTACTCTCAGACCCCTGGGCTGCTTTTCCCTACCTGCCCCCTGAGACTGCAGGGCATCAAATAGAATGCATGCCATAGGCAAGGGCCAGAAGGGTGTTGGGCAACTCTTAAAGGGGAAGGATGGGCCATTCTAAGCAGACAAGGTGTTTTCCCCTATGCTAAACAGTGCCGCCAAGCTTTCATCTACCATAACTATATGCCAATGTGGACAAGCTCACAGTCACCTCCTGTTTTCACCACAAAGGCCCATCTGAAGGTGACTGGTTAGGAGACTGGCAGTCCTGCAACCAACCAACCAACCATGTTGGAAAGAAAAGCATCTGTGAGCTATGCATGACAATGGCGGGCAGAGTGAATGACTAGCAGTGGCCATCAAGGCAACTACAAAGATGCCAGGGGGCCAAGGCGCCATGTGCATTTTGAATCCGAGGGAGCTTGCATCAGAATGTTATATGCACACTCTTGCTACCTGGGTCAAGGAATCAACACCCACCCACCCACCCACCCACCCTGTGCAGTTATCTTTCTTTTTAACTGCAGCGGTATTACAATATTTGAAGAGGATTTCAGGTGATTTCAGCATAGTACATTCGTTAAATAGCGGTACTGCAGTCAGGCCATTTTAAATAGCCCAAGCTCAATCCCAAGAGATTATGGTAGCCTATTCATTTTTTTTTATATATATATTTTTATTAAAGAATTTTGGTATACAAAAAAGAAGAAACAAGTTCAAAACATTAATACTACAAAATCATTCTACCACTAAAATTTGACTTCCCTCTGTTCTTTCCGCGGTTTTAGCGTTATTCATCTCCTAGCCTTCCTTTCAGACAAACCCCTTTTATATACTTATAAAAAAGATTTGAAAAATAAGTAGTAATCCCTCGAGCTCTATCCTAATCCGGTAAGAGTCTTTAATTCCTTGCAATGAGTCTCCATATAGTTCTTAAATTTTTGCCAATCATTTTGGAACTTCTGGTTATCTTGATCCCTCAGTCTGCACGTCAGTCTGGCCATCTCTGCAAAGTCCAATATTTTCGCCCTCCATTCATCCAAAGATGGTATATGCGTTGTCTTCCAGTTCTGTGCCAGGAGCATTCGTGCCGCTGCTGTTGCGTATAAAAATAGAGTCCTATCTGCTCCTTTGATTTCATTATCCACCAACCCTAACAAAAAAAGTTCAGGTCTTTTTGGGAATGTACACTTTAACATCTTTTTGAGTTCATCATATATCAGTGCCCAATATTCTTTCACTTTCTCACAAGTCCACCACATATGATAAAAATCACCTTGCTTCTCACATTTCCAGCAGTGGTCATCCTATACATCTTTGCTAACTTCGTTGGAGTAATATACCACCTATACATCATCTTCATCAAATTTTCTTTTATCAAGGTACATGCGGTAAACTTTATATTCTTTTTCCACAGTCTTTCCCACACATCTAGCTCAATATTAAGACCCAGATCCATAGCCCATTTCACCATACATTCTTTGACTTGTTCATCTTTTAAATTCAACTCCAACAGAAAGTTATATAATCTAGTCAACAGTTTCTTTTTTGGGCCCATAATTAAGGTTTGGAACCTAGATTCCTTCTCTCCAAACCCAGACACCTTTCTATCTTTCTGAAAAATGTCATTTAGTTGATGGTACTGAAACCAACCTGTTAACTTCTCTTTCAACATTTCATAAGATTTCAGTCTGGGACCTTTTTCTGAAAAAAATAACACATCGCCATATGTAATCCCCACTCCTTCTTTATCTTTCCTCATGATCACCAATGCCTCAATTGGGGATAACCATCTTGGTGTATGTCTTTCTAAGAAAGGTTTTAACCGTTCCCAGACCTGAAGTAATGACTTTCTAATTACATGATTCATAAAACTTTTATGTACTTTCACTTTATCATACCAAAGATAAGCGTGCCAACCAAATCTGTTATCATGACCTTCCAAATCCAATATGTCCTCATCAACTAGAGTGATCCAATCTTTTATCCAACCGAGGCAGGCCGCTTCGTAATACAATCTCAAGTCTGGCATGGCAAATCCTCCCCTTTCCTTAGCATCTGTTAATAATTTAAATCTTATTCTGGGTCTTTTACCTTGCCAGACAAATTTAGACAATATCTTCTGCCATTCTTTAAAGTGACCTATCCCTCTAATTATTGGAATCATTTGAAACAAAAATAACAGCCTTGGTAGCACGTTCATCTTTATCACCGAAATTCTTCCCATCAACGACAAATTCAATCTATTCCATGTTTCCAAATCTCTCTTAATCGAGTTCCATACCTTATTATAATTATCCTCAAAGAGATTTAAATTCGTAAGAGATAAATTAATTCCCAAATATTTAACTTTTTTCACCACTGAAAGGGCGGACAATTTTTCAAATTCTTCACAATCTTTCTTTGTTACATTTTTCAGTAATACCTTCGTCTTATTCTTATTCAATTTAAAACCGGCTAGATTACCAAATTCCTCGATTATTTTCATCACCTCAGTAATACTTTCTTTTGGATTCTCTAATGTCAGGACTAGATCATCAGCAAACGCTTTTAATTTATATTCCTTATCCCCCACACATATACCTTTAATTGTCACCATGTCCCTCAGTTTGACTAACAATACTTCCAGTACAGTAATAAATAACAATGGGGACAATGGGCACCCTTGTCTCGTACCTTTCCCAATCGGGAAACTTTCTGTTATCACATTATTAATCAATAAACTTGCGGTTTGATCCTTATATATTGCATTAACACCATTCCAAAACTTTGTTCCCACTCCCATATTTCCCAAATTCTTTTTCATAAATTGCCAAGAAACATTATCAAAGGCTTTTTCAGCATCAATAAATATTAAAGCAGCTTGTTTCTCTTTCCTGACTTCTAGATACTCTATTATATCAATTATATTTCTCATATTATCTTTCATCTGTCTGCCAGGAAGAAACCCCGCTTGATCTTTGTGTAATAACTCAATTAAAACCCTTTTTAATCTATTAGCTAAAACATCGGCAAATAATTTATAGTCTCCATTCAAAAGGGAGATGGGCCTATAATTTTTGACATCTGTCGTATCTGAGTTCTCCTTTGGAATCAGTGTTATATACGCCTCCTTCCAAGTATTAGGTATGACTCCTTTTTCAAGAACTTCGTTCATGACCTCCACCATTATTGGTAACATTTCTTCTGATAGTTTTTTGTAATATTTTGCAGTCAAACCATCTGGGCCCGGTGATTTTCCAGTTTTCGCCCTCTCTATTGCACTTTGTACTTCATGAGGGGTAATTTTGTCATTCAATATCGACACTTGATTTGTTGAGATTTTTTTCAGTCCATTCTCTCTTAAATATCTGTCAATCTGTTCCGGGTTTTCTTTTTTCTTCGTATATAGATTTTTGTAAAAGTTCCGAAACACCTTTACAATTTCTTTCGGATCTTCCACTATTTTTTTGATCTACTACTAATTTGTTCACAACCTTTTGTTTTTGCTTGCATCTTAGCTGCCAAGCCAGCAATTTCCCTACTTTATTTGCCGATTCAAAGTTCCTTTGCCTCATCATCTTCACCTTCCACTCAATTTCTTGATTAATAATCATCGACAACTGAGTTTGAAGCATCTTTAGTTTTTGAGTCCATTTCTGTTCCTTTGGCTTTTCCACCAGTTTCTTCTCAGTCTCTACCAATTCTTTTAAAATCTCATTTCGCTTCTTTTCTTTCTGTTTCTTCTGATATGCATTTCTTTGAATAAAGAGGCCTCGCATAACAGCCTTACTAGCATCCCATACGACGTTTGTTGGTGTTTCTCTTCTCCAATTGTCTTTCAAATAGTCTCTGAAAGTTTTTTTCGCTATCTGCCAGGTCTCAGTCTCATCCAGTAAGCTTTCATTCAGTCTCCAACGGTATAATCCTTGCATTTTTGTTTTGATTTCCATCACCATTGCATTATGATCTGAAATCGTTTTGGGTAAAATTTCCACTTTTGTGACTCTATGTGAAATATCATTAGGGACAAATATATAATCAATTCTTCCCCAACTCCGATTCGGTTCAGGAAAAAACGTGAACTGTTTTTCCATTGGGTGTCTCAGTCTCCAAATGTCAGTCCATCCAAAATTTTCAACTAAGTCATAAAAAGATTTCGGTAGTTTCCCTTCTGAGCCTTTCCTTTTCTGAGATCTATCCAAATCTGGCATCATTACTCCGTTACAGTCTCCCATCAGAAAGAGTTTTTCATCCATATAATCTAACAATCTTTGTTCTACCTCTCTATAAAATTCTAGTTTCCTATCATTTGGTGCATAAATGCCTACAATAAAAAATTTTT
Source organism: Phrynocephalus versicolor (assembly GCA_023846285.1). Lineage (NCBI taxonomy): Eukaryota > Metazoa > Chordata > Lepidosauria > Squamata > Agamidae > Phrynocephalus > Phrynocephalus versicolor. The sequence goes on along the minus strand of JAHTLZ010000010.1, from coordinate 21,183,280 downwards.
CAGATTGCCAAGTGATTTGCACCATCAGAAATCTACCCTCTTCATCTTTCATAATCAACTTAGGTTCCAGTTTATGTTTTGCATATATTACTACTCCTCTTTTCTTCAATTTATCAGATGATACAAATTCTTGTCCCAAAATTTTGTTTTTTAAGATCTTCATGTGTTTTGTTGCAACATGTGTTTCTTGCAGACAAATCAAGTCCAAATTTTCTTTCTTCAATAAATGCGTGATTCTATTTCTCTTGGTCTTTTCATTCAGGCCATTAACATTCCAAGTCAGTACTCTCAGCGCCATTGTAGATTTCAAATTAAATATATTTTTATCAATCTCTATTCAAATATTGGCCATGGCTAAATCAGCTTTACCTTCTTCCTCCTCAGAGAGTTCTGACTCCTCATCCTCTACCTCTTCCTCTTCTTCAGGTGATTTGTCACCCTCTTTCGATGGTTTTCTGTACCCAAGTTCTTCTCCATATTTTCTCAGAAATTTCCCTATTTCCGACTCAGATGTTATTTTAAATCTTTTCATCTTATAAATGAAGGATAGACCTTCTGGGAACTCCCAGCGAAATCTCAAACCATTTCTTCTCAACGTTTCTGCCAGAGACTTATAACTTCCTCTTCTTCTCAAGAAATGGAGAGGAATCTCCTTATATATCAAGATCTGTTGACCATCAATCACAAACCGATTGTCATAACTGTGTTTCAGAATTCTATCTCGCACGGCCATGGATGTCAATGACACAATAACATCGCCTGGTGTCTTCTTCGCTCTCAGTTTCTTTGATCTGACTGCAATTCTGAACACTTGGGAGATTGCATCAGCTACCTCTTGTTCCTGCCATCCAAGCCATTTCGTCAATTCCGTTATTACTTTGGCCTTAATATCTTCTCCTTCCTCCCATGGGATCAGACGGAAACGGAGATTCTGTTGCTTTTGTCTCATTTCAAGAAAGGCAAACTCCTCAGCCATTTTCCTTTGCGCAATCTCTACTTCTGACACTCCTGTTCTATTCTTCTCTGTTTCTTCTCTGCATTGTTTAACCTCTGTCTGCACCTTCTTCACTTTAGCTTCTATATTCTTTGTTTTCACCGCTAAATCTTTCACTTGAGCTGAGAGCTCCCCAACTGCCTCTTTTATTTGTTTCTGCATGTCTTCCTTTAGTTCTGACAACTTCTGGTCCATGTTTTGTTCACTTCTTTCAAATTCTCTCCTTATATGTATCATTAGTCCTTCCCATTCCTTGCCCTCTTCTTGTCTGGAATCTCTTCTCTGTGTTAAAGGTGTCATTTTCTTCTTCTCTGCCATCCCTTCTATTCTAATAGGACACAATTTAACCACGTATTAAGATTAATTCATTCAATAAACCACCATAACCTTTAACCAATCGAATTAATCTATTAGTGCTCCATTAATATTAATATTAATTTATATTTACCCAATTGCCATCAGTGATATTGAGTTTGTCTATTCTAACTTCATTTTAACTTTTTCCAACTTTAAATTGTCTAAATATCAAATATCAAATATTATAGTTTATAACAATTTATCAAATTTTATCTAATTTTCTACATAATCAAACACTTTCCCGTTCAATACAATGTTCAGAATAGATTTTATATGCAATAATTTTCCAAATCCACCAGATGGCGCTCTAACACAAGAAATGAATTTCTCAACCAGTGTCCAAAACAATGATTATTTAAATCCACCAGATGGCGCTCCAACCTAAAGAATGAGATTCTCAGTCTCAGAGCAGGGAGTTGCTGTTATGTCTGTCCTTTGTCCTTGAGGCCAAGGGAACAAAGGAAAACATGCAGGAATTTAGGTTCGTTTCTACTGCAGTCTAAAATCCACCAAGAAACCTTTAAAAATTAAGAGTTGGGAAATATAAAATAAAATAAAATAAGGAAATTCTTCAGCTCTTCACAGCCTAATCCAGAGAAGTTGTTTGGTGTATCCAAGAGAAATATATTTCTTCCACTACTTCTAGAAGTCTAATCCGATTAAGAAAAGAGAAAGGAAAAAAAAACAAACTCCAGTTTGTTGTAACTCCCAAGCTGTTATAGCTTCCAGCCCGCACTGTTGGAGTCCTTTAAAATGTAAAATCCAGCCACCTTATCCGTCACTCAGGTCCCTCTAAGTCCTCCACAAGGAAAAAAAAGAAAGAAAAAAGAGGGTGGAATTCAGCTGTTAATTCTCACAAGTCTCTGGAAGTGTAGAGTCAGAAAAAGAAAGGGGGGGAAGGTAACTTCCAACGCCAGAGTCTTTAAAAGTCTTTAAAATCTCCCCCTTCCACCCCCCGCGCTCTCCTCTATTCAAATTTCACACCGTCTCTTCTCAAAACAAAGAGCGGGGGGGGGGTTCAAAACACCAGTCCTGAAATGCAGACTTTACGATCAAGCTTTCCATGTCCCATTTTTCCTCCCATTCAGTTTAAATATTAGATTAAACTCACTTTGCAAATGAAGGGATGTCTCCTCTGCCCCTACCGCTTGGTTTCGATTTGCATTCACGAAGGAGAGACACGGCTATTTCCTCCACCACGGTCCGAGCAGATTCCGATACAAAAAACAGCAGGCTCTCGTTCCTCCGGGCGTAATCCTTTATCTTCAAAGTGGCCGGTTGACAGCCTGTTGATTATCCCTCCGATAGAAACGATTTTTAGGGTCCTTGGAGGTTGATGGCTCCCTGCCAAGACTAGTGAGACTTCACTGCACAGGAGTAGCGGTCGAAAAGTGCCGCAACTCGATCTTTCCCCCCCCAATCCCTTCGGATCGGGGTGAAAAGAGAGTCGCAAAAGGCAACAGCTGGTACCCAGACCCTCAGGGCCCCTCCCTGAGGTTAATAGAGGTCACGTAGCCCTCGTGAATCCTCTTTAAACCTCCTGTGAGCTCTGGGGGTTCCACGAAGGAATTCCCCTAGCGTCTTGCACAGTCGGCCATCTACCGGAAGTCCCCTATGGTAGCCTATTCAAGGTTGACTCACCCTTCCACGCTTCCAACGTCAGTAAAATGAGTACCTAGTTCACTAAGGGGCAAAGTTTTGTTTGCATGATTATATTGCTAACAACCCAGACCATGCTTGTTTAGCACTATGAGGTAGTATAGAAGTTGAAACAACTACAATAATGTTTGGACTTCAATCGATTGGTGTCTGTAGCATCAGGTAAGTATTTACATAGGAAAACGGACCACCTCCCCAACCTAATATTACAGGCAAAAGCTCTCATTCTAGCTCAGATTGTGGCCACATCAATTCACACATTCCATTGCTACTTAATAAGCATGCAGAAAGAAATCAAGCATGCGAGGAACTCACCTCCTGCAGCAGGGAGGGGATCGTTCCCATGGAGTTGCTCTTTCCCCTCTCACATCTCCAATGCCCATCATTGTGAAGAATATCTCATATTTTATCTCCTCTCTTCCAAAAAGCTTTTCACCCCACCCATTTTTGTTTTGCAAACTTGCAAAGTTTTTTTTTCTTTCTTTTCTTTTTTTCCCTTGTGTTGCCGCCCATGCCATCCTCTGTGGAGGGTATTGTACCCCCCCTATTTTTACCAGGAGTCTGTCTCCGATTCTCTTGTCTGTCTGTTGCCGTTTGTTTTTTAGTGTACACCGCCCTGAGTTCTGTCTCGGAAGATAGGGCAGCATATAAATGTAATAAATAAATAAATAAATAAATAAATAAATAAATAAATAAATAAATAAATAAATAAATAAACTGGTTTTGTTTTCTTTGGTAGCCCATTTGCTCACAAAAGCGACTGAACCCATACTGTGGGCATGCCACACCAGAGGGCTGGGGAACCTTTGGCCCTCAGAATGCTTTGAGTAACATCTTACTGCTAGTCATGCTGGTTGAAGGGCCAGGGGAAACTGGATGCCAAAACAGATGGAAGGGAGAAGTGTTTCCCAGCCCTGTCATGGCCACACAGTGGCTGAAATCCCTGCTGGTGTAGTAACTCACGGCGAAAGTTGGCCCACTGAATCAGGGGACTTTTTAGTGAATCCATTCCGCTGTATGTTCCATTGATTCTAATGGGCTTACTCTGGTTGGGACTTACCATGCTAAGCAATGGGGCTTCAGCCAACATCTGCCTTCCACAAACTTCAGTTCCAGGACTTGAGAGAGGAGGAAGCTCTTCACAGCTCCAGGGTATCTATCCCACTGAAAACACCCTGTGAGGAAAAGAAGGCATGAGGACATCTCACTGCTTCATTCTTATATTATTATTATTATAGGATTGCTAAAATCAGGTCATGGTTTTCCCTGGAGGGATGATACTCTGAGGAGGAGAAATGCCGTAGGGTAGAAACACCTCACCTCTGGATGCTACTTTGAAGTACCATGATCTCCTTTGGCACCTGCATCCGCATCTGATTTTTGTTTCTCACCATATAAGAAATCTCAAGGAGTGGGAAAGTACAGCCAGGGAAGATTTGTAAGCAGAGGAGTCTCTGTATGCCAACTGCAGGCCGGCATGGAAACTCCCATGGACAAGCAAGAAGGAATGCCACAGCATTCATTCATTCTTCTCCTTGCCACACTTGCAGAATGCACCAAATCTTAAGGCTTCTTATGACCAAGGAAATTCTGTTGCATGCTCAAAATAGGCCAGAATTAAGTCACCATATATTCCTAATTAGGGTGTGGTGGCTTAGCAGGCTAAAGTGCTGAAACAGTTGGCTGCAAAGTTGGCAGCTCAGTGGTTCGAATCCCACATGCCATGCAGCAGAGTGAGCTCCCACTGTTAACCCCAGCTCCTGCCAACCTAACAGTTTGAAAGCATGTAAAATGCAAATAGATTAATAGGTGCCTCTGTAAAAAGTGGGAAGGTAAACAGTATGCCGTGTGCAGAAATGTGTTCAGCCATGCTGGCCACATGGCCAAAAACTTGCACAACACTGGCTCTTTGGCTTTAAAAACAGAGATGAGCACCACCCCTACAGTCAAATATGACTAGCATGCAAGTGTAGGATGAACCTTGATCTTAACCCTTTACATTCCTAATTAAAGTCTATTAATGTTCCACAGTGTTTGGAAGGTTTTTTAAGAAGCTTTTTGGGGAATTCCTTCAAGAGGTCCTTCTCCTTGGTAGTCATTACGTTGACATACCAGACACTCACTATAAATATCAGTTATGCCAATTCTCTTGCTGACAAATACTAGTGCAAATATAATGAACAAGAACTATTAGAGTCTTGGAAACAAAACCAGAACTATCAGCATTGCCCTGTGATAATGAACACCACACTTCTGTTTTAGTTACAGCCTTCTGGGGGCCTGGAGCCAGTGAATGGAGCTGATGAATGGAAAAGTCTATAATCTTAATTGGATTAGGAAGAATTACTATCTTGGACATAGGGGTGTCGAGATAATGAATCCACTTGTCAGCTGAGATAGTTGTCATTAAATTATTCCAAATGATTGACACCCTCTGTAAAACTAGCAAGAGACAATCTGTGCAGGGATTAAAGTATTAATTGTGGATTCGTAGGAGCTTGTCTTTCACCTTAGCAAAGTATGGATAATTAAAATGACTGCATGTAATCAAAGCTATCTTGATTTAGGGAGCATTGGCCTCACTAAGCTCACGGATCACATATTCCTCCATGTATTTCTTAAACAACTCTGCCTGATTTATGTTTAACATTTGTATTGCATTTATTGCCATGTTCACTCATCATCTCTGCAAGCCTTACAGCAGCCCTGCAGTGTACCTCTGTGACAGTACTGTATATCCAACCATTGTAGAGAAGTTGCTAAGACTACACAACTGCCCAATGAGTCCATAGCACAGGTGAGATCTGAGCCAGGAATACCCTCCTTCTCAACCACTGAGTTTCATCAGTTCACATCTACTTACTTGCACAGGAATGAACAAACCTAGAATGCCTTTTTGCCAGTAAAGGTGATTTGTAATTTTAACTTGTGTTATCCTCTGATGCAGAGCGGGGCCTGCTTTGAAGCAAAATGAGCTAAGAGAAGGCGGGGAGGCAGCGGCTGGATATTTCAGAGTAGAGTTGTGTGCCCTACCACCTTGCCTAGTCCCCTGCCTTCAGACACTGCTGATGATGCTGTTCCGTCACCATAGTTAAAGAAGGATCCATGCGCCAGTCAGCCAACTTTTGTGTGTGGCATGGCAGAGAACGCCATCTTGGCCTTTACACTGGACATCACCATCAGCTGCCTAAAGCACTATCCAGCAGCATGTAGCTGAATGGTAAGAGAATGCTTATGTAACTCCCACTGTATCTGTGGATCTACTCTAGCTGGGATCTACACTTTTGATTCTGAATCTGTCAAGGATTCTTGCAACGCCTTTAAGGGCAAACGCCTAGTATTTGGCATAAGTTTTCAGAGCCCACAGGTGCCCGTGTGCTGAAAGATGAGACCTTAAAGTTTCCTTGTCCAGATAAGATTAAATTTTTGCAGTTCTTTTTAACTTTACTACTGAATCCATTCTCTTGGAATTTACCGATTTACCCTAGGTGTGGCTGCAGTCTAGGAAAACTCACAACAGTGAGCCTGTAGGTAGCTGACAAAAGCATTGGGGCAGTCCTGCGCTTATGCCGCCTAAGCTGTAAAACTCATTCTTTCTTTGTCTGATCTACCTTGCAGGATTGTTGTAAAGGAATAAAAAGTAGGAAAGAAAAGCACCATGTACCTTGCTTTGAGCCAATGGGCAAAAAGGTGGGAAATAAATATCAAGGAATATACAGTAAGCATAACATGACTTTGTGATCTTTAACATTTGAAAATAGACACCTCCCACTCATAAATTCATTGGTTGAGTACAGGAGACTACTGAAGCAGAATAAAGCACTTCTATATCAAATTAAATTTAACCACAGGGATTATAGTGCATTCTGAACTCATTAAAATGACTGAGGCTTAATTGCACTCAACTTTGGCCAGGTCACATCTAATAATAATAGCAGACAGGCTAAAATAAAATTAAAAGCTATTTAATAAAAAAAAGACCCCTAACACTATTTCCTGCCTTTGTTTCTGTTTGGATTTGTTTTGGTCCAGATCAGTGTTTCTAAGCAGTCAGGAGGCACATTTGCAGGACTGAAGACTGTTAAAATGCAGATTCTCCTCCGCACCCTCACGTTTTTTCCTGTTGTGCTCATCGATTTGTCTTCTCTCGCCTCTCATTGCACTTGAGAGCTCCTATCCAGCATTGTCACAAAGAATGCACATCCACGTGGGCATGTGTTCAGAGAGGTTTCCTCATCATCCTTCCAAATTTCTGCATCTAGTCCAATTGCATTGCCTTAAAGCAAGGCTCTTCTGATCACTGACCCAGATAGTTTGATGCCTTTTATTTCCACCAGATGAGCAGCCATTTCAGCGATTAACATGATGCTCAGGCAAATGTTCTCTCCCTCACAACCAAATCTTCTCTTAAAAAAGAGAGACTTAAAAAAACCCTGCTATTGTTCACCATCTCTGGGTAGGTGAAACACACATCCTTTAGGTGGCATGTGCTCCCAGAGGCATCTGGTGGGGCCACTGTGAGATACAGGAAGCTGGTAAACATGGAACTTTGGCCTGATTCAACATGGATTTTCTTCGGTTCTTATGACATTGAGCTGCGTTCAACAGCAATAACACTGACACTTATTTCCAAGCTTATATTTACAGCTGCTTTGATGATATGCTGTGATTCCCAATGATTTTCAGACACAGAAGTAGAAAAGAAACCAACCAGCATCATACAGGAGGACATCAAATTCAGGATATGTGGTTTTTAAAATATTTTTTAGTTACCAACTCAGTCAGAGTGCCATCAGAAGGGCACCTATCCTGCAGTTTGGTTAGTGTTGAGGAAAGTTTCATTTCTTCATTTTCAGGGCAACCACACACAGTACAGGCCTCCGCCAACTCATTCACCTTGATTGATTGATCAATGCCTACTTGCACCTTTTTTGTGTCCCTGTCAGGAGCTACTGTTTTTTGTTGCTTTGTTTTGGTACAAATATGACCACTCTGTTCTGGTTTGGTTCCAGCATGTGTAAGTGTGCTGGGGTTGAACTAAAGCCGATGACTTCAGCTGCCCCTTTGCTTCAGCCTTGCTTCCATTTCTTTTAAAAGCCTCCTCTACCTTCCTCTTCAGAAGCAGGCAGAACAGAACCTTGCCATTTCCCCAGAGAGTTAAGTGGCTTAAGCAAAGCTGGGCGGGGCGGGGGGGAGGCAGGAGGGAGATATTTTGTTTCCTTTTCCTTTAAAAGAAAATCAGAGTAGTCTAAATTGAGTGAAAGAGGGTGGTTGAGGTGTAGCCTGGCTGATCCTTCCACATGAATGAAAGTGGTGGTTCAAATGATTTGACTAGTGATCCTGTTTAGCACCATCTAGAATGATCCAGAGCATCTAGCCACAGCCTTAGACATACTGAGGCAAATGAAAATTCTGCTCAAGAAAGAAGAGATGCAAAAAAGTTATTATTTTGATGGCCTCCTTCTGGGACTCACACACAGATGACTGGCTTTTAGCCCTCCGTTAGAGCTTAGCTTTCAAGAGCTTGTACGGGGGTACCTTGTATAAAGGAATTAATTTGTTCCAAATGAAAATCTGTTAAGCAAATTTTCGTTTTTACAAATTTCCCATAGGAATGCATTGAAAACAGAGTTATCCCTAATTGCGACCATTTTTATGTTTTACAGATTCACTCCATAGGCGATTCTGTTAAGCAAATTTCCCCTACCTCCAGAATTTTTTATGTTGTACAGATTTTATGTTATACAAATCATTTGTTATACAAGGGTCCACTGTATATCCATCCAAAAAGTAACAAGAAGTAACAAATTGCAGAAGGCTGTTTCTTTTCCTGTTCAAGGAAAGTCAGGGGGTCCCAACACACACTTTAATTTATCATGGAAAGCAATCCAAATCACACTACAGGATAGCTTTGTTGTTATGCCTTAGATATGCTCCTTTTCAAGGTTGGTTTGTCTGATCTGTTTGCAAGACCTCATATCATCTGGGGTCAACTGTGAAATCTTTACTTTTTCACAATGTGCAGCATTCCTCCTTCACCTTTTCAAGAACTCATCTACCCCTAACCCCCCACCTCCCACCCACCCTGGCAATGCAGGTCCTGCTCAGCTTCCAACAACATGTGTTGATTAACCCCCTGTAAAAGAGACAAGCAAACAATCCAGGAAAAACAAAATTCATGGTCATGGTGAGAATTGTGGTGTTCTCTCAGCCTAGCAATTCTAGTATCAGTGTATTGAGTTTTTATATAAAATAATGCATGGATCACCTTTATAAATGCTGGTCCTTTTAGAACACAGATGCATTGCATCTCTATCGGGAGAAACAGATGTTGGACATTAAAGATTAGGCAAGTATCTGGACTTGTTGCAGTTATTGGCATAACATAGTAGCTACTAATTAATCTGAATTTTCTTGCAGAGAATTGTTATAGTATTATAAAAATCATGGTGGGTTTTTTTTCTTGCATTGGCCACTAATGTATGTGATCAACAAGTGTTTTTAGAACCCATGGCATCTGAAACCCAGGCATGTGCTGTGTCTTCCTGTGTGTTTGTGAGTAACCTTCCTCTTTGTCCTTCACCTACTGCTGACCATGACACCCTCTCCTGATCTCCTTGCGTTGCTCCATTTCACAGATTAGAAAATCTGCTTTATTGGACTGCCAGAGCTCCCCAGACTGCTAAACAGTTCTCCGAATGATAATCCTGAAAAGTAACTGTATCCAGCTCCTCTTCATCTTGTCCTATTATGTTGTTGGCTTTTGGTTGCCTTCTCCTCCAGATCAGTTCTCCTTCCCTGCTGGCCATTCACCCCTGCTGAGTGCTGTCCAGAAGAGGTATGACATATGTAAACAACAAAGAAGTCCACACAACCTGATTCCCATCCCACCTTGCTCTCCCCCGCCCTGCCCCCCAAAAAAACTAGAAAGCAGGAAAAAAAGAAGTTCAAATTAAGTTTAGAAATGAAAACTGAGGAACAAAAGGCAATCCTATCTGAGTGACTAAGGTATTGCTCCACCAAAATTACAATTTCAGTAGAATGCTATTTCTTAATGTGAAAATTCACAAGAAGAGGAACTTGTCATGGGCTGGAGGTGCAGGTAGATGAAGTGTATCATTTCCCCTGGCATGGTGGAATATGATACAAAGTCACAGCTAGCCATGAGCACAGCCCTTGGTACTAGTCTGGAGGAGGCAATATGCTGGATGAAAGAGAATGAGTTTTGTAACCCACTACTATGCCTGGAAACGTATGTATGTGAAGGCTCTGCAAAACGCGGTTAATAAATATAATGCACATGAATACAGCAGAGTGTTCATGGGAGTTCTTTTTCTAAGCCAGGATGCCTTTGGTTTTTAACCTCTGGAGAGGAAGCTTGCAGGTGAGAGGCAGAAACCCTACAGCAGTGGTTCTCAGCCTGTGGGTCCCCAGATGTTCCTGGACTGCAACTCCCAGAAATCCTGGCCAGCTCAACTAGTGCTGAAGACTTCTGGGAGTTGCAGTCCAAGAACATTTGGGGACCCACAGGTTGAGAACCACTGCCCTACAGGATTCATCAGGCGCACTGGAGGGAGGTTGCTTATCTTTCCTTTACATGGTAACATTTTACATCCACCAACACTGGAAAACTGATACTTTATTTTCTTGTTTGGTGAAGTTTACTTTCAATAGCCCTCAGAAATACACAGAGCTATTTAGTGGTAGAACAGTAATATCTGCTCTGAAGAAAACGCTGAAGAGTCCAGAAGATCCTTTAGTTTAGCTATGATATTGTGACAGTTGGGAAATACTCCCACAACATAGGAATAGTATTCCTATAGAAATATTGTGGTTGTTTTAAAAGTACAAAATTTGCAACTTAAAAATATACATTTCAGCAATCATCTTCTTATATGCAGATTTATACCAGATTTGTACTCCATCAGGAGTGGATTTTATCCACAGAATGTCACACCTAAGTAAATTCTGTAGTGTTAAAGGTACCACAATACTATTGCATTATCCTCCTCCTATACCTGAGAATAGTTTCTTGTGTGTATATAATTGTCTTTCACATCTCCATGTCTGAACAAGAAAGCTTTCCATCTTTGCTCTTGTTATTCCACACCTCTGATGTATGGCTACCCTATGAATGAGCAATCTCCAAAATGTCCTCCTCTAAAGATTTCTGCTCAGCTCTTGTAGACTCAAGCCTATGGCTTCTTTTAGGGAGCCAGTCCACCTCGTATTTGATCTTCCTCTACTGATGCTCAGTTCCCAGAATGCCTGCGGGTGGCCTTACATGCTCGGGTGTCTGGAGGCTGAAGTCTTAACCGTACCTGGGGACCCAACTTTGGGAACCACTGCCTCAGAGGGCAAGCAAGCTCATTTTGGCTCCATTTTGTATGCGTGTCCTACCTCCCAACTCGCTCTGCATCTCACAAGACCTCCATCACAAATTGTGGTCCATTTTCTCATTGTTTACTATGTCTTATTCTGCGTGAAAGATGGGAAGGAAAGCAAGAGGAAGTGCTGAGGCAACACTAAGAAACAGGAAGCAACAAAGATTGTTTGCTTGTGACCATAGTAGCCAGATTTGCAGATGCTGCGGCTAATGGTGGTAAACTCTCCCTTCGGACAGGCACCATCCTTTTAGAGGCAAAAGGGTAGAAAGGGAAAAGCTGCCTAGGCAATGCAGCTGCTCGCCTCGGTCACCTTGCTGCTCCTCTTTCCAGGTGAGATGCTTGCTTGTTTTGACATTAAAAAAGAACCAGAATGAAAAGTTAGCTCATCTGCAAATCTGAGTTGCTAAATAAGTTTAGTTTGGCACAAATGAGAAAACGGTACACTCCACGCAGAGTAAATGTTGAGCTCTTGAGAAATGATGGTGCTAACAAGAAGTCTTATGATTTAAATAATAAGTAAAGGAAAATAAAAACATGGTATTCACTAGAGTACTAGCAAATTTCAAGGCCAACTGCATGCCTCTGAACAAATGACCTTTAGTTTCGTCATTTAGTGGTGGTCAAGGGCAACTTTGGCCATGGTTTGATTGAAGGTACTAGCAAATTTCAAGGCCAACTGCATGCCTCTGAACAAAGGACCTTTAGTTTCGTCATTTAGTGGTGGTCAAGGGCAACTTTGGCCATGGTTTGATTGAAGGTGTCCAAAACAATGGCTAAAAACCTATTGGAGATTCATGTCTAGATGAAGCAGGAATGACTGAACTTGGCATGGCTTCTTAAAGCTAACTGACAAGGTGTCAGGCATGTGCCAGGCACATGCTGGATGCACAATTGGGCAGGCTATCCGTGATGCTAGCAACAACTTCTTGATTTAGCTGCATCTTACGCAATGCCTTTTGTGTCTACCTAAACAGTCAATAGGATGCTGGCTAATGTTCTGTAATCCATTTGGCATGTAATGGTAAATATTGAGATTGATCCTGTCTTTCAAAGCTTGTTTAGAGCATATACACCAGTGAAATGGTAAGAAGCACTCTTTGTGAAATTAAGTGATTTAACTCAGATAAGTTCAAGATTAAATGGCAAACAGGCGATATTTTTCTCTTCACAAGATTTGGAAACATGTGACTGAGGCACCTTGGCACCTTCACAATTGTGAGCAGTTAGCCACTACATATTACACAGTCTCGGCAAGTGTATCAACATGATTCCAGCCATTACCCCTTACAACAGTCCTGTAAAGTGGACCCTGGTTCTTATTAGCAGCTTTTTGCACACAAGGGGCTGAAGCTAAATAGTAGGGGGCTTCCCTAATGCCATCTAGTAAATGGGTAGCTGAGGTAAGATGTGCGTTCTCATCTCATGACAACATTGCAACACATAAGAGGCACCATTTCAAACCAGCCCGTGATGAATGCCATAAAAAGACATTGATTCGCTTGTATTTAAAATAAAAACATAAGAAGTAGTATGCCCGGCATACTGTCCCACTATGCTTCCGGTCATCTTCCAGATTAAGATACTCTTCAGAGACAAAAATAAGATATCACCTGCTTTGGTTCCATGTTTCAGCCTGCAAAAATAACAAATAAGTAAAAGAAACCCCAATTCCTGCATGTGGAAGAAAGAGTGTAGCTTGGCTTGCACTTTTCTTTCTTTCCTTTTTTCCTTTCTATTTTACAGGATGTTACTCTGATCTGATTAGCCCTGGTGTAGTGCATGCTGCCCCTGGAAGATCAGCACATGTACAATGCAGATATGATACAAAATACGAAGCAAATGTAAAATATTGGTGCCGAATAACTAATGGAGGACACTGCCCCTTCCTTGTTAGGACATCAGGGTCGGAGAAGCCAGAGAAAGCAAACAGAGTTTCAATTAGAGACAACCATACCTTACACCAATTCTCTGTAACAATGGATAACCTGACCGCCAGCGATGCTGGCACATACCAATGTGGCGTGCAGGTGAACGGTGGTCCGGATCTGTTGGCTCCGATTAATGTGACAGGTAGGTGAAAAGATGTACATGCTGGTAGTTCTTCAGCAGACATGCGTCTAACAGCACAGATCTGTACTAGGGAGAAAAAGAAATGACAACTTTCCCCCATAGTCCTCCTGATGCTTGTGGGGATAGAACAACCAAAGCATCAGAGTTTGGGAAGGGTGGATGGTATGGGGAACATCTGATTATCCCAGCACAAATCTTAAGACGGCGGCCTAAAGGAAAAGTCTCAAGAGCTTACATCATGAATCACTTTGCCTCCCTGTATTGCTGGGTTTTTCTTTTAGCTAATTAAATTAATGTATATCTGCCTTATCTGCAAGAAGGTGCTCAAAGGGGGTCCGAAATTGTATACTTCCTCCCAGAGGGATATGATGGTGTTGATCTTCCTGAAACTCTCCCTAGCAGATGTTCCACCAACAGATTTCTTAAGGAAAAGTGACTCTTAATTTAAGGACTTTATGCTGTCCTTTGAAATTGACCTGCAGGCCATTATTAATAATGCATGGCTCTCATTCTGATCCAGTACAGTACCTCCCTTGTCAAGTGATACCCCCTTTTGACTACAGGGATGTTTAACAGCTGCTTGTGGCCTGCCATGATATAGGCCACCACAGAGAGGATCCACTAAAACCACTAATAAGCCACATTAGCCCTGTCCATGTTATATGCCACCACAGAGAAGATCCACTAAAACCACTAATAAGCCACATTACCCATTTGTCCTAGTGTGGGTACTTGCCAGGAATCTCAGGTGTGACAGTGACTGGAAAAAGCTTTTTGTGTGCCCCCCTCCAAAAAAAACACTGAGCTTACTTGCTCCTTGAGTGCTCTAGGATGACAAAAACGTTCAGGTTGTTGCTTAATCCTGATATGTTCTAACGTTTCAGTTTCATGATATATAGGTAACCAGATTTAATACTGAAACAGAAAACCAATGTGACAATCTTATTGACAACTTCCTGAGTCTTTACCACCTCAGATATCTGTTCCTATGTGTTGACAGAAAGGCTCAGATTATTTATGAGCAAAGCCTAGGCAAAGAATAGAAA
>JAHTLZ010000010.1:21148986-21159836 GCA_023846285.1 Phrynocephalus versicolor | reverse complement strand
ATTTATTTATTTATTTATTTATTTATTTATTTATTTATTTATTTATTCATTCATTCATTCATTCAATTAATTTATATACCACATCATCTGACCCAAGATCACTCGTGAAGATAGTTAATTGTTATGTGTATTTTTATTTTTATTTCTCATATTTTTTTAAAAAATGATGTAAGGGTAAACTTTGTAGGTAGGTAGGGAATGTTCTGCCTTCGGTGCCAATATACAGTAATACCTCAGGTAAAGAATGTCTCGGATAACATTTTTTTCGGATAACAAATTGAAATTTCCAGTTATAGAGCTGCCTCGGATAGCAAATGTTCCCTATGGGCTGCCTCGGATAACAAATGTTTCATAATGCCTTGCAAAAAAATGTGCAGCCTGCATGCATTGCAGGATGCCTAGTTTGTGGGGGTGGGAGTGAAAGAAGTTAGAGCATTTTTTCATGGTGTTCTGGAGCCATTCTGGACATGTTTTGCTGAGAGATTTGGACCTTTCAAACTTGGCAAAATAGGGAGCTAGCTTTTATTAATATTTCCACTGCTTTTCTTTGCATTTTGGCTGGAAGAGGCTGAAGTAGTCTTGCTGGTTTCATTTCTCCATGTTTTCAGCCTTTTTTCATTGCTCTGCAGGCAAAAATGGGCTGGATTTTTCTTCCTGCCTATGTTTGTTTGTTTGCATTTTTCCCCCATTGCACTTTGGGTGGGAACAGGATGGGGTAGTCTTGCTGGTTTCTCTTGTCCATGTTTGCATTGCACTGCAGGGGGATGTTCCGGAGTGTGTTCCAGCACTGCAAGCCTTTAAAGTGCATTTTATAAAAAGGTTTGGGAAACACCCCACCCCACCCCCAGCTTTTTGCCTTTTTTTGGACCTCCGGAATGGATTAATCGGTTTCCCGTTCATTTCAATGGGAAATCACGTTTCGGATAACAATTTTTTTGATAACAAATTGCTTCTGAGAACGAATTAAATTCATTATCAGAGGTACCACTGTAGTTTGGTTGACTTTGGGATGTCTTCTGCTATGACCTGAGGGGCAGGGCAAGGAGCCCTGAATTTATCCCATCAGGCAGCAATGTGTCATGTGGGATGATTCTGAGGGAGGCTAGAATAAAAAGTAGGCAAAACAGTGGTTGCAGAAAAGAAATCTCAACAAGCTCATTTCAGAATTTCCCAACATAAATCTTCCTTTGCAAACTAAGAAATCAGTTGAACTCATGTGGGTTTCTTTCTCTTTATACCCAGGCAGTAGATGTATTTGATGACCAAAGTCCTGTTGCTTATGGTGTAGTACAGTAGGCCCATTGAATCAGTAGCTAGCTAGCGATTTAGCAAGTCAACATCTCCGTAAGTTCCCTTGATTTAGTATTTATTTATTTATTAGATTTCTATAACGCACCATCTAGCGACAGAGGCCACTCTGGGCGGTTTACAAAATTAACAAATAAAAGAATCAAAAATAATATTATGGTACATAATATGCCATATATATAAGAGAACAGGAGGTGAATGAGCAGCGAGTGGGTTTACTCTGACTTTGACTTGCTGTATTAAAATAGGTTTAAAAGTTTTTTTCCAATTTTATTCTGTTAACCTCCTCACTTGAGATTCCAGGATAGTGGGAACCACCACCCATCTTTTTGGAAGGACGAAAAAAAACATTTATGTATGCACATCATACAGCAAATGCAGCCTTTCACTGTTCAAAATATCACAGAGAAAGGGCCTCCATTTAAATGAACGACAGCAAACCCTTTCTAAAGATGAAACTAAATGATCTAGACATTTGCCATGCTGGCACTATATAAATAAATGGCAACAAACATGACATTAATTCCCAAAAAGCAATTCAATGACACTGGGATTTGGTAGAGCAAGTGACTATTGCTGCTGTTGGTTTGTTTTTTATGCCTGTCCTTTTTCTTGTACCCATTTAGTATGACTCTCTGATTTATGACTGATGCATCCATTTTCAGGATCATGTCTCCCACGAAAAAAAGAAGCAAACCTATCAGTCATGGTAAGGTAAACCCTTTCATCTCTCCATAAGACTAGACAGCTTCAACACCCTTTTTCAAAAGGATTTATAATGTCATGGGAACAAAATGTAATTGCAAAGAAAAAGTGTAATCAGATACTTACCGTACTTAGATCTCCGAATTAACACCTTTAGCTTTTCTACAATTCATTTTTTGTTTTGCTCAGTAGTTAATATGCTGGATATTTCAAGGAATTGTCTATTTACATCCAGATCCTTAAGTATGTTTACTTCCTTTTAGTTTTTGCTTTTCACAAAGATGGAGTTGGCTTTAGATGTCAAGGTTCTGTTTAAGCCAGAATGTCTTCTGGATTCTGGAGCCGATCACATCCTGACCCATCCAAACCCTGAATCCTTTCAGAGGACTTTCCTAGTCATGATAGCCAGCTTAAGGGAAACAGTGGCTGCTGTGAGGTCAGGGAGAACAATAACACTGCTTATAGCTGTTCTTGTGCTCTGCCCATATATGTCACTCATGCCTGTCTTGTCCCTTCTGTTCCCACTCAGAGTTAGGTTCTCAGTGAATTCAAAGGGAGTTACTCCTATGTAGGCATGTATAGTACTGCAGCTGAGGTTCACCTTAAGCTAAGCAGCAATCATGGGCGGCAGCTATCTGGAAATGCATTCTCAAATGATTCATTGTAGAGATGGGCACGAAATGGTAAAATTCAGTTTTGTTTTGTTTGTTTTTTGTTTGGAGAGGGGGGGTTTGTTTCATATGAAATGATTTTTTTTTAAAAAAATTATTTTAAAAAATTATTTTTTGTTTTTTGTTTACTGTAGTGTGTAGTGCTTGTGCAACTTGTTTTTTTTTTTTTTTGCCACAGCAAGCACTGACCAGCTGGCGTGCTGGGCTTTGGGCGGCAAAAAAAAAAAAAAAGTTTGAAAATCCCATGCTTTCCCCCCACCATCAAAACCACAGGATTTTCATACTTTTTTTAAGCCCTTGGTGCTTGGGGCAGTAAAAAAAAAAGTTTTAAAAGCCCATGGTTTTCCCCACCGATCGGCTTTGTAAACTGTTTCTTTTCTCTTTCTTTTTCTTTCTTTCTTTCTTTCTTTCTTAATTAATTCATAAACCGCCCAGAGAGTGCTTGAAGCACTATGGGGCAGTATATAAGCAGAACACTTTGCTTTTTGCTTTTACATATGTGCAGTCCACAGGGCTCAGCAGTGATTACAGGCCTGCTAGCCATGTTGAAAGACACGGGAACATACAAGGGAGCACACACTGAGGAATCTAGTGCTACAACCAGCAACCTCTGACCATTCAGATGTATTTCTTTTTGGTGCAACCCTCAAAATCCCATGCTGAGTGTGAGTGTGGGAGTTTCCCTTCAAAACAGATGGAGGCTGTAAGGTCAGCTGCCTTTGGTTTGAATTTTCACTTCTGAGAAGTGAACTCAAGTGTAAAGGGGAAGTGGTTAAAAATCTTTACTGAACATGAGGTTCAACATGTAGTGACTGTTGTGTTGTGGTTCTTCTGTTCATCTTCTTCTTCTTTCACATCTACATCAAACTTGAAACTGCCCCCAAAGAAGCCTCCTTCTTGGCTCAGCCATTGACCAAAACTAGATCATTTGTGCATGTAATAAGCAGTAAAGCAAAGCAAAGCAAAGCAAAGTGTCCTGATTATATAACACCCCACACCACTTCAAGTAGTCTCTGGGCAGTTTAAAATTTTAATTACAGTCTGCAGGCTACGCATTACCCCCACTCCCAGCAAGCTGGGTACTCATTTTACCAACCTTGGAAGGATGGAAGGCTGAGTCAACCTTGAGCCGGCTACCTGGGATTGAACCCAAGGTCATGAGCACAGTTTTAGCTCCAGTACAGGCATTTAACCACTGCACCACGAGGCTCTATTAAGTACACCAACAGATGGGCCAGGGTCTGTACCTCTCCACATTCACACGGCATGTTGCCATCTGCCAGCAAGCCCCCTTTGACCCTATTGGCTTTACATCTGGGTACTCCAACCCTTGGTCTATTCCGAGTTCTCCAAGAAGCAAAAGGGAGCTCAGATCCTTCACACTAGATCAAACTGAAGAAAACCAAGAAAGGATTTCTGTTCATGTTGCAAAAATGTGAATCTGACTCTTCCCCTCCTCTCCCTAGTGGCACTTTAACAGTGTTGCTGGATACCAGAAATCTTGCCAAGGACTGAGCATCACATCCAATCTATGCTTCTCATTCAAGAGATATAAAAAGGAACAAACCCAAGCACACTAGGAGGTTTGTTTCTTCATTGATACCCCTATAATTCCAGCACAATTGCATTACAGCAGCTGGGCCACACATAAGATACGATTCCACCTCTTTGGGCGTTTTTTCAACCCATTAGACTCATCAGGGCCTGTAATGCACCTTTCTAAGCCTTGTTCTGGTCCTGCCTTCTGCCCAGGTGTCTACATGCAATGCGGAAGAGCCCCACTATGAGGACACTGTGCCTGATCACACCTTGGATTCTGAAGGAACTGGGATCTACCGGATTGTTGCAATCGGTCCTAAAAAGGACTATGGTGAGACCCACTTCCAGGAAGAGGTAGGAGAATTTGTGGTATTGGCGTTCTGCCTTTCCTCAATCAGACTCCTCTTTCTTCCCTTCTTCCCCACAACTGACCAGTGAAGCAACTCAAGCTGGGAAAGAGAATGACTGGCCCAGTGAGTTTCACTGGGATTAGAACCTGCATCTCCCATGCGTCTGGCCCAACAGGCTAAGAAAGACCTCACACTACCTCTTGCATTAAATTGCATCATAAGAACATAAGAACATAAGAAGAGCCATGCTGCATCAGGCTAAAGGCCCATCTAGTCCAGCTTCCTGTATCTCACAGTGGCCCCGCCAGATGCGTCTGGGAGCGCATGAGACTAGAGATCTGTCTCCTGATACCACTCCCCTGCATCTGGCCCTTGAAGTACCCCGGTTTTAAGCCTGGAGATTACGCATATGTTCTTATGTTCTTATGTTCAGTCAGCTTGTGTTGTTTATCAGCTAACAGAAGTTGGGTTAGGCTCTCAGGGGAACCTAAGAAGTTAGAAATGACATAATTCAATAGTAGTTGGTGGGGCTGCTTGAATTTACATCAGGAGAGAAGAATATGTACGATTGAATCTGGTTCAAGTAAAAAGTGTTTACACAGTCGATTCTCAGAGGGAATACAATGGTACCCTGACTTAAGAGCAGCTCGACTTAAGAGTAATTCGACTTCAGAGAGGAAAACTGTTGGTCTTTTAACTGCCACCTTACAAATTTTAGATATGGTCTGCTTGACTTACAAATATTTTTTTCCATTTTTTTGATTTTTTAAAATTATTTTTTCAATATTTTCTATAGTTACCCCGACTTAAGTGCAGTTCGACTTAAGAGCATGCATTTGGAACGGATTAAACTCGTTAAGTCGAGGTACTGCTGTATTGTGAAACCTGCCAGATAGAAGGCCCTTGCTTATGTAACCATCCGAGCTAACTAGCTTTCATGTTACACAAAGAACTTTGAAACATTAGTTTTTAGGACTCTGCTGGCTGGGGGATGTGGGGTGTTCTAGGAGATGCAGTCCAAAAAAGGTAACATTTCCCAGCTCTGCACAACAGAGATGGGTTTTGGAAACAGGGATGCAGGAAATCCTCAAAGCTTTCTGCATCAAAGTCAGTAAGACAGGGACAAGAAGAATAAGAAGCGCATTTTAGAGTCCCAACTGATGTTTGCGGCAACTAAAAAGCCGAATCCAAACTGAGACAAATAATTACTGCCTCCTGGGTTCATACTTGTATTCCTCACTGGTTCTGCTAAAGTAGGCATGGCTGCAGGTTTTTTTAAAGCCAGCTGCTCATGTGGGCATGATCTTTGGAGGCAGATATTCTTTAAGTTTTTAATTGCAATATGGGATAGCAGCCTTACAGTGATCACAAGGGAGTCAGCATTCTATTGCTCAGACTGTGCTCATGACCAAGGGTTCAATCCCAGGGAGCTGGCTCATGGTTGACTCAGCCGTCTATCCTTTCTAGGTTGGTAAAATGAGTACCCAGCTTGCTGGTGGAGGGGGATGTGTAGCCTGCATAAATAAATCAAAAGCTGCCCTGAGAGTGCTTTAAGCACTATGGGGTGGTATATAATCAGAATTAGAGATAGGCACAAAATGGGGAAATTGTGTTTTGGTTTGTTTTTCTTTGTTTCATTTTGTTTGATTTTTAATGAATTTTTAAGTAAAAATTAGTTTCGTTTTTCATTTTGTTTCATTTTTCATTTTTTCTTCCCTTGCACAATGATAAAATATGCTTTTAAAAATATTTTAAAAATCAATCAGGGTAATCACAGAATTACATGTTTGAAGCACTGGACATCAACTTTGTAGGGATTATCACCCAGTATCTGCTAATTCATTTATCCACAGTTTGAGAATATTAAAAGAAAAATCTCCAAAAATATTTATTTCTACTGATGACATTCCCAGAACAGGCTACCAGAAGGATCCAGAGACCATGCTATGTATAGCATTCACTAGAGCAAGGGTGAGGAAACATCAGCCCTCCAGATGTTTTGGACTGCAATTCCCAGAATTCCAAGCTTACATTGCCAGTGATAAAGGACTGTGGGAGTTGTGGACCAAAACATCTGGAGGGACAAAGGTTCCCTGCTCCTGCACTAGAGAAATACATTTCTAAGATGTCATTATTGGACCTGGATACTAGAGATAGCCAGATACCATACTATGTATAGCATTTACCTATTACAATAATGTTTGCTATAATCTGCATTTTTCAGCATCCATTGTGGGGGGTGGGGGAGGAAACGACCTTGGAGCAGATCTCCCACAGACACCGAGGTCCTACTGTTCTTCCTATCTTCGTCTCTTTCAGCCTGTGGAGAACAGAGAGGAGGTTTCTTACACCACACTGCTTCATTCTGACCTGCAGGAACAAGTCATTTATGACAACATAGATATTCGACAGCCAGCTACTCAGGAAGTCATTTATGCGAAGGTGGCCAAGAAGCCTGGTGGCCATTAAAGGACGAGGGCACTGGAATAAACCAAAACTCAAGAGGAGAAGCAGGCTCTGCTGAACTCCTTTGCCTTCCTGTCGGTACAAAACAAGGGCATCTTCCCTCGGACCTGAACCTAAAGAAAACCTGGCCTGTTGGGGGTGACCATAATTGGCCCACCACCTGCAATATGCATCTGGGTTGCCAAGGATAGAATCATGTTCAAAGGGGAGCTTAGTGGGGAATAGTTTATTTTTTTGTTCAGCCTTGAAGGAGGTTGTTATTTTATAACCGTGGCACAGTGGTTAAATGCCTGTACTGCAGGTAAAACTGTGCTCACCACCTGGGGTTCAATCCCAAGTAGCAGGCTCATGGTTGACTCAGCCGTCCATCCTTCCAAAGTTGGTAAAATGAGTACCCAGCTTTCTGGCGGCGGGGGGGGGGGCAATGTGTAGCCTGCATATTGCAATTAAAAACTGTAAACCGCTCCAAGACCACTTGAAGTGGTATGGGGCGGCATATAAGCAGACCACTTTGGTTTATATTCCCATTCAGCTGGGACTGGTCCCCCCCCCCTTCTTCTCCGTTTTCCACCCTGTGTAATTTCCTGGTCCAATGCAAAGAAGTTACTGAGGGTGTTTCCATTCCCCTCAATGTTATCTCTAAACATTTTTTAAAAAATGTTTCCCAAAATAAATGCTGAGTCATATAAGTGCTACACCACTTTGGGAGAAATGTTTGAATAGGCCAACCAAAGAGGTGATCCTGGGGGAACTGCTAATGGCTCTTTTCACAGCCTTCTGCCCCTGCTGATTCCTGCAATGCAAAAATTATTTGTATTTGTGTCTGCAGGGCTACAGCAATTTCACCCACGAGTAGTAGCAGGGGTCTGATTTGGAAAACTTTGCATCAAAGCAGATTTTTCCCTGCTCTGTAGTCTCACCCAATACTCTGACAACCGAGAATAGCTCCTTCTTTTCGTGTGTAAAGCACCCACAGGTGGGGAGAGGCTGAATGGCTGACACCTCTGCCTTTGAATCATGGGTTGCATTTGATCAGGCACCTTGGAGTGGAGCTTCAGAGGATGGATTCTGTCTTTGCTGAAGTTGGTGGTTTTAGGCTCCTTTTGTTTCTGGAAATTTGGAGTCACAGTTAGCACCTTTATTTTATGACTATTTATTTAACTACTTTATCTTCTCTCGCTCTCTCTGTGTGTGTTCTTCCTTTTGCTAACTTTATTTCCCACCCTGCAATCATCTCTTATCTTCCAAATACTTACATAATAATGTATGTTTAATTTATCCACAGTTTTCCCATTGAGATAGATAAATTTTATATTATTTAATACTTTGTTCAGAATTTGGATCTTTCTGGTCTTTCCAAGTTGTTCAGGTCTCTCTCTGAGCCCAGCATCATGATTACTGTGGCCATAATAATGCCCTATTACTTTCCACTTCATTGCACCTTCAGCATCCCCCAGTACAAACTTAGCTCTGGTCAAATCAGGAGCAGTGATGTGGATCTGCTGCTTGTATTGCTCATGCTGTGCACTTTTTATCTAGAGATGACAATGACTCAGGAGGCAGCAACATCCCAAGTCAATCACCCCTACCCACATGACCAACCAGGAAGGGCCAGGTCCTCCTGGACATGGAGTTTGCTGGGAGTCACAGTGTCACTGCCTTCTAAGCTCTGTAGATGACACCTTCCAAAGAACTAGACTTCAAGGAATTCAATAATAATAGTAACAACAGCAGCAACAGACTTCAAGGAATTCAATAATAATAGTAACAACAGCAACAACAACAATAACAACAATAATAAATACCAAGCAGAAAAATGTTCAATGCTTCATTTTGTTTCAGCAAAATCTCTTATATGAACTGAATCACAAACCATTCTGGTTCGTGGGGAGGGGGTGGCTTATAGTTCAGTTTGTGCCCACTTTTATCTGTAAGACCCCAAATTTTTGGAGATTTCTAGCATTTCTGGAAGGAAGGAAGGAAGGAAGTCAATGGGAGGCCAAAGTTTGGAGGCCCGAGGTTTGACTTAGAATCATAGAATCATAGAGTTGGAGAGACCTCAAGAGCCATCCAGTCCAACCTGCAGTCATGAAGGAACCCCCATCAAAGTACTCCCGACAGATGGCCATCCAGCCTCTGCTTAAAAACTTCCAAAGAAGGAGATGCCACCACCCTCCGTGGCAGCATATTCCACTGCCGAACAGCTCTAACCATCAGGAAGTTCTTGCGAATGTTCAAATGGAATCTCTTTCCCTCTAGTTGGAACCATTGCCCCGAGTCCTATTCTCTGAAGCTATGGTAAACAAACCTGTCCCCTCTTTGATATGACATCCTTTCAAATATTTAAACATGGCTGTTATATCCCCTCTTAGCCTTCTTTTTGTAAGGCTAAACATTCCCAGCTCCCTAAGCCACTCCTTGTAAGACATTTCTTCCAGACCTTTAACCATCTTGGTCACCCTCCTCTGAACCTGTTCTAGGTTGTTAACATCCTTTTAAAATTGAAGTGCACAGAACTGGACACAGTACTCCTGGTGGGATCTGACCAGAGCAGAATAGAGTGGTACTATCGCTTCCCTTGATCTAGACACTATGCTTATGTTGATGTAACCAATAATCCCATTGATTTTCTTGGCCGCCGTGTCTCACTGATAGCTCACGTTCAATTTGTGGTCCACCCAGACTCCCAGATCCCTTTCACATGTACTATTTACCAACCAGGTGTCTCCCATACTATATCTGTGCAATTCAAGTATTTTTACCTAACTGCAGCACCATACATTTCTCTCTGTTGAAACCCATTCCGTTAGCTTTGGCCCAGCACTCTTATCTGATGTGTTCAGAACCTCATTTGAAGCAAACTGCCCTGAGCAGAAGCAGGACATTTTCCAAAGTGCTGCCACCTGGGAGTTTCTGTACCTCCTCAGTGACCCCCAAACATAACTATTCTCTGTGCTTCTCTCAAGGCGTTGCCACTACTTCTCCCTTAGCACGACCAACTGCTAGAGATTGTGGAGTGAAAGCAAACTGCCCAGTCTCATTATCATAACATGAGGGAAACACAGCTGCCTATGGCAGGGAAGTGCAGCTGTTTGAGAGAAAAGGCAATACTGTATCATTCAAACAGGGAAGTATCACAGAATCCAGAATTGACCTCAGATTCAATTTCCTAAAAACCTCAAGCCCTTCTTTCGTGAAGAGCACACCCATTTCTGGTCCTTATACTCAAGAGTCATGGTTCCCATCTTTGGGTCCCCAGGTGTTCTTGGACTAAAACACCCAGAAGCCTTCACTACTAGCTGTGCTGGCCAGGATTTGTTCATCTATAGCAGCTGCAGGAGAAGAAGTTGGTCCTGATTACTAGCTGATTTGACTGCTTTCTATCTGGGACTTTGGGTTACCACTTTCTCTCTCCTCTACCTTTCCCCTGCTAGGGAACTGCTAGGAAAGAGAGAGGTCACTCTTGAGAAGATCTGAACTGATCGCTTGCAGGGAGGGCTGTGGACATTAAGCCAAGGACCCTGTGAAATCGAGCCGAGGGTTACTAGTGAGCTTAAAGCCATAGGTTGCCCATAGCCCCCTGTTTTGCCTGCGGAGGTGCTGTAAACTGAGAACTTGCCCCCTTGCCTTGGTGCTGCCCATTTGGAAACCAGGGGCCATATTTTCATCTCTCCTTTCTGCCACTTACTGTTAGGTCCTGTAAAAGCTGATGTACTGTAGATTCTTTCAATCTTGTTGTTCTGCACAGGCCAATGACAATAAAGATCTATCTATCTATCTATCTATCTATCTATCTATCTATCTATCTATC
>JAHTLZ010000010.1:21109458-21134468 GCA_023846285.1 Phrynocephalus versicolor | reverse complement strand
AACAACAACAACAACAACAACAACAACAACAACAACAACAACAACAATAATAATAATAATAATAATAATAATAATAATAATATATGAAAAAGGAGGGGTGAAATAATTGAAATACTGTATTTTGAAAAGACAACAACTTTCTTGGTATGTAGTCATTGCAGACAAATCTTGAACTGCCTAGCGGTACAATTAAGCCTCATTGAAGGCAATGCTTCTGAATTACTTAGTCAATATCTGCTGGGATAATCAAGAGTCCACTTCTAGCAGAGATTCATTGTGCGACCTTGCAACCTTAGTCACTCTCTTTCAGCCTCTGTATCATACCTGCAAAACAGGAATAACAATGACTCATAATGCATTGATGGTTGAGAAAATTAATAAACACAATTGAGACATTAAAACCGCCCAGAGTGGCCTCTGTTGCTAAATGGCATGGGACTGAAATCTAATAAATAAATAAATAAATAAATAATAAAATTAAAGGGCTACAAAAATGATAAATAGCAAAAAAACCAAAAAAACTGAAATTAGGGCTACAAAAATGATAAATAGCAAAAAAACCAAAAAAACTGAAATTAACATAGCCTTGATTTCAGCTCTTCTTTGTTCTTCTTTGCAAGAAGAGCCCTTTTTACAGCCAAGATTGATATCAGTTAGGAATGTCCATTTCAGAAACCCAACTGTTAAGAGATTAAAAGGAAGGCCTTCATATGTTTGCCTAGAAATAAGCTCCTGCTAAGAGTCTGTAAAGTAAACTCAAATCCAATCCCTTTGTGCCTGGGAGTAAGCCCATTAAACTCCACAAGGCCTACCTCTCCGTAGACATGCATGCGATTGAAATTTTGTCCTCTGAAACCTATGCATTAACAAGAAAGTTCAATTTAATATACCACAAAGACATTATTCCGGTCACTTGTGCACTGGCCATCCCATGGGAGATTTCCATTTATGCTAGGGTAGCCATACTAAAAGCAGAGTGCTGCTCCCCTCAATTCTGCAAGGCGTGCCAGCACAGTTCTACCATTTCTTCCCCATTTTTTTTGTTATTTCCTAGTCTTTCAAAAATAAAAATACTTCCTGTGGGCATTTATTTGCATGTTCAGTTTCCAAACCATTTTTAAAATGCTGTTTTAGAGGGCTTTCTCAATCATGGCTTCCAAAAACACTTCCAAGTGAATTCTACCACATTGCCAGTCGTTAGCTATGCTGGGCAAAGGGGCTGACTTAACTCTCGTAGATCAATAAGGATAGCAACTGACCAGACCCTTTAAGGAGCACTGTTGAGCTGTATGAGAATGCATCTGCATGTATAGGTTGTGTCACACAAGGGCAGTGCAATAGTGAGTCTGTTATACAGATGGGCCACATCTGGCCTTTCTAACTGTATTAGGCAGCTACACTCATCGTCACTATTCAACATCTGGAGGGCCAGCAGATGCCCCATCCCCCACGCCCCACCCTAGAGCGACAAAGCTAAAATTCCTAACCCTAACCCTCAACCAGTCCCTCACCGGACATTGCAACCATAGTTTGATTTCTAACCTTGAGCCTTTCTAGTTTCAGCTGTTCCTCCCACATATAGATCTCTTTTGGCTTAATCTTTGCCAACTTGACAAACTTCAAGAGGGAGAAGTCAGACCTGAGTGAAAGAAGAGACGCTGCTATAATGGGCTGTATTTACAAGCTAGTTTTCAATGTAATTGGCGAGAGTGCTTGCACACCTGGGGGAAAAAAACGTGCACAATACTAAACCACACAGCACTCTCAGATTCTCGCACAGCTTAAGGAAGGGGAGGTAAACAACAAGCCTGCAGCAAATTTGAGCTTTCCTCTGGCTAGATCCTAGTCCATCTTCCATCCAATTTGTACAGGAATCTCTTTCACACCTACCAAGACTGTGCCCACTAAATCCCTTAGTTTAATGTGGGGAACTTAGGCCCTATGGTTGCTTTGGCCTCCTGCTCCCATAAGCCCCAGCCAAAACATGGTGAACCGTACATGACTCTGGCAGAACCATAGGTCCCCCGATTCCAACTGCTTAGAATAACTAAAATTACTGTAGAGTAGACATATTGAATAAAATGGGGAAGCATCTTGAGCTGGCCTCTTGGACAAAAATGTGGAATCGGTGATATGTTAGCACCATCTGCTGGATATTTGAAATATGCAGAACAATGAAGCTCTTCATAAAAAAACAATTTAGTAGTTTTCAAAGAGGCTGCCTGTTCCAACTTTGAACAAAAAGGTGGGAGCCTCGTGGGAGCTGTTAAATTTTGAATGAACAGCTTTATTTTAGCTTGACTTTTTTCTAGATCACCCTCTCTTTCCTCAGATGCAAACAAACACTTCCTACTAAAATGTCTATGAATATTCTCAGTCATGCAGGTGATGTTATCTGGAAATTGAGTCATGGCAACTGGACTTTTTTTTTCTTGTGAGATCGAAACCTTTCACTACTCATCCAAGTAGCTTCCTCAGACTGATGAAGCTACTTGGATGAGCAGTGAAACATTTCAGTCTCACAAGAAAAGAAGTCCAGTTGGCATGACTCAACTTCTGGGTACTTCCTAGCAAAGTGAAACTTAATCAAGACAAGATAGATGTGCTCCTGGTCAGTCAGAAGACAAATAAAAGAATAAGGATTCAGCCTGTACTGGATGGGATCACACTTCACTCCTGGCCCTTGAAAAGTCAGCTTTGCAACTTGGAGGTAGTCCTGGATGCAACTCTGAGCTTGGATATAGAGCTGGCGCACTAGGTGTGCCTGTTCCTTGAGATATCTAAACTGGCTATTGTAACAAACATGTTAGTTCCATCCCATTTGGATGACTGCAAGACACTCCATGTGGGGCTGCCTCTGACAGACTTTTGGAAATCTCAGCTGGTTCAAAATACTGCAGCCAGATTGCTGATGGGCACGGTTACACAGGAAGCATATAACTTCATTGCAATAGCTTCACTGGCTGTCAAACTATTTCTGGGTTCAGTACTAACTACTGTAATAAATAAAGTCATATATGCAACATTCCCTTGATTTTTTATTATATTTTTTTCTTCTTCTGTCCTGGTGGACCCTTTTCCATCTGTGTACAGGTAGCAGGATTTCACTCACCACTGAATGGCACCAATAAAGCTTTGTGCACGTGTACACAAGGGAACATTATCCATTTGGCTTGGGTCCAGGATATTTGATGGGTTGTATCACCCCATATGAGCTTTCGGGGCTCTTAAGATCTTATGGGAGGCCTTTCTCTTGGTACCACCACCTTCCCAAGCAAATTTGGCCTTTGCAGTGGTGGCTCCAAGGCTTCAGAATGAACTGTTCTGTGAAGCCTCTTTCCTCTTGTCCTTCTTTTCAGGCAGTTCTTAAAGCAACCAGCATCTCAGGAATGTGTGGATTATTAATTTACATATTTGTAATTTTTAAAAAATATATAGTTGTAAAAATTGTGTTTAATAGTGGTTTTATTCTTTATCTATGTTTCATTGTTTTTAATCTGATATTTATATGGTATTTTAAAACTGTTGATTATTTTCTAGTTTTAGTTGTTCAGAGTCACCTTGGGCCCCTATGGGGAGAAAGGTAGAGTATAAATAAAATAAAATAAAAATAAAATGCATTTGCAATTAGCATGACAGGAACTTATAGGTATGCTGATCTGGGTTTCCAAGCTACAGATCCCAGAATTTTTTTTTGGGGGGGGGTAATCTAAAAGAGTGGAGATCAGTGCTGAATTCTAAAGAAAGACAATAAGTGATAAGCCAAAATGTTTAGCAGGACATTTTTCTTTAACGTTCTGAGACGTCTCATTTCTCTTACTTGTCAAGAAACAGAAGGGCACACTGCAGAATGACTTCCAAATTTCCCCGTTATTTCTTCACCCTAGAATTACACTCAGTAGAGAGCACTGTGGAAGAACCAATGGGGTGACTAGGTTGCCAAGTACAGACCCTGTCACTCATGGCCATGAAACAAGAAAGAAACCTTTGAGGCAGAAACAAAAATATTCAGGGAGAGAAGGAGAAAAAAAAAATAAAGCTTTGCTGAAGCTTCTGCTGTGGAAACTGTTTGGAGAATGCCTCCTCCCCACGGAGAAACTCAATGAAATGTTCCCCACAGTTTTTCCTGCCTACAAATAGGACAGAGTTTCAAAAAGTCATTCGTATGTGGCCACAGGGCCACAAGAATCTTCCTTGCTTCTGCCCTACAAGCATGTGGAGGAAAGTTCACAAGAAAGAGTTGGAAGGGTGTCCTCCCATGGTGTGAGGATAAGTATCCAGTCCCTGTTGAGAAGTGTGAAAAGAAAATGGCGGAGAAGCATTCTGCAGGGTAACAGCGCCTCCATTAAAGGACCACAGGCAGTGGTGGTGATTAAACCAAAGAAAGGAATGCGGGCAGGGTCCTTTGTTTTCTTTGTCTTTGGATGTAAATGGCCCTGAGTAGTGCCTAGCTCTAACTAGGCAGTATACAAGTTTAATAAACCAACAAACAGATTTTGGAATGGTTAAGGGAATGATAAGAGACAGATTGGTCCCACGACATTTCTGCTCTTTCTTCTCTTGGAAATGCCATCTAACTATTAGCTTGGTGCATTGCCAAGGATTGTGTTGAAAAGACAACTGCCTTAAGAAATACATTTATCGTGTCATGAACTGTTTCCATTAATTATCATTACTGTTCCTATTATCGTATCCATTTATGTCCGATTTGCAGCATCAAATGATACCCTGACGTTACATGGAAAAAGTCATTGAAAAACAATAAAACACCCGACATACAAAGCAGCAAATAATTATAAGTTACAGTGGGAAATATACACATATGCCTTCTTTAGATGAAAACAGTCAAGAGCAGATAGCACTGCCGCTTGGAAAAATCTGAGAGGACAGAGAGTTAAGCTTGTACCTTCCCTGAAATCTACAGAATTCTCCAAGGTCCAAACAATCATCTTGTTTAGTTTACTTTCTTCTTGATTCTGTATTATTCTTTGAATGTGTGGCACTGTTCTTTTTTATTCTGAGCCAGGTGGTGTCTGAGTCAGAATCCAAAAGACTTAGATAAAGAGATGAGGGAGTTATCTGTTAGAAATGGAAGCTTTGCATCCCATCTCTTACTTTTTCTTGGTGGCCTTGGCCTTGGCCTTTTCAAGCTTCTTCCGATATATACATTGCTTCTCCAATCTAGCTGGATCAGGTTGCTCAACAATTCTAGGCTGGATGAAAGGCGTCTGAGGTGTACATATTCTCCATTCTGAGGGAAGACGTGGGTAAGTTATATGAGGATTCTAGGGAGATAAAAATAAATAAATCCCCGAGATTGCAACAAGCACAGCGGACCTTTATTCTCAGAAATCTATGTTCATATTTAGGACTAAAAATCTCATATCTCAGAATGTTAAAATCAATATACAAACCTGTCACTAGGTTCATGTGTCTCCCACCCAGTACCTTATTATTTCACTTCCTATTCCAAAAAGGTAATCTCATAATTCATCCTTCTTGGTCCCCTGTTTCCAGGAGCTTCCACTCAGCATCTTTTGACTCACATATCTGTTGTACCCAGGGAATGAGGACGGAAGCACGAACTACTTATTACAGGTAGTCCATAGACAGAGCTGAACTCATGTCAATATTTAAGAAATATGATTGAAACAACATTTCACACCTGAGGAATCAGACGTACAAAGAGAATTTTGCTTATGGTCTTCAGGCCAATCGCAACGTGTGGGCAATCTCAATTGTAAGTTACAGGAGATAACAGGAAAGAGCTTGTGACAATTACATATAACCAGTGGTTAAGAAGGAGTTATATGTAATGGATATAGTTGAACCTGGAAAAAGGTCTATAGGAGCCACACAGTCTTTAGAACTAATGGATCTCCACCATTTCAAAATCATGTGCTAGTCACTATTTTTAATCCACTTTATATCAAGGGATGTGGACAAGGGTGAGTGAAGAATATAAGGAGGAAAGCCATGGGGCTAGCAATGTAGGTGCTCAGCATCTTTTTGGTATAACTTACCATGGCTTTAAATTGTAGCTGTTCCTAGAAAACAAGCAGGTTTGCCTTAAAAACTCCAAGGAGGGAGAGGGAGAAATAGAGATCTACTGGTTGATCTTTATGTAGTCTGGAGGCTTACAACAGCCAACTATTTAACACCAGAAAAGATAACAGGCTCTGTCTTTTTACATTAGGCTTCTCTACTCAAGAAAGTTGGGCAGAGAAACAAGCAGAAATGGATTTTTATCTGAAAAGAACCACAAAACGTACTTTTTAGCCATGATAAAATCCTTCAGCAGCAACATGAAAAACAGAACACAACAACACAACAACAACAAAAATTGTAGCACTTGTAAAACTAACAGTATTTCCAATATTACAATCAGCCTCTTTGGATCCTTGAAAAAGTGGTTTGTACTCCATGAAAGCTCACATGGAAAGAAATTTGCTAAGCGATTTTGGTATGGTATGGCTCTGAGGTTTCCCATTCCAACCTGTATTTCTATTAGTAATTTCTCAAACCGTTGTTTGGAACTTGGCTAGAGTAGGTGGACTTCAGTATTCTAGTGAGAAGCAAAGTATATTTTGTCAGCCAAACATATAACGTACATTTTGTTAGATTCCTCTGCTGTAGGGTTTGTAGTCAATAGCAACAAAGTAAACTTTTACCCTATAGAACCATCACATAACTACTCTATAAAACCTGCATTCTCAAGAGCTATGGATCTCGGAATTTCTGCAGCATTTCCTGTGCCAGCCCTCCCCCACTTTCTCTTGGCTTCATCCAGATGTGTTGGACTTCAATTCCTTACTACGAATTCACCCATCTGCTCAGAAGATTATATGTTGTATTCTTTGATGTCTTTGTGAACCACTTCTTTCATAGTTTTCTTATTTTTACATTTTTTTGTTTTCTATCCTAAACAAAATAAAACAAATATGTTGCTTCTCTCCTGTCATGTTATTACAAAGTCTGAAATTTATCACAACAATTCACATACCTGGTGAAAGGAGTCCCTTGGCATTCTGAGGTCAATGTCTCTCCTCCTGGCCTCTGAAAGAAGAGAAGTGGTGAAACTTCATTTTTCTTCAAAACAGTTAATTCAGAGACAATAAAAACCCTCCAGCTGTGTGAAGTACATTCTTCGGGGGGGGGGGGGGGGGATACCAAATATCAAATAGCAAGTGCCATATTTCCTTGAATTAGGCCCATGCTGTGCTTGAATGAGAAGCCAACAGTACAGTTATTGTTGCCGTATGAGATTGAGATTTCTTCATAGCCTGGTGAAGAAACAGTCAGTGGGTAAATGCTATCCATTCGTTTCCCACCTATGCTGACTGTAATTGGCTTTTACACACACACACACACACACACACACACACACACACACACACACACACACACACACACACACACACACAGTTTCCATGGATATGTGGAGATTTGAGCCCAGGTTTTCTGAATCCCAGTCTAACATTCTATCCACTATTCTACACTGTGAGCAATCAGACTTTCAAATAAAGCATGTGCTCTTTTCCCCTCCGATGACCAATTGCAAAACAAAGCAAGCTACCAGTGGTGAGGAAGTCCCATGCTATTATGAAAAAAAATGAATAAATCATTTAATAAAGAAGAGGGAGCTGCTCTCTCTCTTATAGCATGACTCTACAGCAAGCTGCAATCATATTCTCATGAGGGATTTTAAAAGACCTATCATTTATGAGTGGAAAGCTGTCGTTGTGCTAAAGTCCTGTTTCCGAGCTTTCCAAAAGCACTTGGTTGGCCATGAAGGTGGAGTACCAAGGCAGAATATTGGACCAGATCAGACACACTTCTATATTTTGTTCTAATCAGGACTCTTCTATATTTAGAATGCTTCAGCTCTTGATAGTATGGGCTACACCTCCCATACTACTTTACACCTCTTATGTTGATAGGAATTCCTGAGTCTGGATCTCTAAGGTATATCTAGGCCCAAAGATTCCTCACCCTGTTTTAAACACACAATAGCCAATTTGTTTGTATATCACGGTACAGGTTGGTGGTGTGTGTGTTAACCTCCATTACTCATTTAGGCTGGGATTTAACACTACAGAGTTTGGCTGGATGGTGATAGTGTCTGGACTTCTACAAGAGATAAAGCCAAGAGAGGTTTGGTTGAAGTTCATGTACTGTGCCAGAATCCTCTGTTTAAGATTTGAATTATGTTCATTGGTTCCTTGTTTTACCCCCCACCTTTTCTCCAAGGAGCTTAAGGAGCAGCATGATTCTCTCCTTGTTTCAACCACCCTGTGAATTGGAATGAACTAAGAGATAAGGTAAAAAGGTCACCTCACATTAATTGTGTGAGGATTTGAAACTCCATCTCCAGACTTCTCACTGTTACCCAGCTTTCCAAACTGAAGAGCACGAATCCTTAGAGGAATCAGAAGCTACTTCCTGTATAAACCTCTTCACTCTTCAGAGAGCAAAGAGGTCATATGCTGAGCTGGGAGATATGTATGCTGTCCAAATCTAAAATTGTGGTATTCAGTAAGATTTGGAAACCCAGCATTGGATATTTCATGGGAGAGCAATCCAACAGGTTAAAGAATTCAAGTATTTAGGCTTAAATTTTCATTATCGTAATTCACGGACTAGACATTGTGATATTACCACCAATTCAGTAAAGCTGATCACTCAAGCTATTCTTCGTTTCTTCCATGTTTGGGGCAATGCACACATTCCCATTGCCCTGCAAGTTTTATGAAGCCAAAGCCATCACCCAACTGATGTATGGGATGCCAATCTGACTGTTTGGTGGAAACCCTCCATGACTCTTTCCTTTATAAAATCTTCACTGTGCCGCATTGCATGCCATATGCAGCTCTGTGTCTGGAGGCTTGATTAACTAGACTGAGTATACAAGCACAGTTGAGACAATTCAAGTACTGGCTGAGAATATATTTTCTGTCTAATAAAAACCCCTTCCTTTCTGATCCCTTTTATTCTCCTGGACTTAAAATGTTCGCTCAAAAGATTCAATCCATGGCTATTTCATCTGATTATTTGGGTGCCATATCCTTTGTGCAGGCATATAAAGATTGTTAAAAGTCAGGCTACTGGACATCGAAAGGCAAGGCCTCTCTGCAGCAGCCTGCAAAGTATATTCACCCTTAAATCTTCAACTCCCTCCATATATTGATAATCCGGCCAGCTATTTGGATTTTCTAGAGAGCCCCCAAGCACGGCGTGCCTTCACCCTAGCAAGATGTAATGTACTTCCATCTAATGTCCTGTATGGCAGATTTAGTTCCCAACCATTGGAAACACGGCTCTGCCCTGTAATTCTGGGGCTCTTGAGTCCCTGGCGCACATGCTCCTTCATTGCACTGTATACAGGGATATCCGCGCTTCCTATCTGGAGCCATTTCTTGTCAGATTTCCTGGTCGATCAGAGGAGGTGATTCTGCATAATTTGCTGTCAGGCAAGAACAAAGTCCACACCAGGCAGATTGCCACATACATTAATCTATTGTAACCAGCAACGCAGGTTACAATTACCAACAGGGTCTTTTGTTTCACACTCTTAGGACGAGGATGACTATCCCCAGGTGGGCCAGAGTTTCATGGTTCATAGCCAAATACCTTTCAAACGGGCATATCATGCCATTTCACATTTTGCCATACCATGTCTTGTTCTGTATTTTAGCACCCGTGCAATTTTAATTGGGCACATACTTTTTTGTATGGGCATGTATTATTGCCTATTGTATTGTATGTTTTCTTTGATGCCAATAAAGGTCCTGACTGACTGACGTATGCTGTGATGCTGAAGGAACTAGGGGGTTGGAGTATAAGACAGTTTCTCCTATACTTGCATGCACAATGAGAAACAGCAACATTCTCCTTATTGGTTTGAACAGTTTTAATGCTAATCTCTGGCATTAATCATGCATACAGCACATAATGACAGAAAATTATGTCAGAGGGAATGGACTCTGTTTGCTGTGTGTGTGTGTGTGTGCATGCACATGCACACACACATACATACCTCTGCACTTTTTTCCCAATCGCCAACATTAATCATACATACATATTTCTTGATGGCTCCTATTATTGAGTTACTCAACCATACTTCCAAAGAATATAAAGCATTTTTCTAATCCCAGTTATGGACCCAGAATACTCCATCCTTTACAAAGAAGCAGGAAAATACCATTTTTATTTGGGTGAAATACACTAGATCTGTTGTAAAAAAAAAAAAACCTAATGAAATACCAGCTTTTTTGATAACCAACATCCTCTATGGAAAATAACATTCCCATGATTCCTTGAAACATACCTTTATCCTCTGGTTTCTCAATCATGGAACTCCATAATAATTTCCGAGGCATTCTACCACCACAAGTCATCTGTGGGAGCATCTTTGACCCACCCATGTTGAGGTGTTCAACTTGAAATCCTGGGCTTTGATCTAAGGAAACACTTCAGCTGCAGTTGGATAATGCAGCAAACAGTTGGGCTCTCTTCAGGAGCATTTCCACCCAACACCCCACTGAAAGGGAGCAATGATGTCATAAACCAGCACTGTGATTATACTCTCTCATGTTACATATAACCCCCAAAGTAACGATGGCTCAATTGCAGGTCTTTCTGGTTGAACGGCTAATGAAGCCTTCTTCACCCATGGGGGCCCTCGATCTGCATCCCAGTCTTTGCCTTTCTCAGTTTCAGAGGGCTTGAGCATATCTTTAGTGGAGCAAACTTCTGGTAGTTCATCCCACTCTCCTCCTTTAAGGAAGGCAGGGCC
This sequence comes from Phrynocephalus versicolor, assembly GCA_023846285.1. NCBI lineage: Eukaryota > Metazoa > Chordata > Lepidosauria > Squamata > Agamidae > Phrynocephalus > Phrynocephalus versicolor. The sequence continues at coordinate 21,123,673 of JAHTLZ010000010.1, read as the reverse complement.
AAGAGAGGGAAAATGCCAAGCCGTCCCATGATTCATGGCTATGTGGGGAGAAATATGGACCTCCAAAGTCTCACTCTAACGCTTAACCACTAGAGGACATGGGTTTAATTATGGTAAATCAATGGAGCTGGGAGGGGATCATCTAGATATTTGTCACCTGCAGTTAGCGGGTTCTGAATCTATGTCTGTGACCAGCACTGGACTGATGCACTTAAAGTTTAATCCTGACACCAAAACAATGCTTTTGGTTACCTTGACTACAAGAGGTTTTACTGTTCTGGTCCAGTTTAGGCATCCACTATGCTGTCGAGAACATCCCTCTTTGCAGAGTTTAGAATTTTGCACAGCGAATGAGTTGCAAACAAATATATGAGTTCTTCATAAATCAAGCTAGGATTTATCTGAAGTTAGTTCCAAAAAAACCCCTAGAGCTCTCTTACAAAAGAAATGCCAACACCACCCAGCAGAGGAAAAGGGGAAGAAAAAAGGGGAGGAAGAGACTAGGCTTAAACATTCATTTTTAAATACAAAACATAACACATGTGACTTCGCTAATGTGAGATAATTCTTTTCAGTTGCAGCTTGTTAGTGTCTAAGGCTTCAGAAAACCTAACAGACTGCTCTTCTGCTAATAGGTATTCAATCTGTTTTGGACAATATGGCAGTCCTCTTTAAAATACTATTTAAAAAGTGGCTTCCACTCTAATTTCAGGATCCAACAGTTCCCTGACTCTGCTCAGACCGCAGGACATCTAGGCATGAATAATGCAGAAATAAGTCAATATAAATTCCTTACCTATTTTGATAAGTTGAAATTGTTCAACGTTAGTAGACTGATTTGTCCATCTTGTGCCTTATTATGTGATGTCAAGTCAGAAGTGACTTATTACAGTGAGCCAAACAGGGTTTTCAAGGTAAGTGGGATATTTAAGGAAAGATTTACTACAAATAACTCCACAGGGTAAACAGGAGATTTGAACCCACATATCTTGAGTCTTAGTTCATTGGCCTTTCCACTACTCGACACTGGGTCTGTGCATCTTATAAGGTGATATAGTCCCTTCTGTTTCCTGCACAGGGCAAAGATTCCCAGTTCTGGACAAGAGAATACGTGAACATTAGTGTGACAGATGGAAAGACAACAATAAAATTAGGAGAAGGTGAGGGCAACAGAAAAAGAAGAAGACTGAACATGAGAGGATTTACTCCACCTAAGAAGCCACATTGTTGAGTCTGTATGATCTGAGCAGAGCTGTTGATCACAGGACATGTTGGAGGTCACTCATTTATAAGGTCACCATAGGTTGGAGGTGACTTCAGAAATTACAGCATTTTAAAATGATGGGAGAAAACTTCAGCTTCTCAGGACAGACAAAAGATTTTCTTTTTACACAGTGTGTTGTTAGCCTGTGAAACTCCCTGCTACAGGATGTGGTGATGGCATCTGGCCTGGATGCCTTCAAAAGGGGATTGGAGAGATTCCTGGAAGAAAAGTTCATCACAGGTTACAAGCCATGATGGAGATGTATAATCTCCAGGCTTAAAACTCCAGTATTTCAAGGGGCAGATGCAGGGGAGTAGTATCAGGAGACAGATGTCTAGTCTTGTATGCTCCCAGAGGCATTTGGTGGGGCCACTGTGAGATACAGGAACCTGGACTAGATGGGCCTTTGGCCTGATCCGACATGGCTCTTCTTATGTTCTTATGTTCTATTCTGTCACTGACCTTAGCTGAAAAGCAGTTCAGCTGTAATTCATCAGGAAGCTGCAATCAGCAGCCGGAATCAGGATAATGATTTCTTATCACGCTGCATGTGCTAATCGGTTTATTCTGAGGCCAGGAGATTTGTGTTCTCAGGCAGCAATAGGGCCTTCAGAGTAGCCACTTGTTAATAATGCAACTGTCACTGCCTGTTCTTTAAGTTTGCCAAATTCAACACCATCCTGCCCTGACATTCTGATTAACACCACACATCTAATGGATTTAGCAGTGGCTTACCATAGGACTCCTTGATTTAAAAATTGACCTAAGCAAAATATAATGGTACATCGGTTTAAGTAATCAATTTGTTCTCCAGGACGTTTTGTATTTATTTCTTAAATTCTTAAACTGAAAAATTCTAAAACCGAAATGTGGTTTCCCATAGGAATGCATTGAAAACCAGTTAATCCATTCCAGAGGTCAGAAAAAAGGCAACCCGGGGCATTCTATTTAAATTTTTCCTTAAACCGAGGCATCCCAATTTTCATTAACTGATTTTCTTAAACTAAGTTTTTCTTTGACTGAGGCGTTCTTAAACTGAGGTACCGCTATATATAAAATATGTGGAATGGGAACAGACATCTTCTGTCCTTCTGCCAGGTGTGTGTGTGGATGGGGTGCAGTGTTCTGGTCATGTGACCATGCTCCATGCTACACTAAAATGCATGGAACTCAACCTCTTCCTACAAGTGCCAATCTTCTGGTTCTATATCTTCTGGTTCTTTTAATAAAGTGTTCTGCTTATATACCGCCCCATACCACTTTAAGTAGTCTCTGGGCGGTTTACAATTTTAATTACAGTGTGCAGGCTACACATTGCCCCCCCCCCCCAGCAAGCTGGGTACTCATTTTACCGACCTCGGAAGGATGGAAGGCTGAGTGAACCTTGAGCCTGCTACCTGGGATTGAACCCCAGGTCGTGAGCACAGTTTTACCTGCAGTACAGGCATTTAACCACTGCGCCACGAGGCTCAGGGAAACATTATGAAATATGGGCTGAAATATTATGATACGTGGGCTGTTTAGCTAGTAAGGCACACCAGAATAAGCCCATTGAATTAGTGGGGAATTGGTGAGTCAGCTCTCCATAAATTCTCTTCATTCAATTGGCCTACTCTAGTTGTGACTTGTTGCTAAACTGAGCAACTATATTCCAACCATGAAAGCAATGGGTGTCTTCATCTACACATTTTTCTCCCGTCTAACAAGCCCCAGTTTTATTTCATTCTCACAAGGGGCCCCTTTACATGCAGGTAAAGAAGAGAAATGTGTTCATATTAAGTCAGACAAGGAAGGTCTGAAAATATACATCCAAATATACTAGCATTTTGCTGTTACGGACCATTTAAACTGTGCAAAGGGAACTATGCCAGAGGCTTTACTGTTTTATGTAATCTTGATTATAACAGCATAGAAACTTAATGTAAACACAGTCAGAAACCTAGATATTTCTGTACTTCAGTTCTCCAGAGGATTTTCTCTTTAAGATCTAGTCCACATAGATTTGAACCCTAAAGGAACTAACTGGCTCTCTCACCTCCTTGCATAATATCTGAAGCCTGCCAGCTCTGAATCACATGGCTCACCGTGTTTCTTGGTTATGAGGGCGGCAAACTTTTTCTTGATTTCTGGAAGTAGGATGGTGAATCAGGGCTCCTCCAGACAAATGTTTTGTTTGAAGCTTTCTGTGGCTTGGTGCTGAAACAGCACCATGTTTAAAAATATTGATGTCCAGATTTCTCCACAAGCAGCTCTACGCCTAAGTGCAGAGGGGCCCCCAGAAGCTACACAAATCCATTTTAACCATGAGGTCTGGTGGCCACTGCTGTCTTCTTCAATGGGAGCCTTCTGTGGCAGGACACCACAATTATATACAGTGGACCCTTGTATAGCAAACGGCTTGTATGGCATAAAATTTGTACAGCATGGAGGATTCCGGAGATGGGAGAAATTTGCTTGGCATAATAGCCTGTGGGGAAAATCCATACAACATAAAAATGGGATTGCTCCATTTTCAATGCATTCCTGTGGGAATTTGTATAGAGGAGAATTTGCTTGGCATAATTTCATTTGGAGCGAGTTGGTTCCTTTATACAAGGTACCACTGCATACAGTGTTACCTTAGCTTATGAATTTAATCCGTTCCAAATGCATGCTCTTATGCACATCCGATCTCGAGTGATTTGGGAAGCTAAGCAGGGTCGGCCCTGGTTAGGACTTGGATGGGAGACCACCAGGGAATACCAAGTGTTGTAGGTGCCTGGAGTAGGAACTGGCAAACCACTCCAGTATTCTTGCCAAGAAAACTCCATGGACATGGAGTCATGAAGAGTTGGTCACGACTGTAACGACACAGCACATATGCTGTATATATAAACACAGTATACAGATATAGGAGTTCGTCTTATTTAATATGCACTGATACCAGACTGGCTCAAAATATTCAGCTACAATATGGAAGCTTCCTTTTCCCACTCTAAATGCAAAAGGATACTTCGTTGGCAGCCTAGAGGAAGGGATGTGTCTTCAACAGAAGGACAGAGGATTTTGTGGACCATAATTATGATGTTAAAACTAAAGAGTTGATTACAAACTTGTTGACAGCAGCTAGATTAATAATTGCTAGAAATTGGAAATCTAAATATGAACTACAGTATGTTTAGAAGAATGGTATAATGAAGTATGGAATATTGCTTTAAATGATAAATTGACCTGCTCTCTCAAGGTTAAAAAAGGAGAGTTAAAAAAGAGATATTTTCTATGATATATGGGGTAGATTCATTGAATACGTACTTGTACGGAATAAGGGTAAGGTTTCCGCGCAACAATCGATTTTGTTCTGGAGGGGAGGATGACGAATGTAAATATGAAGAGCGATCCTGTTGGTGAAGGGGTGCACTGTTGTTGATGTTTGTTTTTCTTTTATGTAATTTGTATATGTTTTTTAAACTAATAAAAATAAAAAAATAAAAAATAAAAAAAGAAGGACAGAGGATATGTCCTATTCTGTGGTGCCACTCTGAAGCTTCAACTGCTCTCTGAGCTACCTGAAATTACATATGTGAATTTGGAAATGATGTACTCCTGTTGACTGTTGGGAAGAAGGAATTTCCAGGGGATCTTCACCTAACCTAGGCTTCAAGCTAAAGATGGGGCAGAAAGACACACTAGGAGCCTCATGGCATAGCAGTTAAATGCCTGTACTGCAGCTAAAACTGTGCTCACAACCTGGGGTTCAATCCCAGGTAGCCGGCTCATGGTTGAGTCAGCCTTCCATCCTTCTGAAGTTGGTAAACTGAGTACCCAGCTTTGCTGGGGGGGGGGGCAATGTGTAGCCTCATACTGTAATTAAACTGTAAACCGCCCAGAGACTACTTGAAGTGGTATGGGGCAATATATAAGCAGACCACTTTGCTTTTGCTTTTGCTTTAAGAGAGGCAACCAGAGACTCTTCATCCTGGCCTACCGGAGGATGTAAAACTAATCCATGTTTCAACCTCCCCTAGACCTACTCCAGTTTTGGGGGTGCCAGCAAGATCAGTGTAGACATTACTCCATCTTGATGAATCAACTGTGAAATGTCCCACACTGTTCTTTGCCTGTGGTGAGGTGTTCACCAGGATCTGAACTGGCTATGTGAGGGAATTAGGGACTGCAGGGTCAGAGTGTTATCTGTGTTTTCTGTGATGCTGCATTTAGTATCCAGAAGAATAATGGATATTTATGTATTTATTTAAAAAAAAACAAGAACACGAGAGGGAAATGAACAGCGACAAAACAAGAGTTGCTGGAAGACGTTTTAACACAAGGCTTGAGGCAAACAATGTACTCACAACTAGTGAGTGAATCATCATTATATAACACATTTATGCTGGAGAGAGTGATTTTTAAGACAGATGGAAGTGGCATGAAAGAAGCACCATTTCCTATTGAGCACACACATATATGTCTTGTGCCACGTGCAGAAGATTCCCCTTTTCAAGACACTGTCCTGCTTTCTGGGATGCAGGTGGCACAGGCACATCTGTCACCAGCTTGACTTGCTGGCACTCTTGATACACATGTGGACACATTCACTCCTACCACTTCTATTGTATCTGCCTCCGATACACACACCAGGCTGGCACTTTGAAAAGGGATAGAATAATGGTCAAAGGTGTTTCAGTAAGGAATGCAGAGAAGTGGCTGGCCTCCAAAAGGTAATAAAGGCCCTAAAGGGCTTGTCCACAGAGAGGTAAAATGCTGTTCCTTCTGGTGGTGCAGTGGTTAAACGGCTGTACTGCAGCCATAACTGTGCTTATAACTTGGGGCTCAATCCCACATAGGAGGCTCAAGGTTGAGTCAGCCTTCCATCCTTCCGAGGTTGGTAAAATGACTACCCATCTTGCAGTAAATTATTTATTTTAAACTATTTAGAACCAGGCTTTGTTGGGGACATGGTGGAGTTTAGCTCTTCAGCACTCCCTATGCAGACCTCCTTTTCTTACTAGAAGCTCCAACTTTGGAAGACTGTAAATATTTGTTTAATTGGCTTTTTAAAATGGGAGTACAAACCCCTCCTCTGGAGCCACAGCTGCAGTGAGGAAGGAACTTATCATAGTAGGGTTGGAAGGGACCTTGGAGGTCTTTGAGTTCAAAGCCTTACACAAGGCAGGAGACCACATACCATTCCGGACAGATGGCTGTCCAATCTTTTCTTGAAAACCTTTTCGTGAAAACCCTTTTCTTGAAAACCCAGGCTCTTTTTCCTGGGCAGTGGCATAGCTGGTGGGGGGCAAGGGGGGATATCTGTCCCTGGGCGCAGCATCTGGGGGTGCCAAAAGCTGCAGGAAGGAGTGTCACAGGCGACTTGCCAGAGACGGCTCAGAGGGCTCCCTGGCTACTGCCACCTTCTCCATGGTGCCTTAACCCATCCTCAGCAAGCCCTGTCCCCTTTGGGATAAACAGTGCTTACCCATGTTCATTGCCTTTAGTACATTCCCCACCACCCCCAGCTAAGCCCTAGGTTTGGTTGATAGAATGGTAGGGAAGAGGTGGGCCTCTTCATCAATGCACCCTAGTCCTCAGCCTCAGAAATAAAAACAACAACTTTGAACTACACTTTTCAGCATTTGTAATGGAATGAAAAGTGAGATCATTAATTATATGTAATTTTGTTAACCAATTGCTGAGCTCATGGGTGGAGTTATGATGTATCTAAACAATTGACAGAATGTCACTTAGATAGGGACTAGATAGGGAATGGTCAATGACTGGATAGGGTCTGGATAGGGACTGACTGGGGTTAAACTGAACAATAAAATGAACATATAACTGTTTTTAGATTTAAAGTCAAAGAGACAATTGCAGAGTTGAGTAACAAGATCTTTATGTTGTTACTTACATCAGCTACAGTTTTAGTTTGAAATGTTAAAGCAAGTGTCAGTCTCTGTTTATTTAGTAGATAAGTCATAACTACTTTGAAAATGGTGGCAGCGGAAAAGGAACCAAGTCACATCACAGTTATAATGAGTGGCAGGGGCTTCTAAAATCCAGGTGGAATTAAGGAATGGGGCTGTAAGAAAGAGATTTTAATGGTGAAGAGGATGAAATTGTGGTTGCCACCTTGGTCTAAAGGGCTCTATCACATGTCCCTTTAAATCCAGATTAAATTTCAAGATAAATCGTACCCAAAAAATGTGTCCCCCACGGCCACCAAGCTTTTAAAAAAAAAGTAGCGCCCCCTTAGCGAGTTTTCCAATACCTGCTGGAGAAGCTGGGGATTTTTTGCCTCACTTAAAAAACCACATTTTTTAGAGCCTGAAGTCCATGGGAGCACGCGTATATGATCCAGTTTTCTTTTCTTTTCTTTTCTTTTTCATAGCACCAACTGGCTGTTCTTGGGGCTGGCCAGCACTGTTTTTTAAAAATATATATATTCTTATCCCCCCCCCCCACTAAAGTGGGGCCTGTGAGCTAGTTGGGCATTTATTATTATTATTATTTTTTCTTAGCCCCCAGCAGCCAGCCCTGGGGTGTTTGGAAGTTTTCTATTATATTTTTTTATTTCTGTTTCCCCTACAGCACCAGTCAGCTGGCCTGCAGGCCAGTCGGGCATTTTTTTTCATTTTTTTTTTCATTTTATTTTTCCTTAGCTCCCAGCAGCTGTCCCTGGAGCTCATCGGCCATTTTGTTTTTGTTTTTTAATTTCCTCTGTGCCTGCTTGAAGCAGGTTAGGGCCGTGGGGACATAAGAGAAGCAGAGCAGAACCCAAGGGACATGGGAACTCTGAACCCACATCTTCAATCACGTGATCAGGTAAGGACAAAAGCCGGAGTTTTCCATGCCGTGATAGCACCTTAAATGTAATTTCTAGACATATGTTTTGGATGGTTGTATCCACATGGCGAATTAATGTATACCCAACTGAACTAATATTTTATTCAAAAGGATTTTAAGACTGGGCATGTGGAGCTGGAATTGTATCTGAATTTGAAATTCAAAAGGTCACTTCTTGAACTCTGCAATTCCACAAGAAACGTCTATCATGGTGCTGGTGCTGAGGATCTGGGTGCACGAATTCCAGCATTTGGTTGTTATAATTGCTCATCTTGCCTTGTTATACAACTGTGAATGAGAAGAGACTCATTTTTCTGCAGTTTTGTTTGCAAGGTTCATCAATAAAAGTGTTACAAAAGCACTTTATGGACAGTCATCACAATGTGCCTTCAAATCAATTCCGACTTAGGGTAACCTTTTCCCGGGTTTTCCAGGTAGAGAATACTCAGAAGTGGCTGACCATTCCCTTCTTCCAGGGGTGTCCTGGGCTTACGCAGCTTCCCCAAGGCCACACAATACTAGTCCTGCTCACATGAGGCATAGTGGGGAATTCCCAGCCTTTACCTCTGCTGCTGCGAACATAAACCACTGAGCTCCCCAGTCAGCTCCCAGTACTTTGTCATATAACAATCTTGTGAAGTAGGCCAGTATTTTTATTCCCATCTTGCCAACATGATATTGAGACACATAGACTGAGACAACCAACTCACTAGATTCCATATCCACTGTTCAGGCAGTAACCAGGAAGCTGGTCTCACAGTCTGGTTTCTTTGAAGTTCTTCTGTTTCATTATCCCTAGATTCCTTCTTACTCTTGCTACTCACTTGTAGTTTATAAGCCTTGGTCAGAAATAGAATCCAGCAAAGAATTGTCATTCTTTGAATTGTCATTTAAAAAACCTGAAACCAGCAGAGCATTTCAAAATGTTGATCACATCGCAGCGTTCATTTCCTTGGAGAGCAATTTGGACGACTCCACATCATGACCTCCGAAAAACTCAGTGAACTGTGACTGACTTTGAATAATTCACTTAATTTATAATTCACGGTCCATTAATTCATAATGCGTAATTCATTAATTTTTGACTTCTCAATTCATAATGTGTCATTTGTAAGTAGCTTCCCAACCTGCATATTTATGGAATTCTCCAGGTATCCACAGCTTGGTTTAGCAAGAACAGTAAGTCTGACATGGCAGCTGTCCCTGTCCCTGTCCCTATTTTGAAAGCCTGGCCAAGATTCAAGTCTATATAGCCTAGTTCACGACAGTGGTAAACTTTTGTACGGAGTCCTAACTGTACCACTTCCGCGTGTACACTGAGAATTCAAATGACTGAGTGCTCTTCCATTGGGGGGCTGTTTATAGGAAACTAGATACTAGATAACATTTCCAATCTCTCTTTTTAAGTTGACATCTAGCTTTCTGTGTGTAGGACTTTTTTTCATAGACAAGGCATTTGGTTATGTAAACCTCTATGAATAATTTGAAGTGTACAGACCAGTTTACAATCCAAGATGTATGTTGTTGGGATTTTTGCACAGAGAGGCCGTTTGATTATGTAAACCTGTGATCCATTTGGAGTGCTACAGTCTAGGCATCAGTTTGCAGCCTTATTAGGAACGAAGCCATTTCCATTGCTAAATATACAGGACTATTTAATACTGTACAGAAAGGTGGGTTTTCTAGGTAGAGAGAATACTCAGAAGCGGTTGGCCGTTCCCTTCTGTAGCTTGCCCAAGGCTACAAAGGTTGGCTCTTCTCCCAGGAGGCACAGTGGGGAATATTATCAGAAGACTGTGATAAGTGTGGAACTTGTAATAGTTAGTCAGTAGACTAAGGCTTCCGAAAACTGTCGACTGCACCTCAGTGGTTCGAATCCTGGGTGCCATGCAGCAGAGTGAGCTCCCACTGTTCACCCCAGCTCCTGCCAACCTAGCAGTTCGAAAGCATGTAAATGCAAGTAGATAAACAGGTACCACCATAAAAAGCGGGAAGGTAAAACAGTGTTTCCTTGCAGCCATGCTGGTCACATGGTCATGGACTTGCACAACACTGGCTCTTTGGCTTAAATATGGAGATGAGCACTGCCCCTAGAGTCAGTCATGACTAGCATGCATGTGTGTGTGTCGGGGGGGGGACCTTTATATTTACCTTAAAAGTGAATCCCGCACAGCTATGCCGCATGAATATCCTGGAAGGATTAGTTTCATATTTGCCACTAAAGCCTGAATCAGTGGTTGAATCTCAGGATAGTCTTTTCTGGGACCTGAACAATCCTGAGGTCAGGTGAATCACAGACTCTTAAATTCCATTTGTTGTTTTGCTCCCCTCTGATCTGCTTTAATTAAAGTATGCTTGTTGAGTTCAATGTCTAGAAGAGAACGTCTGGTGCATTTTGCTTTGCTCACATATACAGTACATTCATTAGCCCTATCTGACCACTGACTTGACTTTCAGAGAAGAATGTAGCTTTTAGCAGTGATGATGGTGACTATGTGCTGTCAATTGATTCCAGTTTATGACTACCCTTCCCAGCTTTTCCTAGGTATACAAGACTCTGAATTGGTTTGCCATTTCATTGTGGGTGTAGGTGCTCTTGGCTACCCACAACTACATGATCTGGCTGTTCTCTTGGGACCTACAGAGAAGAGCTGAACCCCCAGTGCAGAAGCCAGAAATCTAATTCACTGAGGTAGGACAAGCAAATTGTGGTCCTCCAGATGTTGGACTAACAACTCTCATCAGCCCTAGCCAACACAGCCAGTGACTTGGAATGGTTAAGCCACAGTCCAAACATATGAGGGCCACCTTTTCCCTGCCTGTTTTGTAGATAGCCTGATAACAGATATTACTAAGGTGGTTCTTACATTCCTCAGACTGTACAGTCGTGTTCTTCTATTCATTAAAATAAGTTGGCTTTCTGCCACCCTGGATCTGATCCTGGCCTCAGAAACATAAAATTCACTTTGACATAGTAATGATAGGCACGTTGGTATAAAACGCTGAAAGTAGTCATGGCGAACCTGGATTTTAGAAACCCCTGCCACTCATTATAACTGTGATGTGATCTGGTTCCTTTTCCACTGCCACCAGTTCCAAAAGCAATTACTGTACAGTGGTACCTCTACTTACAAGTTTAATCCATTCCGAATGCATGCTCATAAGTCGAACAACTTGTAAGTAGAGTAGCTGTATCTAATAAATAAATGCATTGGAAAAAAATTGTAAGTAGAGCAGACCGCATCTAAAATTTGTAAGGCAGCATTTAAAAGGTCAACAGTTTTCCACTCTTAAGTCGAACTGCTCATAAGTAGAGCCACTCATAAGTAGAGGTACCAGTGTATGCCTTATCTACTAAATAAATAGAGGCTGACACCTGCTCTAACTTTTCAAAATAACACTGTAGTTTATTTCAGTTACAAAATAAAATAATTATCACAGCATACTATTTGCTTGAGGCTTTTAATTTCCTCTAACTTTAAACACAAACATTTATATGTTCATTTCTGTACTCAGTTGTTCCCCCAAACAATTCCTATCTAGTCCCTAACCAATCCAGCACCTATCCAGCTCCTATCTAGGCCCTATCTATCTGTGACTTCTATAAACACTTGTTTATATACTCTTTAGGCCCACCTACAGACTATCTGATTTGTTCAACAGATACAACTTCATAAATATTCACAGCCTAGCTTTGCATTCCATTACAGTAGTGTTAGGTGATTCATGTTTGACACCATGGCTGCTGACCTGTGGAGTCCCCCAGGGTTCTGTTCTGTCTCCTATGCTATTTAACATCTATATGAGACCACTGGGGGAAATTATCCAGCGTTTTGGGGTTCAGCACCACCAGTATGCCAATGCCGATGACACCCAACTATACCTCTCATCACCTCCAGATTCTAAGGCAGCAGCTGTTTTGACTTTACATGAGTGTTTAGCTTCAATAACTGAAATTAAACCCGGACAAGACAGAGGTGCTGCTGGTCAGCTGAAAAGGAGAACAAGGGATAGGGATGCAATCTGTACCCTCCAACTGAAAAAAAGGTACGCAGCTTGGGGGTGCTCTTGGACTCATTCTTGAGCCTAGATGCCCAGGTCACAGTTGTGGCTAGGAGCACATTTACGCAATTAAAGCTAGTACACCAGTTACGCCTATTCCTTGAGAAACTGGCCTGGTGACATATGCCCTAGTGTATTTTGCACCCATTGAAGTTTCCTGAGACTACCGATGAAAAGTCTCAGGAAACTTCAATGGGTGCAAAATACAGTAGCCAGATTGCTGACTGGGGTAGTTTACAGAGATCATATTACACTCCTATTAAAGCACCTCCACTGGTTGCCAGTCAGCTATCCGGCACAATTCAAAGTGCTGACCTTAAACCTACAGAGCACTATATGACCTGAATCCTAGCTACCTCAAAGATCGAATCTCACAATATGAAGCAGCTCGGGTATTAAGGTCATCAGGAGAGGACTTTCTCTTCATCCCACCACCCTCACAGGTACATCTTGTGGGAACCCAGACTCTGGAACTCCCTCTCGCTGGAGGCAAGGACTGGGGGTTCCTGCATGGCAGGGGGTTGGACTGGATGGCCCTTGAGGTCTCCTCCAGCTCTATGATTCTATGTCCCATCTTTGCTATCTTTCCGGAAACAGGCAAAGACCTTCCACTTCAGGCATGCTTTCCCTAAATGGACTACCTACTGTGTCTTTATATGAATCTACCATACATGGCTACACAGACTTTGTGTTTATTACCACTTATAACTTTGTGTTCATCTCTCTGTGATTGCATTGACACTATGTTATCAATTGTTAGTTTTAATGTTGCCTTATAATGCTATAAGATACCCCTCAATTCCTTGTTTCTCAAACTGAATGTGTCTTAAGTGTAATGGACTGTATATAGTCTCTCCTTACTGTAAGCCGCCTTGGGTCCTTTTCCAAGGAGAAAGGCAGGGCAAAAATACTGTAAAATAAATAAAACTCCAAAAACACACATTAAGTATGAGGGAGCAAGAAGGTGCCAGTTTTTGGAGACATACGAAGTTGTAGAAGGGGTAGCCATGAGATAAAAAACCTATTGGCATATCATCTAAATGTGAACTTTCTTAGATAAATCCACTTCGTCAGACAGGATTTCTGATGAAGCGAACTTGTCCACAAAAAGCTCACATTAAAAAAGTTAAGTCTTTAAGGTGCCACCACGTTTTTGCCTCTTTTGTTTGGCTTGTTTTATTGTTTTGTTTACTCCCCCCGCCCCCTCAACTCCCTACAATGCTTTCTGAAATATGGCTCCTTCGTGAGGCTAGATGTCCAAAGCAGGGGCAAATTGGATTTGGGGGGGGGGGAGCTGGTGCAACTCCCCCCACCTCGGAAGAGGTACAGGCGGCGTTCGAATCGGCACGGCAGCCGCTCTATTGTGCCGCCGGCTTCCTCGTGAAATTAAACATTCCCGCGCGCGTGCGTCTGCAAGCGCGTGCATGAATTAAAGGCGAAGCGTTCGAATTACAGACGCCGCCACGAATTCCTACCAGGGAAGAGGCAAGGCAGGAGGAGCCTTTGCTTAGGCAGGCGTCCTCCTCCAGGCGGAGCTTCGGCGGAAAATCCGCCCGCGCAGCGCCCGCTGATCGGCACCAATCCCTTTCTTGCTCTGCCCCGCCGGTTCCTTGCAAAGGTTCAGACCCTTCTTCGCCCTATTGGGCCAGATCGCTTCCCTCCCTTGGCTCGCCCGAACGGCCCCGTTGAATTAACTAGCCAGCCGCCCCCTCCTCGCCTGCCTTTTCCCAAGCCCACCGCGGGAGCGCACACCCGCGGCCCGCCGCGCCGTGCGTGCTCGCTCCCGCGGTCTGCAGGGTTCTCCTCGGCTCTGCCGCCTTCTTTTCTCTCGCTCGGTCTCTCCTCCTCCTCCCCCCCCCCGCCTCCCGCCCTCCCTCCCTTTCTTGGAATGAAGATGGTGGCGAGTGTCCGGGTGCAGAAGCTGGTCCGCCGGTACAAGCTGGCGATCGCCACGGCGCTGGCGATCTTGCTTATCCAGGGCCTGGTGGTGTGGAGCTTCAGCAGCCTCGAGGAGGACGACCAGGGAGAGGTAAGGGGAAAAGGGCAGCGCCGGCAGCGCTCCGATCGCGGCGG
>JAHTLZ010000010.1:21089497-21109448 GCA_023846285.1 Phrynocephalus versicolor | reverse complement strand
GGAGATATGCTTTTGGGGTGGGCTGCGCTTGCCACGGTAGAGCCGGCTTGGTGGTTGGGCATGGGCGATTTGTTCGTGGTAGGGCAAGGTCGGGACGATTCCGTGTATCAAGTCGGGACTGTGCTTGTGATAGTTTTAAGGAGTGGATCCCCTGTGTGTGATGTGTGAGGGCAGTGATCTGGGCCTGGGTCCCGGCCGTCGTTAAATTCAGCTGGGAAAGGGCGAGGGAAAGAAGAATGCCTCCCGGATATATGAATGGTGCATTGAGGATGGAAGGACGCCGTCAGCCCCGTCTGATGCCTGTCTCCTTCTGAAGGATGTGCCTTGAATGCAGTGGGGGTTTCTCCCAAGAAACCCAGAAGCAAATGTTAGGAAGTTACTGAAAGGCTGTGTGGGATCTGGGTGTGTTTTGTTATGGAAACAAGATCTTGCTGTGATACCTTAGGTCTTCTGGCTGGCTGGTGAGAGAGCACCTCATTGTGTGTACCCATTCCCAAGACCTGGAGTAGGTATTTACATCCAGTCAGGCATGGAACCGACCAAGCGGTTGGCACATATTTCACTGTTTTTTTTATATAATGAGCACAAACAGCAAAAGCCCGCCTTCTTCCTCTTTTCTTACAGTGGTCACGCAAGGGGACTGCTAAGTAGAAATGCCAGATTTTGAGCTGGAGGCCTTCTGGAAAGGCAGCAGGGGTTGGAGGGTGGGCGGGCTAGATAGAGAAAACAGATATCTGTTTTTATCAAGCAGTGGCCCTTTTTCTCTGTTTCAGAAATGTGGTAGAACAGGATGCATGATAACATTAGGCCAAGAGGCGGTCAAGCATTGGACGCAACTTTCCTTGAACTGGTGCCTCCTCATGTTGTGGGTGAACATTTCCATCGTCCCCAGCCAGCATGGCGGCATTGTTGTTCCAACACATCTGGAGGTCATGTGCTCAGGGAAAACTGTGTTGATCTGGAAAGGAAGGGAACTGATGGACTGAGAAGCTGAGAAGTTACAATGAATGTTCAAGAATTTTTTTCATTTTGCTATAACTTAATGTTGTGTTACACTTTTAGAAGCTACTTTAAATTGCTCAAGGGAGTGAATGCTCGCACAGATTGAGTTTGTCTATGTCAGTCAAAGCAAGCAAAGTGTTCTGCTTATATACCGCCCCATACCACTACAAGTGGTCTCTGGGCGGTTTACAATTTTAATTACAGTGTGCAGTGTCCTGCACAACATGGTGACCGCGGGTGACCGGTAGCCTGTGGGGCTGTTAGAAGTAGCCTGGCTGGTCTCTGCCAGCCTCCTGATCCACTGCCAGCAGCAGCGTGTTCAAAAATATAACTATATATATTTTTGGCTGTCCCGGAATTTTGGTCCGGATGTGTTCCTTTCCCTTACCTTCCACCACAGCACCCCACCCCCTCACTTGGTTCCTCCATAGGAGTCACCGCCTTCCTAATCCGAAGCACTGGCGAAGCGAGGAATTGTAGCCAGGACCAGCACTGCTTCCTTGAGCTGCTGGCTGGGTGGCGCACGCACACACGTGCTTCTGTAAGTAGACCGTGGGGATGTTTGGCAGTTTAAAGTAGACTGTGGGCTGTTCAAAGTTGGACAGCCCTGGTCTCTGTGTAGGGGCATGCTGTGTGAATGGCATTATTCTTATTGCAATGCAATAAGGGCTTTTGAAAAAAGAGGTGTTTACAGGAGGCAAAACGGACATTCCAGATTCCCCTGAGATCGATTGTTGCAGGAGGGTAGCTTGGCACAGGATAGCGGGTGATATTTAGAACTATTTAGGGCCATCTCTGTAAGTCACTGCAAAATGTTGACCCATGAATTGGCTGGCGTTCCCAGGGAAACAAGTAATGAGTGGAGGGGGGATGCTGAGAGAGTTTTCCTTCTGTATGTTCAACTCAGGATATGCGGAGAGTGAGTTGAATATCCAATAGTCCTCCAGCTGGTGTTGCAAATGGGGCTTCTACTTCTCCTCACAGTTGGCTATAGCTGATGGGATCATGAACTACAGAGAACCATAATTCAACCTGTTTCAGATTACAGAGGGTGCTTGGCAGTGGCTGGTGGGTATGGTTGGCAGCCTTTCTTCATTTCCATCTGTAGATTAGATGGGCCATTTCGCATGGCTGTTTACCCCTAAGCTTTCAGATTTGAGCTGGCTTGGGTCCCCCCACCCCTTGCTTGACTTGAGTCAGTTATGTACATGCTCACAACAAACCTCTCCAACGAGCTGGCACGTGGTCTGAAGACACCTGAGCCATTCACAACAGGGTTCCATGTATCTGGGGAAGGCATAAACTGGAGCTGGTGATGGAAGCCTCTATCAAAGGTCACAGCTGAGTCAGTTATGGTAATTAAAGATGGGCAACGCTGAAATGTTTTAGAAATGGCCGCTTTGCTACATATAGAAGTTGCCACTTTGCTATATATGAGACTTCAGATATAGCTGTGCTATATCATTCAGCTCGTAAGCTCGTACATGCACTATCTTGACCTTGAACAATCAGTATCCATCATACTTGTGGATAAACTGGAATAATTCTATTTGATCTGAAGTAAAAGTGGAACACAAACTCAATTTTTGTAAAGCTTTCTGAGTATGTACACAACTTACTCACACATTGTGGAGTCAGATTGGAAGACCCTGTACTATATATTATCGCTGCCAAGGCTTGACCAAGTTACAGCTACCCTGAGGGGATTTTCAAGCTATGCGAAATATTTAATCATTGGTTTTACCACTTCAACCACTCTTGAGTTTCCATGACCAGGCAGGGACTTGAACCCAGGGTTCTTATATCCTTATTTGTCACTAGACCACCCAGGCTCTACATTACCATTCGTTGATTTTGAAGTGTTTGGAGCCTGCAATTCCATCACCACCCCCATGTTCCCGATCATCTTTGTCAGAATTTTCCACACTGGGAGGCTTAACCACCAGAGTCAGCTGACACACAGTTACATTTTATGTAAGAAAAAGCTTCCTCAAACAGACAAATAGTATGTCTGGTAGTTATTCTACATCTCTCCTGTGTCTACCACAGGAATCACTAAGATGACACGTCGTACATGTGATGGGCTAATTATGTAGAATTTTGCTTTTTCAGTCTTGTGTTTAGAAAATCAGATGTTGTGAGTGTCTTTAAGGATATGTTCTTTTTAAAAACTGAAGGGAAGGCTTTTCTGAACATCTCCACCCTGGTCCATAAATAGAATGTGGTTAGCCATTGGTCTCCAAGTTATACAAAGCAAAGCATGCTGCTTATATACCACCCCATAGTGCTTAAAGCACTCTCTGGATGGTTTACAATTTAATTATGCAGACTACACATTGCACCCTCAACAAGCTGGGTACTGATTTTACCCACCTCTGAAGGACAGGAGGCTGAGTCAACCATGACCCTGCTACCTGGGATTGAACCCCAGGTCGTGAGCACAGTTTTGGCTGCGGTACAGCAGTTTAACCACTGTGCCGTGAGTCTCTTCCTGTTTAAACCAATGTTTTGCTATCTAAAAGGGTAATCGAAGACATGCTGGCACCTAAGTACATGCAGCAAATAAGTGCCACCCCTCCCCATCATGGTGCAGAATGTCCAAAGCTCCTTATTATGCCACAAGACCCCCATTACACATCAAAAACCCCAGAAGCACCCTTTCCCTTATTGTTATTGCATTTTAATAACAATAATTCATGACCAACAAACAGTTGGTAACCCAAAACTGAGCCGTCTCTGTGACTGGCCCTGCGCTTTGGAACCAGCTGCCTAGTGAATTGTGCCTATCACATCTCTGCCTGCCTTCAAAAAAGTGTTAAAGACCTTGCTTTTCCGAGAGGTATTTGACGACCTTTAGTGTTTATGTGTGTCTGTTTTTTTCTGCTTTGACTTGCTTTGCTTTTGTGAATCATTGCCACCATCTTTGCTGATTATTCTCCTTATTATTTTTTACTACTATTATTCTGTTTTTTTTGTTGTTGTTGAGATTGACTGCTGTAAACCACTCGGGAGTTCCACTGGAAGACAGGCGGTATAAAAATAGAAAAATAAATAAATAAATATGCTACCTTTTCTAACTACACCAAAAATCTGCTGCAGAAGGCTGTAGCCTCATTAATATGAAAGACATAAACATACAATGAGAGTCTTCCACAGAAATCTCTACTATAACCATTTTCACCTGGTTCTTTTGAATGAGCCAGGTTTTAAGAAAACCTGCTGCTCCAGATAGAGACCAGCTGCTGTCTTGGGGAACTCTAAGGATGGCCTGGTTTTGATTTAATGCCTTCCGTCTGCTTGTTTGGATCTGACCCATCTTCTTTGTTTAAGAATTGCTCACTTCAGAGACTTAACCGTTCAGAAATGCAGATGAAGACCTTTTGTTATGACACCCAATCTTGCCATGAGCCACACAAGTGCATACTCTTGCACATTCTCTGGTGTATAAGGTACCACAGGGTATTGTGCTGGGTTTGCAACAGTTCTCAAGTGTCACCTTTTAGGACTTTAATCTGAATACTCCAATGTTGTTGCTCTAATGTCATCTAGGGTGTCTCTGTCACACATGCAGCCCTTGAGTTGGGGTTCTCTTTTCCATGATAATGAAAAACCACTTCTTAGGTATATCACAATCTGCAGGTTTGTGTGTCTTCGCAAAAGAGATGGTTAGAGTTACTCTTTCAGCTTTCCAGTTCCCCCTTAAAACCACTGTTCCTCGCATTGGTCCTGTTTTGAAAAGCTTCCTCTCCTATTTGCTTTCCTTCCTAACTTCCTGAGGTTCTGTTTTTCAAAGAAAGTGTCTTGAAAGACAATAGACTGGCAGTATAGAAAGGCTCTGGAGCTGGGATGAGCGAAGACCTGAAGGATCAGGCCAGACTCTATGTAAGAGCACTTGACCTGTGGAGTTCACCGACTGCAGAGGAGCTCTGACAAGGGCACCAGGGCAAGAAAAGGAGATTGACTCCTTCAAAAGAATCCTGTAAAGTGTTTGTGAAAGAATCGAGGACCCAGCACAATATTCTGCAATGAAAGAGATAACAGCTTTTGCCAATAATTAAGGGGGACTTTTTGGTCCCTTTTTTGTATCCTGGCAGGTAAAAATAATGCAATTGCATTGTCCAAAATGTAGAACTACAGGTAGCTGTACATCTTTTTCAGGATGACATATTTTGCAGGGATATGTTCTTTGTGCCTGTATTGGGGCTTTCTGAAGGACCATGGGAGTTGTAGTCCAGTTTGTTGGGAGGACACCAGGTTGAAGGCTAAGCTGAAATGGGAGTGGGTGAGAGGCCAAGGCTGCTGCCCTGTGTACTCCGAGTCCCCTCTCTGAAATAAGAGGGCCACAATCAAAGGAGCAGGCTCCCCTCCTAAGTCCCATTCTAGATAATGTGACATGTCTGAGTAAACCCAACTTCAATCCATTTGTAGTGACTTCGGATGCTTGAACGTGTTGCCGTTGTTGTTTGTCTCCCGAAAGATTATCTACTCCGCGTGTTTGAACTGGGAGAGATAAGAAACACTTCCATGAATACTTAATACTAATTTTATTTATCTCTGAGTGCCTTCTAAAGGGAAATGAGAGTCTCACAGAAGTACTACACCCTCGTGCATGTTGAGACATCGAAGGCATTACAAAACTGTTAAAAGAAAATTTGTCATTCAGTTGTTAGTCTGCAAGCGTGTCACACTGTTTTTTGGAAGTGTTCAGAGCCGCTATGTTTTTTTTAGAAATTTAGCTGGGTGCCGTTCTTTGACTGTGTCCCAATATTCACACATTTATAGCAGGCACACACACACACACACACCACAATCCTCAAATTAAGCTGCAGGGTACCCAATGCCTTTGAGCTATTTCCATCAGTAAACAGGCCGGGATCAGGCTATCTGACACATCGCTTTTCCTTATACAGAAAGTATAACTACAGTGGACCCTTGTATAACAAAGGGTTTGTATAACATAAAATCTGTACAACATAAAAAATTTTGGAGATAGGGGAAATTTTCTTAACAGAATTGTCTATGGGATTAATCTGTACAACATAAAAATTTTCGCGATTAGGGATTACTCTGTTTTCAATGCATTCCTATGGGAAATTTGTATAAAGGAAAATTTGCTTAACAGAATTTTATTTGGAATGAATTAATTATACAAGGTACCACTGTACTGGTTTCCTTGGAGGAAGTCTGGCTGGTTACCCTGCAAACTGGCCTTCCCAAGCAGGATTTGTATTGCCTTGGTTTCACTGCTTGGTCACAATGCATTCAGTTTCAGGCATAACGTTGAAGTTGGTACCACTGAGAATTGTGCCTTGAGACTGTGCTTTTAAGTGTTTTAAAAATAATCATTTGAGAACTGCAGGGCGGGAAGGGACCCTGTGGATCCCTGAGTTCCCCACTGTTCAAGGAGGCACAGTATGGAATTGAACTCCCAACCTGTAGCTCCGCAGTCAGATGCCATTGAGCTGTCCAGCAGTTTTAACTGATCGTTATTTTGATGGGTTATTTAGGGCAGGATCCAGTTCAAGCTACCCTGAGTGCATAAACGCAATCGCAGAAGTGGCTGCTGCATTTAAAAGAGGGCCTGGTTGCTCATGCAGGTGCCCAGCTGGCACATGGCCAGCCCCTTCTTCTTCATTACAGTGGATACTTCCAAGATGGCCGCCACAGACATACAGCCATTTGGGCAGATACTCTCTTGTACAGTGTCTTTTGCATATTAGTGTTTGTTTGCATTTTACTATATTGAATATTGAAAGAAAATATTTGCCATTCATGGCTGTGCGGCATGATTTTATACACAAAGGATATAGAAGTGGATTAGGTTGACTGTTTTGAAGAAGATAAGGATGATACACCTGAGGGGGAAAATGCCTATCCCAGAGACACTTCACTGTGCATGGAAACAGCCCTTTTGAGATCTGGCCTCTTGTCAGATCTCAGTTGAGAAGAAGGGAGGTTGGAGACAAATATGTGACTTCTTCTAGAGGTCAAGAGACAGAGGACTGCAACTTTGAAAACTGTTGATGTTTTTGACAACAGATCATTTGATTGTTACTTCATCCATTGTCATTGCAGAAATGCTTTTGTATCCTCCTGAGATGACAGTTTTACCACAAGTATAAGGAAGGAGGAACATATATTTATTAGCTTTCATTCTCTGTTCCTTGAATTGTACAGATATCACCTCTTTCTGATATTGTTCTGTGGCACGAGAGTTAAGGGATTTTAGTGGAAAGGAGAAGGGCTATGAGTCAGTGGTGGCGAACATGTTCTGTGTGCAAAATGTTCTACTTCCAATCCCCTGCTGTCTTGAGGGTGGGGAAATATTTTTGCCTGCGTGATACCCCAGAGAGCCGCTTCCAGCTGTGTTGGAAAGTGGTGGGCTAAATGTAGAAATAATCAGATCCAGAGCCTGAAAAAGTCACAATCTGGATTCTGATTTTTGACATTTGTTTGTGGGAACAATAGTCCAAAAAGTAACTTCTGATTGTTTTTATTTTTAAATTTATTTTTAATTCTTTAAATTAAGAATTCCATTATTAATAATGTTATTCAATACATCAATTCATGCATTTCAGTACCTTTCTTCTCTTGCAATCCCCTGTTTTCCATTCTCTACAGCAGAGCCACATCCAAAATTTTATTGGCGAGGCTTTCCTGGGGAAATGATAGTACTGTATATATTCTAAGTAAGTTATGAAGACCAATAAATCCTTTATGATCCTGAGAGTCCCTTACTATCTGCTCCATTCATAGAAACAATAAAAGAGTGCCAGTCTGTTGCAGAACATAAGAACAGCCTGGGCCGGAACAGGCCATAGGCCATCCAGTCCAGCATTCTGTCTCACACAGTGGCTCACCATTTGCTTCTGGGTATTCCCAAGCAGATGTCTTTACCTGATTAAGATTCCCTGCAAATGGTATCGAGAGATATGCTGCCTATCTCTCCAACCTGGAGGTTATCCTTAGGCATCAGAAGAATCCAAATGTTTCATCTGTTTAATTATAGGCAGTTTGATGTTTAATATTTCCTGCAGTGCTCTCTGCCATACTTTAGAATTTCCTGCTGTGACTGATACCCCCTGCCTAGTCTTCCACCCTTTGGCTATAGTGTGCTTTGCAGATATCAGAAGATGACCTATTACAGGGGGTTGGAAAATCAACTCATTCTCCCCTAAGGAAAAGGTATTAAGTGCTTAAATATCTTAGAACGCAGGAGGAGGTTCAGAGCTTTATGGCAGACAACAAGCAGGATAACATGTTGTTTTTAATCTTATTTGTTTCTCTTATTATTTTATAAGTCAGGTTTTCTGGGACCTCAGGTGGGGATTTCATGAGTGACACTGGGAAATGGCCTGTTAAGCTAAGGTGGATGTGTGTGTGTGTGTTTGTGTGTGTGTCCAAGCTCAATCCTCAGATAACTCTGTTTAGGCTTTGGCTATACTGCCTGTGGCTGACAGGCAATATAGATCCTTTGGATTTGCAGGGCCTCATACCGTTACAAGGAGCCAGACCTTCTGTTACTGGATGCTGCACTTCAAATTCCCATCTGTATCCTTGCAGTTGATCGCAGGGAATCTGCTCCAGGCCTAAATTGACCACTCTTGGCTCTGTGAGAATCTCTCCTGCTTTGCCTGCAACTAGTTTGCACACACATTCCCTGTTCTTGGTACTATAAGGAATGCGTCGTTCTCCAATAATTCATGTTTTGTAACAGGAACAAAAGTGTGGTAAATCTGATCATTTAAGGCTAGAGGTCAGATCTCCACATGGCCATGAAGCTTGCTGAATGACTTTGGGTCAGTCATACTCTCTCAAGGAAACCTTCCTTATAAGGGCTGTGGTGGGAAATTGTGGAAAACGCTTTGCACTCTGTGGAGGACAAGTGGAATATAAATGTAACAACTGGCATGTAAACATGTGATATCCCCCATTTCTGTTAAATCTGAGAAGGGTTTTGGTGCTGTACCCATAAGAGTCACAACCATGAGCAGATGGTTTACTTTTTAAAATGTATGCTTACCTGTTTTTAGCATTTAAATGTTGTATTTTTAATTATGTAAGCCTCTGTGGGTTGTTTTTAAGGAGAAAGGTGTATTTAAAATATATTAAGTTTAACTAAAACTGGTGCAATAGTATCAAGGGAAATGGAATGCATAACCATTCTATGCCTCAGGTACAAAAAAAAGTGAGATGAGGCTCAACACGAAAGGCCTAAGCAAATAATTTTCCACCTGGTATTTAAGCCAGGGTATCAGCTTGGCCAGCCAGGTGTGACAATAGAAGACGCAATGCACGGTAGAGGATCAGATTTGCTAAATCCTCAAAACTGCTTCCAGCTATTACAGGAGTAGAGTGAGAATCTTGGTTGCAGATGCATAGTGGTGGCTGTGCTTTCATTTTGTAGCTGAGCAAATGTTTTGCATCTCAAACGGTGTGTCTTATTGCAGCATCTTCTCAGGACCCTCACTTGAAGGTTTGGAAAAGACCTCCGCTTGAGACTCTGGAGAGTTCACTGTTGCCAGAGGCTGTTTTGCCCAAAGCTCAAGGGGTCAAAGATGAAATGTGTCTTGACTGATTTAAGTCCTGCCTACATACATGGGCTTCTGTCACAGAACCAGATCTATATGGACTTGCCCTTGAAATCCATAATAAGCTCTGTAGGGCTTCCACGTAAGCCCTGGCATTTCGTGGATGTCATAAAGCACAGTAGGGGAAGCATTGCCTAAGCATAGTTGAACAAATATTTCTACCCAACACATGGAGACTAGAGATACTGGTCAGCCTTATGAAACAATCTGGTCTTCCACTGATGGTTTAACCAGCTAATCTTCATTCTTCAGTTGCGCCGCAGCTGTGGCCAGTTCTGTGCACTTGGCAGAGAAGGTTCAAGAGGGCGAAAAGAGAGGGAAAATCAGAGTGTGCTGGTTCCATGAGCAGCAGGGAAGTGGCTGAGGAATGGACAGACATGGCCAAGAAGGTCTCCAGAAGCGTGAAATCGGAGCTGAGAGGAAATTTATTTTCCTCCCTCTCTCTGGTGGCTCTAACAGAAGGAATTGCTTTGGCACCTCTCAGCAATTAGGAACCACTGAGTTCATTAACCGGCAGCTGAAGGAAGGATGAGAGCAGGAGGGATGCGCTCTCACCTGTCACAGGCTAGATTAAGAGCTCCTTCTGGGAGAGATGGATCTGCCTGCAGCTGCAGCTTCTACCATTTAGGAGGCCTGCCCTTAATGCTCAGGCATGCGTGGGGTGGAGGAGAGGGAGAGGGAAGAGCAGACAGGTGTTTGGGCCATTTTCTTCTCCTGTTTGGCCTTGTCACTCCTTTTTCCAGGTTGAATGCCGGGGAGAACCTCTTTGTCCTGAAGGGCATCTTCCTTTGGAACGAGGGTGCGATGGGCATGTCCTTGGAAGGGGAGGAGGGACTTGGTGCAGACAAACATGAACACATGCACAGATGCTACAGGGGGAGTGTAGGAGTTAGAGTGAACAAAATGTGTTTACTTCCTGGAGGCAGGATAGTCAGTCAGAGAGGCAAAATATATCTTGGACTGCAGGTACACAAGCATGTGTCTCCCTACTTTTCCAACCTTTCTATGAAACAGAGCTCCTTAGTTCTAGTGCAGTAGTCCCAACCTTGGGTCCCCAGGTGTTATTGGACTGCAATTCCCAGAAGCCTTCACACTAGCTGTGCTCAGCCTGGGTTTCTGGGAGTTGCAGTCCAAAAATGTCTGGGTACCCAAGGTTGGGAAACACTGCCGGGATGTGTAGATTTGAAGGAAGAGAGAAACATTCCACTCACTTCCCAGTCTCTTTCCTTGGCTCTTACCTCTTGAGCGGAGAAAACAGGTTTACATGTCCCTGAACAGATGGTTCAGCCTGGTGACTAATGAGCTGTTATCTCCCACTCATTCTGGCCTTTCTCTTCCTAGCATGAAATGGAAAGCTGAGGAAGTTTTTGATCTTTGCTTGCATTTTGCCTGTTTCAAAGACAGAGCCCCTAATTGAACAATTGACAAAACAAAACAGCAGTAGATTAGGCTGATAGCTGGCTAGCTGGGCATGAGTAAAAATGGGAACTCTGCATTCCTGAAACTGAGGCCGACCTGACTGGCTACCAGGCTGTTGTATTCAACAGACCAAAATGTTAATGTATTGGGTTCATCTGAGTTGGCTGAAATTTGTTCTTAGCCTCTTGTTTTCCACCCTCTAAGATCCAATTCTTATGTTCTAAGGTGCACCATTCCCCTGGCCTCCTGATGGACCAAGCACCCTGTGTGTGTGTGTTGTGTCATTACAGTTGTGACCAACTCTTTGTGACTCCATAACCATGGAGTTTTCTTGGCAGGAATACTGGAGTGGTTTGCCAGTTCCTACTCCAGGCGCCTACAGCACCTGGTATTCTCTGGTGGTCTCCCATCCAAGTACTAACCAGGGCCGACCCCGCTTAGCTTCTGAAATCAGGTGAGATCGGATGTGCTGCTATGCCTTAATCTAGTGCCCCTTGAGTGTGACAGTTCTCAAATTGTACAAAAGCTGCAGCATTGGATGAGGTGCCTTTGGTCCTTCGTAGGTTTTGGTGGCATTCTCACCACTGAAGAGGTTTGGTGGGACTTGTGGGATCTGAAATCCAAACATCTACAGGACCTCATCTTTCATAGTCTGGTTACAGGAAGAAAGAAAAGGGAATATGTAGCACTTTAATGCATTTTTAAGACTAATGATTTTATTTCCATATGAGTTTTTGTGGTTTGAAGTCCACTTCCTTGGAAGATGAAATGTAAATACATGACAGGTGTATTTTTATGCTATATCCTCATGATCAAGTGAGGATGCAGCTAGCAGACAAAGTGCCAGTGATTTGTTAAAACAGGAATGAGGCTGTTGGGCTGTAAATTACTAATAGGTTGTGGGCAAGACTATATCTATAGGTCTGGTTGGACTTGGCTTTCATGAAAATACACAAAAATGTTACTAAAACAGAGGTCAGACTGTGTGAAGGCAGTCATTTATTTTATACACATAAGATATTATTGAAGGTTAGGTTATTAATATAAGTATGTGCTAAGAGGCTTTGGTCTCTATTGAAGCTGTTTGAGATACATTGGAACTTGCTTAGGTAGCTAGTTTCTGTTGTCTTCTTTCTGAGTTTCCCTTTGTAGTTGCTTTTGCCTATAATTGTTATTTGGGGAATTGTATTCCAAAGACATAAATAAGTACACATCTCTCACAGAGACAGGCCACCCAAAAAAGAAGTTTAGGGAGGTGTGTGGTAAAACAGACTTCAGATCTCAATGTCACCGTGTCTCCGTAGACGTCAGAAGCTGAGTTACAATAGTGATGAAGAGAGAGCACAGCCATACCCATTTGTGACCACCAATGACTTCAGTAAATATTGATTTAAAGGCTGGTGGGTTCAACTTAACTATGCCCAGAGCGATCCAGTTGAGATTCTGTGCCAGTCTCCAAGAGCCTCACTGGCTAGCCTAAGCTCATGGATGTAATTATATCTGAGGTAGTGTGAATAATCATGTTCATTTTCAAGGCCACTCTGATGATGCACATCCAAAATGACACTGCTTTGGAGGCTGTGTTCATGTGAACAAACTTGCTGGAGGGTTTATTACATATGAGTGTCCTTACATTTTCAAGTGTTCCCATCAGTGTAAGCGGGGGAGGTATATCTCAAGTGGAAGCCAGTTGCTGAAGAAATCATGTTTGGTTTTAAATGACTTGACACTTCCAAGCAATGCACTCTGATTTTTACACATGAATGTCAAGTAGATGGCCATTGAAGTACTTTGCAGTTAGCCCTTCGATCGCCACCATAGAGATTACCACCCACAAACTCCACTTTAAACATTATCTTTATATGAATAAGAAGTGCCTTCAAGGGGAACACAGTGTGTTCTCTCTGCAGCAAGAAAGTGCAGCAAACTATGCCCGAGGAGTGTGGATCCAAGTTAAATGGGAAGGACGTGGGTGGATAAAACCAACACATATAAAATGAGCAGCTCTTCACTTCCTTGGATGTGTCTCTGTGTTTGAAAGGGCAACTTTAAAAATATCACAAATCCATCATAATTCAGCAATAGAGATGGGCACGAACTGCTGATGTGATGGTTCGGTGTCCTTATTTACCAGCTGCACAGCTGATTTGTGATTTGGTGCTTGCCTCTTCTGGCAGGTGCCCAACTCAGAGACAGCACCCAGAGGATGGAGGATAGGGAAGCCAAGGCACCACCTCTGAATGAGCACCTGCTAGAGGTGGTGGGGCACCATATTGTGGTTCAGCTGTATATCCGGTCAATGAACCATGCCAAACCTGCAGTTTGTGCCCGTCTTTAATTGCCATCAATGAAAGGTGCAGCAAAATGCTAGAAGAAACCACTACCTGAGAATGTGCTGATATGTGCAAGAACCATGGCTGAACACTAAACCTGTCAGTTGTGTGTGTGTTGTGTCGTTTCAGTCGTGACCGACCCTTCGTGACTCCATGTCCATGGAGTTTTCTTGGCAGGAATACTGGAGTGGTTTGCCAGTTCCTACTCCAGGTGCCTACAGCACCTGGTATTCCCTGGTGGTCTCCCATCCAAGTACTAACCAGGGCTGACCATGCTTAGCTTCCAAAATAAGGCAAGATCGGATGTGCTTAGGGCATCTAGGCAGCAACCTGTCAGTTAGATATGCCTAATCTTTTAAATGTTCTGTAGTTGCAATATAGTTTCTTAGTAGTACCCCCAGCTAAAGCTGATCATTTCAAGAGACAGAATTCTGATGTAAATCAGGACTGGGTAATGAGTTCCAGTTTCAATAGGGTCTTGTGTGCTACATTTAGCAATGAGTGAATCTGAGGACACAGTCGGTATCAATGCAAAATTGTAATCCTTACCCATTTGGAGCATTTCCCACCAAGCATACAAAGCACAGTTCAGCTCTGTATCTTACTCCTCTTCTGTTTTATTAAGCAAATTTCTTGTTTTGATTATGCCTCCTTCTTGGATGTTTTGCCAATAGAAATAGCTTTTTTAATTACCAGCAGAGGGCTGATGTGACTATATGCAGATGGGCAGGAAATGCTTGTTGTAGAGATTGGGAATAATGCAGCCACATGTTGTTGCTTTGAAGCTTCAGTCACCTTCCTTTGTTGTTTATGCTTCGTAGGGCAAAAGGGAATTGTAGCATAAGCACATCTGGAGGGGTTTATGTTCCTCATTTATTGGTGTGAAAAGTAAAAGTAACCACCACATGGAAGGAAGGCCTTCTGCCCTGGTATGGATATTGGGAACCTCCTGGTAAAGGAACTTTCTGTAATCCCGTTGTCTTGGACAGAGCATTATCTGGTGTACTTTAGGCTCACTGGAAGTCAGAGCCTGGGCAGGGTTGGAAGACAGACAAAGGCAATTCATCCAAGAAGGTTGATGGATCCAGATGGTTTCGTAGCTGCCGCAGGGGAGTTTCCCACTTCTTTGACTGGTCATTGCATTGAATCCTTGGTTGATCTCTGTAATGGGGAAATGAGCAAACCCATTGACCTGATTGCCCCTGAAGTCTCCTTCCTCGAAGTACAGCCAAACTGGCTGCTTGGTTTACTGGGGAACTGGCAAATATAAAAAGGTGAAAGGTGAAAGGCATTGGCGGAAAACCCAGACTGAAACAGATAAAGAAACAATGAAATGCTGTTGGAAAGCTTATTCCAAGGCAGTGGAAGCACCAAAGAAATTATTTTTCTCTACCACCATTACTTCGGCACAGAATTGCCCAGTGGAGCTTTTCCAAATAGTCGAGATCTGCTACAAGCTGACCCATAGGTGGATAACACAGACCACTCCATAAGTTGCTGTGAAGAATTTGCACAACACTTTATACCCAAATTGGACAGATCCAGGCTGTCCTGGATGCTGCTATTGATTCACAGCCTATAAATAAAACTGTTCCCCTTGCCGGCCCTGTATTAATAGATGGTTTCAGCTCCTACAGTCTGAGGATGTGGTCAGGACCCTTGGGCAGATGAGGGCCACCACGTCTGTTGGACCCTTGCCCTTCCTGGCAGATAAAAGCTGCCAGAGAGGGTATGGCAAAATGGTTAGGAAGAGTAGTGAATGCTTCCTTGCAACAGGGCAGGATTCCAGCATGCTTGAAGGAGGCAATGGTAAAACTGCTGTTTAAAAAGCCCTCTTTAGATCCAACAATACTGTACATTTACCAACCGGTATCTAACATCCCATTCTTGAAGAAAGTACTAGAGCAGGTTGTGGCCTCACAGCTCCAGAGGTTTCTGGATGAGATATTGACACTGTTGACCACAGCATCCTCCTGACTCATCTCTCTGAAATGGGACTTTAGGGCACTGTCTTACAGTGGCTTCAGTCCTTCCTGCAGGATTGAATCCAGAAAGTTGTGTTAGGGGACTCATGTTCAACACCATGGCCACTGACCTGTGGGGTCCCTCCGGATTCTTGTTCTGTCTCCTATGTTATTTAATATTTATATGAAACCACTGGGGGAAATTATCCAGAGTTTTGGGATTAAGTGACACCAGTATGCCAATGACACCCAACTCTACCTCTCGTCACCTCCGGATTCCAGGGAAGCTGTTTCAACTTTAGTTCAGTGCTGAGTTCCATTAATAAACTAGATGAGGATGAACAAACTCTTAACTAAACCCATACAAGACAGAGCTGCTTCTGTTAAGTTGAAAGTGAGATCAAGGGATAGAGACGCAACCTGTACTGGATGGGATTACCCCCCAATTGAAAAAAGAGGTGCATAGCTTGAGGGTTGTCCTTCACTCATCCTTGAGCCTAGATGCCCAGGTCACAGCTGTGGCCAGGAGTGCATTTGCACAATTAAAACTAGTATGCCAGTTACACCCATTTCTTGAGAAACCTGCTCTTGTCACTGTGACATATGCCCTAGTGCAGTGTTGGCGAACCTATGGCACGGGTGCCAACGGTGCCACTCAGAGCCCTTTCTGTGGGCACTCAACATTGCCCCTTCACAGCCACCTGTATTCAGGTTAAATTGATGTATTGGCACTTTGCGAAAAAAAATAGTGGGTTTGGAATCGTTGTTTGGGCGCTCAGCCTCTAAAAGGTTTGCCATCACTGCCCTAGTGACATCCCAGCTGGAGTACTGTAATGCGCTCGATGTGGAACTTCCAATGAAAAGTCTCAGGAAACTTCAATGGGTCCAAAATGCAGTGGCCAGATTGCTGACAGGGGGCAATTACAGAGATCACATGAAACTCCTACTAAAGCAGCTCCACTGGCTGCCAATCAGCTATAGGGCACAATTCAAAGGGCTGACGTTAAACCTACAAAGCACAAAATGACCTAGGTCCAAGCTACCTCAAGAATCGAATATCACAGTATGAACTGGCTTGGGTGCTAAGGTCATCAGGAGAGGCCTTTCTCTCCATCCCATCACCTTTCACAGGTACATCTCATAAGAACACATGAAAGGGCCTTCTTGGCTGCTGCGCTGAGACTCTGGAACTCCCTCCCACTGGAGGCCAGGACTGCCCCATCTCTGCTGTCTTTCTGAAAGCAGGCAAAGACCTTTCTCTTCAGGCAAGCTTTTCCTGAATGAGGGACTACCTACTCTGTGACTTTTATATGGATTACCATGCATGATTACATTGACTGATTTCATAAGAACACCAGTGTTTTCCATGTTACTTTCCACACCTCATGATGGATTTTTTTTCTTTTTGTGTGCTCTTTGTTGCTTTAATGTTACCTTTTAATGTTCTAAGATGCCTCTTCTAATTCCCTGTTCCAAACTTGAATACAGTGGAACCTTGACTTGCGTAATTAATCCGTTCCAGTGGTCTACACTTAAGTCAAACATGACTTAAGTCAAACGAACGTTTCCCATAGAAAGTAATGGGAAAGCGGATTAATCCGTTCCAGATGATGAAAAAGACCCCCGAAAACAGCAATTTAACACAAATTTGACTGGGATAGGAGATTCCTTCTGGGGATGTAAATGAAATGTCTCTTCAGAGAGGAGGAGGCAGTGTAATTATAGTCCACAAGTTATATGCCTCCACTTTTTAATGTTCATAGCAACAATGTCTAACATTTAAGTTTTACTGATTTTTAACCTGACATTCCAAGTTCTGAACAACTCTATGCTTACCATTAGAGTCCCACAACTGTACAGCTCCCCAACTAAAATGCTTCCATTGTGGACCAGACTTCTGCAGCCAGATTTTTTACAAGACTGAGCCGACTGTCTAACCAGCGAGGCCAATCCCGAGCTCCCGGCCCTTCTCCTCCAGCAGCAGTGGCAGCTTTGGTGAGGCTGAGGACCAGCTCCATGTGCTCTGAGCTGGCCTCGCCGAAGCCGCCGCTGCCGAAGGAGGGGAAGAAGGCAGGAGCCGTTTGGAGGCAGCAGCCGCGATGCTGGGTTGTGGCTGCCGTCCAATTCCGGTGCCTTGTGCCGGGGCTCCGAGATGTAAGTCAAAGCCTGCGACTCAAGTCAAACAGGCCCCTTCTTGCTGCAAGTCAAATATGATGCAAGTCAAGCAGTATGTAAGTCAAGGTTCCACTGTATGTCTTAAATGTTCTGGGCTGTATATTGTCCCTCATTGTTGTAAGTCACCTTGGGTCCTTTTCCAAGGAGAAAGGTAGGGTAAAAATATTCTAAATAAATAAATAAATAAATAAGGATTCAGTGTAACATAAAGATGGGCATTTTATTTATTTATGTTGAATTGTTTTACCCCACCTTTCTCCTTGGAAAAAGACCCAAGGCGGCTTACATCAATAAAAGACAACATTAAAGTGGAAAACAGCGGCTTTTTCAAATATTAAACCAATTATTAACTTTACATTAAGAATGTTAGGTAAAGCATTACTGAAGACCTAGAAGGGAGATGCAAACCATTGCGATTCTGGACAATCTGCCACTATGGAAATTCCTGCCTGAAGAAAAGTGTCTTTGTCTACTTGCTGTAGGACAGCAAAGATGGGGCCAGCCTGGTTTCCTGTGGGAGAGAGTTCCAGAGTCTGGGCACAGCAACAGAGAAGGTGGTCTCCTGTACCCCTACCAAGCACACCTGTGAGGGTGGTGAGAATGAGAGAAAGGCTTCCCTTAATGATCTTAACACCAGGAAGGCTCATAGTGGGAGAGACAGTCTTTGAGAGAGCTTGGATCCAAGCTGGTAGGGGCTTTATAAGACATTATTTTGAATATATCCCAGAACTAGATTAGTAGCCCATAATCTGGATGGAGTGTTTTGGACCTCTTGAAGTTTCTGAGCACTTTTCAAAGACAGAAGCGTATAGTGTGTTACAGCAATCCAGCCAGGATGTAGCACTATGTCCAGCAGTCAGACCTCTCCAGAAACAGGCACAACTGGCACACTAGTTTTAACTCAGCAAAGGTACTCCTGGCCACCACCAAAACCTAGCTATCTCAGCTCAGAGACAAATCCAGGAGTACATCTAAACTGCACACCTGTGTTTTCAAAGGGAGTGTTTTACTTGGGATCCATGGGTGAAAGGTTGCAGGTTATTCATGTGGCTGTTTCTTTGGCACTAATAGCTTGGGGGTGCTCCTGGACCCCGGTCTAACTCTGGAAGCCCAGGTGGACTCGGTGGCCAGGGGCGCCTTTCTCCAGCAGCGGAATATATATCAGCTGCGCCCCTTCCTGGATGAACGGAGCCTTATGACAGTTACGCATGCACTGGCAACATCCCGTATTGATTACTGTAATGCTCTTTACATGGGGCTGCCTTTGAAGACGGTTCGGCGATTGCAACTGGTTCAGAATCGTGCTGCACGGCTGATGAGTGGTAGGGCCACCAAGGAACATATCACGCCGATTCTGTATAACCTTCATTGGTTACCAGTTGCTGCCCGAGCCCAATTCAAAGTGCTTGTTTTGACATATAAAGCCCTAAACAGCTTAGGACCTAGATACCTGAAGGACCGCCTCCTTCCATATGAACCTACCTGGCAATTAAGATCTATTCAGGGAGCCCTCCTGAAAGAGCCATCCCTTAAGGAGGTGAAAGGGATGGCTTGCAGGAAAAGGGCCTTTTCAGCAACTGCCCCCAGACTATGGAATGCCCTCCCAAATGAGACTCGCCTGGCGCCGACGTTGCTAAAATTTCGGCGCCAGGTAAAAACCTTCCTGTTCCAAAAGTTTTTTAACTAATGACAGTGGGTCCTGATGGCAATTTTAGTGGTGTTTTAATGTATCCTATTTATTGTATTTATATGTTTTTATTGTTCTAATTTTGTTGTATTTTGATGTTTTAATTGTCCATTTGGTTGTGAGCCGCCCAGAGACCTTTGGGTAGTGGGCGGCATACAAGCTAAATAAATAAATAAATAAATAAATAAATAAATAAATAAATAAATAATACCTGCCTTTCCCCAAACTGCTATGTTAGAATCCCCCAGTTCCTGCTACAGGTATTGCTAAACCAGCTGGGCAGCTCGGCTGTCTCTTACATTACCTAGGCGAGTCTGCGTCTGTCGACCAACCTGGGCAGCAGCAGGTAGGAGAGGAGCGGGAGCAGGAGAGGAGGCATAGCACAGCTTCACATTGTCTCACTGACTGGATCCAGGGTATGTGACGAGCCAATTAAATCTGGGTTCAGACACAACTAAGACCCCATGCAGATCATTATTTCTGTAGAACAGAGGGGAGTGCGCTGCACTGTGGAAGCCATCTCTGATTCTGCACAGCAGTCCATGAACGCCAAGTGGAAGCCTCACAGAGAGAAGGGGAGACCTGTTTTTTATATTCCTGTAATTGCTTCTGCTTCCTCCTGCCTTGTACAGGGCAATGGAGCCTTGCCATTGACCCCTGGTCACTTTGCAGGCTGTGTTGGATCCAGTCAGTTTCCCTTCTACGAAGATCACTTTGTAATGGGAGGGACTCCTCTCTCTCTCTCTCTCTCTCTCTCTCTCTCTCTCTCTCTCTCTCTCT
>JAHTLZ010000010.1:21057954-21074347 GCA_023846285.1 Phrynocephalus versicolor | reverse complement strand
ATTATTATTATTATTATTATTATTATAGGAGAAGATGAGCCGGTGAGCCTTGATTCCCCTACAGTTGTTGATGTTAGGTAGCACTAAGGATGAGAGGCTTAGGTTGCAGGACTCTAATTAGTGACCTAAGAGGGAGCCCCACTGAACTCAGTTGGACTCGTTTCTGGATAGACGTGGGTCAGATTTCATTGTGAGGTGCCTGGCCTGACTCCCATTTCTTGCCATGAACTGACTAGGTCAGGCATGTCCAAACTTCAGCTCTCCTGATGTTTTGGACCATAACTCCCAGAATTCTAAGCTTAGATTGCCAGTGACAAAGGACTGTGGGAGTTGTGGTCTGAAACATCTGGAGGGCCAAAGTTTGGACATGCCTGGACTAGGTTATGTGATCTATGCTTTCAGCCCCAGTGCAGGATCAAGGGGAACAGTAGCATTTGCAGACTTATACTGTCAGTTCCTGGAAGGACTTCAAATAGGTCATGCATGTGGAAGTGTCTTGAATTGTTCAAAGGGTTATGCAAATGATTATCCTCATTATGTTCTTCTCTGTCTTTAGATTTGAGCCACGGGGCTTCCCGTCCAGTGTGCACCTCTATTTCTATGATGACCATTTCCAGGGGTATCTGGTGATTCAAGAAGTGCAGAATTCTGCAACTCGGCAGGGAGAATCATTAGAAATATGGATGATGCCCCGTGGGACTCTGAAGCTGGCAGGTCATGGCAGGCAAGCTAACCGTTTGCAGAATCTCGAGGTATGGCTCCTTTTTCTGTTTTCCTGCTGCTGATCCTTTCCCAAATCTGTTCAACCGCACTTTCTATTGCTCCATTCTCTCAGTATAAACAAATCTGAAAAGAAGAGCCCTCCATTAATGAGCTTCATAGCACAGTGGCTAAACCACAGTACTGTGGCTACAACTCTTCTCACAACCTGAGTTCAATCGTGATGGGTTCAGGTAGCCAGCTTGAGGTTGACTCAGCCTTCCCTCCTTCTGAGGTTGGTAAAATGAGTACTCAGCTCTCATTGACCTTTTGCTTTGAGGCAGGGCCAAAGGGTTAAAGGGCACCTGCATCCTATTAGAATCAATGTTTTCATTATTCCTCCAGTGCCTACTTGTAAGGAATGGATAAGACTATTGGGAGCAATAGATAAGCCTATTGGAAGGAGCTGAGGCAGTCTTTGTCTGTTTCTGCTCAACTGGCTGCAAAGGCACCCCTTTTATAACCTAGAGCACAGAGAGAACTCCTAGTGTCCTGAGCTCCTTGCCCTCTGAAGATGTCGGCCACAGAGTCTGGCAAAACGTCAGGAAGAAAATCTTCTAGAACACAGCCAAACAGCCTGAAAAACTCCCAACAACTATCAGCACCCCCCACCCAACCCCCCCTCTCTCTGTGTATGTGTGTCTGTGTCATTAAGAAGTTCTCCAGCAAACTCCCACACCCTGGGACTGTGCAGCTTCTCCAGGGCCACATAGGCTGGCTTTTCTCACAGGAGGCACCATGGGGAATTGAACCCTCTCTGCAGGAAGGGACATAAAACCACTGAGCATTCTGGCCAGCAGTTTGAGATCTACCTATTACACACATATAAATGCTGAACAGGATACTGACCATCCTGTTTATTTCATTTCTGCTTTTCAGACATGCTTTTTGTAAGTGTAAATATATATGGGCTTTATGTATGATAAACCATTATATTCAAGATAGTCCGAGAATGCCATCTTTAAGGTTTCGATTTGACAGGCTGTCTGTCCCAAGCAGAAGGGCACATACAGAAGCTCAATAAAGAGGTCATATTTTCTGGTATAGTGTTCTATATAGGCTGCCCTCTTGATAAAGTTCTCAAGGGAACTTTATTTCCATCTTCAGTTGCAGCAGGGAGTGTGTATATTGTAACCTAGGTTTGGGAATTTTGAACAATAACTCCCAGCATGCCCTGGAGAGCTCCCTCTTGAGGGGAATTCTGGGAATTATGGCCCAAAGCAGTAATGAAACAACGTTTCTATGTCCATGGCAGTAACCCTATGGGCTGCCATGATTGTGTGGGTCTCTCAGGGGCCCCCTGGCACTGTGTTGAAAAGAATTATGTCATGTGGAGTTACCCTACACAATTGATGGTCCTTGTGAAGGAGAAAACTGCAGAGAAAATACATTCTGCATGGGCCAGTGAAGATATGAAGCAAGCTTTAAAGAAGGAAGTTCTTGACTATTGTGTTGAGATGATAAGGAACCTTATCAGCTAACTTGGAGGTTAGGTAAGCATTTAATGGAGGAATTAAAACAAGGATTTTTTTCTCTAGTAGGATATGGACTAAAAAGTACATTTTATAGATATTGTTTTTGAATCTTTCTTTTTTAATTTTATTTATTAAAATTATAAAACTACAATAAAAAACATAAAACAACAATATACAGTGAGGGGAAACAAGACTCAAACAAATAAGACAATAAGAAAAAAAAAACAACCCCGAGCAACCCGCCCCCCCACTCGGGACTTTCTTTCTTTCTTTCTTTCTTTCTTTCTTTCTTTCTTTCTTTCTTTCTTTCTTTCTTTCTTTCTTATCCAGAACTCTTTCTTCAGAAAGAGTTCTGTAGTCAGAAGGATATATTCATACTTTTTCGGGTTGCTGAAGAGGCCATGACAAAAACAGCTGTTTTTTACTGCCTTCCCTACCATGGGTGTCCTTTTTTATTCATGATGAGGATCTCCTCTCTTTCCTTCCCGCCCCCCCCCTCACAGGTCGGCACAGAATGGGATCCCAAAGAGAGGATCTTCCGCAACTTTGGCGGCTTGATTGGGCCTTTTGATGAGCCAGTGGCCATGCAGAAATGGGCACGAGGACCCAACCTCACAGCCACGGTGGTCTGGATTGACCCCACCTACGTCATTGCCACGTCCTACGACATCACGGTCGATGCAGAGGCAGAGTTCACACAGTACAAGCCGCCCCTCAACCGACCCCTCCGCCCGGGAGTATGGACCATCCGCCTCCTCCAGTTCTGGGAGCCACTGGGAGAGAGTCAGTTCTTAGTGGTCCCCCAGACCTTCAACCACAAGCAGCCTCTCAGGAAAGGTGAGGAGGCCAAGCTGGGGGTGGGGTGGGGTGTTGCTATTTAACATTGTGACCTGGGCTCCTGAGGCCTTCACAGAAAGCAGCTGCTTTACCACACAGGATGCCCCTGTGGTTAAATGCCTGTACTGCCGGTAAAACTGATCTCACGACCTGGGGTTCAATCCCAGGTAGTAGGCTCAAGGTTGACTCAGCCTTCCATCCTTCCGAGGTCGGTAAAATGAGTACCCCGCTTGCTGGGGGAGGGCAATGTGTAGCCTGCACCCTGTAATTAAAATTGTAAACTGCCCAGAGACTACTTGAAGTGGTATGGGTTGGTATGTAAGCAGTACACCTTATTCGTTTGTTTCTAAATGCATGGCTGGCGCTCTCACGTTTTATGTTTGTACCTGCATGTTTGGAAAAAAAAACGTAGATGCTA
Organism: Phrynocephalus versicolor; assembly: GCA_023846285.1. NCBI lineage: Eukaryota > Metazoa > Chordata > Lepidosauria > Squamata > Agamidae > Phrynocephalus > Phrynocephalus versicolor. The sequence continues at coordinate 21,070,858 of JAHTLZ010000010.1, read as the reverse complement.
GCTTTAACGGTCTCTGAATTGGCAAGTCCTTTGCAGAGCTCCTAGCTGGGCTTCCTTGCTCTCTGCCATCTTCACTTGTTCTCGTGTAGTATTCTTGCACATTTGGTTCCTTGATGTACTAATATATGCAGTGCAAGTATGAACCTGGCAAGCAAATTTTGCAGGGCAGGCCGAAGCACAGTGGCTTGAAACACCACCCCTCCACTGCAGCTGATGGGGTTGACTCCTAGCTATGTTTGCCTATCCATTCCTGCAGTTGTAGGAATTAATTTGAGGGGCATCCCAAGGCATTTGGCAGCCCTCACCTTGTTGCCTGGGCTCTGCTAGAGGTGGGCTGGCCTTCTCTTTGACAGAATGGAGAAATGCAGGTGCTAACTTCTACAGATGCACTCATTAGACCAGTGGTTCTCGACCTGTGGGTCACCAGATGTTCCTGGACTGCAACTCCCAGAAACCCCTTCCAGCACAGCGAGTGGTGGAGGCTTCTGGGAGTTGCAGTTCAGGAACATCTGGGGACCCACAGGTTGAGAAGCACTGCATTAGACTCAGAGGGAAACGCCCGGCCTTGTCCTTCTCCATCATTGTTTTCTGCTCATGGAAAATGATGGGTGTGCAGAGAAGTTCTGGTTCAGATAGTGTGGGCTTTTCATGCAAACAAGAACACTGCTTTCCAAGTGTAGAAAGGGTGGGTGACCATGCAGAAAGGAATATGAGGTTGGCTGCTTCTAGCACTTGCTGGTCACAAAGTACCAGGCAAGTTGTATGTCTGTCTACCAACCAGAATACCTGTGCATGTGGGGCCAAGGATGGGGCCCACAGGTGCACCATTACTGTCGCAGTGTCCACTTCCTGCCAGGCTGAGACTGTGACACTATTTCACTCCCTGCATCACCTCTAATCCTTGGGGTGATACGTAGCTATCTTGACTCCAAGCTATTGACAGCCCACATGTCCAAGAATGTGTTCACTTGAAAGGCAACCATGCAATTCCTTAAATTCTACACCGCTTCTGGCATTTTCTCAAAACATGGGATTAGGGGCCAATGTGAGACGACAGGCAGACAAGTGAAAAGGTCTGAATAACAAGACCCACTGGAGTGTTTTTTGGAAGCCTTTGGGCTTGTGTGTCCCTGCTAATCTTTCCTTCTCTGTTCTGGCTCAGATGATGGCAAATGGCTGCACGCCGGTCCTCCCCATAATGAATACATGGACCAGAATTTCCAGGGCTTGGCTGGGATCCTGAGCCTTCCCCGTCTACAGGAAAGCAAGAGAGCCTCCCATCATCACACGCAGCTGGTGGGCCAGGCTCTAGAGAACTGGACGGACAGTAGCATCAGCAACTTCTGGGCAGTGGCTGGCCTCTGTGCGGTGAGCCCGTCCAGCTGCTCCGCTCTGGAGCTCTGTAGCAAGACCTCTTGGAGTTCACTCTCCCCAGACCCCAAATCAGAACTGGGCACCATCAAGCCTGACGGGCGCCTGAGGTAGCAGGGACAGCTGGCAGCACATTTTGGGGATCAAGGAAGCGTCCCGTCTCCCTCCCCCACCCACATACACACTCTTGGCTGATGTGGGGAACAGGGCTGAGGTGTCCCCCTCCTCTCCACAGGGAGAATTCTTGACTCAACTTAGTCCTGTGAAGATGCACCATTTCTCCGTGAGGAAACCTGAATCAAAGCAGAAGAAGCAACCTCATCTGCCTGAGTTGCTAAAATGGTGCAGGGGAAGAGGGACCACACACACACACACACACACACCAGTCTTAGGACTGGCTGCAGAGATGGGGTGGATCAGAGGAGCTTGGGCTTTTAGGAAGCCAGGCTCTGGAACCTCTGGAGCTTGGCTGGTAAAAAACAACAACAGCAATCTTCCTGGCTCCACCATACTTGACGCCAGCACACCCTTCTCGACTGTGGACTGTGATGCTCAGCAAAACGAAGACTCTTGGTTCCCAAATGGTTGCTGGCAGAGGATTTTGGGCAATGGCCGGATGGGGTAGGCAGGCAGGGGAAGCAGGAGGCCAGGCTAGTACTGAGTGAGTATGTGTGTCCTCTGTGCCACTTGGTGCTGGCCTGATGGGCCTGTCTTCTCCTGCTCTACTCTTCTCAGTCCTTATTTTTTTTATACGTGTGTATGTATATATGAGAACAAAGTGCAATAGAGACTCCCACCATTTCCCCTGCCTTGCCGCCTCCCCCACCGTGTCTCCATTTCTGTTTTACACTGTAATGTAATCTCTCCCCCCTTTGCTTGTTTAGGTGTGGAAGAAGGGGGGGGGGTAAATACCTGGTTCCCTTTTGTCAGTGCTGAGTGTTGGGAAATTGCTGCTGGCATTGGGGAAAGATCCCTTCTTCCTGCTCCCTTTTCTCCACCGAGGGCCATCTCTGCTCCTTAGTCGAAAGCAAGGAGGGAACTGAGGCCCCTCTTGGGCAACTGTGCCAAGGCGTCTCTCCAGTGTGCCAAAACTGAATGCATCTGCAAAGCTTCTTTGCACCTAATTTCAAACCTCATTACTAGCCTTACCTCCTTTTGACTCTGGGATCTGGCTGTTGCTCCGTGTATTAGTGGCTTCCGAGAGAGCTGGAGAAATGGCCCTGCCTGTCCCATCCAGAGGGCCCCAAACCAGGCAGCCCGGAGCTCCGAATAAATCAGTTCTCTTGCAGACACCCACAAGATCTTTATGCCCAGTGCTGTTGTCACAGACCTTGGGCTGCTTTCTTTCTTTCCCCCCAGCTGGCTTGACCACGGGCCCTGCAGGCTGATGAGCGGGATTCTGGGGCTACAGTGCAAACAGTGTTTCCAACCTTTTGCTGTCAACCAGTGTGTCCTTTTCCCTGTTCCTGTTTAACGCTGACCATGTCTTGGGAGCATCATGTGTGACTGTCCATAGACACATTGCTTTCAGTGGGGATTCCTGCCCTCTAAAGTTGTGCCGCCTGGGTGAAAGCAGTATTTATCCCCTTCTGCAGAGAGCAGTCCTGCCTGTACTGAATGTTGTCGAACGCCTAATCATACTTCATATCCTGATCTGATCTTTCGCGTGTATCCTCATACCCAGAGTGAATGACTCCCAGCTGAATTGGGAACAGCGGTGCCTGGGCTCGTTTTCCCCGTCAGTTGTTAAAAAACAACAATGTATGGACAAAATATTCCCCGTTGGACTCTTGTATATCTTTATTGCGTGCCACATTCCCAAGAAAACAGAGATTAGGAAATATTGGCCGTTTGGGGGCTCTCAAGTTCCATCAGCCCCAACTGGTATGATTCCGCCACTGCCCCCCTGGGCAGGGATGATGAGAGTTGTAATCCATTAAAACCAGGAGAGACCCATAAATCCTCATCCCTAACCCAGATGGTCTGACGTAGTGAGGAGCTGTGGCTACCTCAGAACAGCCTTCCAGGAGGTGGTTGTTTTCCCATTTCCACTCCTCCTCCCCTTATATTTCAAATGGATCCTGAGGTTCAGAATCTTGGTGTCTCAGCAGGATCTTAAGAATGTTCTGATCTCAGGGTTTGGTCTGAGTTTTTTTTTTTTCAAGAGAGTGGGCTTCCCTCATTTCTTCAAAGTCTGGTGGTCAGTTTCCTTCCCTGAGCTGAAAATGCAGTTGACCCCACCAGTCTCCAATGAGCTCACCACTCACCCCATCCCACAAGACAAAACAAAAACAACCCAACCCTAAGAAACATTATGGGATTGGACTCGCCAGATCAACGGCACAATTGGTTGGGACCAATTCCGGCGTGTCTCCTCTTAGGAAATTCTGCTCTATTTCCAGCTGCAGGGAGTCGGATGAAAAAGGGGAAACAGCACCCCTTAATCTGGGAGAGGGACTCGTTCCGTGTTTGTTCTGCCTTCTGAGCCGAGGGACCAGGCAGAGCTTGAGCTGAAACATATTAAAAAGACAGTGACAAAAGTGTTTCTTTTTGTCTGAAGCATTATGTAAAGTTGTCTTAAATATGCAACACAAAATATATCTATATCTCTACAGTGTGAAGTGAATTCTTTCAGCAGCCTGCCTTTTTCCTTGGTGTGCTTAATTAAAAAAAACATCGATTCCTTGAGTGATGTGTGACAAATAGGAAAACAGTGGCTTGCATTCGACTGCTTGAGCATTGTCTACAGAGAACGAGGCTTTGAGGGGTGGGAGAAAGATTCCAGTGGACAAAACTCAACTTTCCCGGTCAACCAGGAGGATTGCAAAATGTCTTGAAGTTCCTGGCTGCCTCCAGCTCTGATCTTTGTGTCTGAGTATGGACTTGGGAGACTCAGACTTGACCAGAATTTCTTTTTTCTTTTTTTAAGCACTGTGGTAATTAAGCAGATTCAAGGTTAATTCACATCCTGAGCTCTCCATGGAAAATATAGAATTTTTCAGTTCTTAAAGCAGGGAGGATTTTATGGAGGGTCTTTTGTATAAGCTTTATATTAGTAAAGTCCCCTGAGGCTGAAACAGGAGTGCTGCTGTATGAGTCATAATTCTCCGGTATGGCCTGCTATAATTTCCTTAATGCCGAGCACATTTTTGTCACAAGCAAGACTCTGGGGTTTAGCACCCACACCAAACAAGATATTGAATCATTTGTTAAAAACGAAAAACCTTGACCTTCTGAGACCCAGTCTGTCTTCAGTGACAGGTGAAGGGGAGAAGAGAGTCTGTGTAAGAATCTGGTGAAGAAATAGTAAACTCTAGTCATGATCATTATATTAATAGGAGGGATGGTGCTTAGGCTGCATCACCACAGTGTTTCCAAGTATTGAATGAGCTCATTATCTCTCCCCACCAAGTAGGCTCAATGAATTCATCATCGCAGAGGACTCGGAGGCCCCTTGCATAAAAATTGGTGTAGCACTCTCAGGCGTGATTAACCTTGCCATATTGCCTTTAATACCAACCTGGGTGCTGCTGCACTCCAGGGTGCAAAGCAATGGCTGCCTACGCACTGATATTATAACCTGCTTTTAATGAGCAAAAATGAGAGCTGATTGAATAAATATGGCATTTTTCCAAACCATTCAGCAAATAGCTTTTAAAAAAAATGCACCAGAGGGACTCTTCATTTATTGGTAAATAAACCAGGAGGTAAGGGTAGGAATGTTGAAGTCTGCTGCTGGCTTAGTGCTTTATTTTCTAGAACAGTTCTCAAACTGGGTGACGTGGCACCCTGGGGTGCCACTAACGTATGCCAGGGGTGCCATGGCAATAATATTTAATTAACTAAACTTCCCATAAAGGAAATAATGAAACATTCATCCAGTTTTATTCATTGCATTAAAGACAATGGAGCATTAAATCTGCACTGTTTTTTCTTCTTTTCCTAAATATTCAAACCGCTTTAAGGATAACTGTGCCGTGAATTCTTTTTTTAGCCCAACAAGGGTGCCGTGGCAAAAAAAGTTTGAGAACCACTGTTCTAGAGTACACAGATGAACAAATCTTGATCTTTTCCCTAGTAAATATTGGCAGAAATTGTGACTACAATTACATGAGCTTCAGGCTTTAAACTGTGGCTGAGCAGAAAGTATATTTTAATCTATTGGGTCATATCTAGATTTGCAGTGGATTGGCCAAGATGTCCAACTCCCTAAATCCCAACAGTAAGACTTCCCCATTTATATTAGGCTCCTGTAACTGATACGTCCACCAGCCTTTTGCTTAGTGTACCCATAAACCTTAAAAGTGGCACGTAATTAACATTAGAGGAACAGACATTAGTGGTTAAAAAAAAGATGTATATTCAACTGAAAATGAGCCCCTGGGCTCAGAACATGTTTAGACACACAAGGCATGCTTAATTCTAAGCACACTGTCCTTCTTTTCCTGGTTCTGGCTGGTGAATCTCATTGTGTATACATATATGTGTGTTTGTGTTTAAGGGGGGGAATACAGTAAGACTGCAGTATGTAAATTGGAAAAGCTTGAACAGTCCCTGCTCTGGGGTTAGGACTGCATCCTTTTAAACCAGAAGTGGGGAGGCTTCGGTCCTCCAGATGTTTTGGACTGCAGTTCCCAGAATTCTGAGGCTGTATTGCCAATTATAAAAGACAGTGGGAGTTGTTTTAACTGTTCCTGTTTTAAACTATGATTAGCCAGGAGGTGCATGTTAATCTTTATGAGGCCCATTGGCCTCTTTGGCAGCTGATTCCTATCAGGCTAGTGGAGTTACCAGAGGCAGAGGCAGCTACATCTAGTTTTCTACTTCTACATCTCCTCTGTACCACTTCAGTATATCTTATTTAACCATTGGTTTGGAAGAGATGGGTAGCAGTGCCCTAGCTGCCCAACCAGCAGGACTACCATGGCAGTAACTTTCTGTTGATGAGTTTCAATAAGATGAAATGATGCTGGCCATAATTCTCTCATCTGTTCAAAGCTGGATAGGTCCTGGAAGCACTTGCAACATAATGAGCTGGAGAGGGTCTTACCTGCAAATGTGAGATGTTGCATCTTTCTCTTCTTGAACATTAATTTCCAAATTTTAAAATGAGTAGGTTTATTTACTCTAGGGAAGCAGGACTGTAGCGACAGTTATGTTTTCAGGTAACTACTATGGGATTTGCCATTATCTCTGTAACAAGTTACAGTACTTTTAAAGAGGAATTGCCTAAGCTCAGCCATGCAACCCTGCTTATAAACTGCGAAGGATCTTCATGGGCCTACACTCCTTACACACACAGAAAGTTGGCCCAGCACAGAAAAACTGATGCTAACTCTAAAAAAATTCATATTTCTGCAAATATTGGTATCCTTCATAGAGATATGTACTGCTTTATTCTGTAACAGATGCAGGTTGCCCCACTTCATATCACAAAAGAGCATTTTATAACTAGGATGGAGAATGTGGCCTTCCAGTGCATGACACCAGTCTGCCTGAGTCTCCATAGGAAATGGAGAAAAAATTATAAGAACTACAATTCAATAACACCTAAGAAGGCCATGTGCTCCCCTCCGCTACTTGGTTTAGAAAACACTTAGAATCATAGAACTGTGTAGAACTTTGCTCTTATCCCTGTTAAATTTCACTCTGTTGTTTTTAGCCCAGTATTCAAGCCGGTCAAGATCTTTTTGAATTGTGTTTCTGTCTTCCAATGCGTTAGAGATTCCACCCAATCTGGTGACATTTGCAAATTTGATAAGTATTTCCTGCACACCCTGAACCAAAATAATTAAGTAAAATGAAGAGCACTGGGCTCAGGACTGAGCCTTGGGGTACCCCACTTGTTACTTCCAGTTTGAGAAGAAGCCATCCATAAGTTCCCTCTGAGTATGATTCTCTGACCAAGTGTGTATCCATCAGACACATGTTCTATCCAGCCCACAATGAGTTAATTTCTTAATCAGAATACCAGGGGGCACTTTGTCAAAAGCTACCTTATAAGCTACCTTATCTCTGCAGCATTCCCACTGTCTACCAGGGAAGTTACATGATCAAAAAAATCAGGACAGATTAGTTGGGCAGAATTTGTTCTTCACAAATCTGTGTTGTCTTTTAGCTATTACTGCATTGTTTTCAAGGTACTTGCAGAGTGCCCACTTTACAATCGGCTGCAAAATTTTCCCTGGAATTGATCTCAGGCTGACTGATGTGTCCTTCCAAGGTTCCTCCTCTCCCCCCAACCCACTTTTGAAGATAGTGGCAAGATTATCCCTCCTCCAATCATCTGGCACTTCACTCATCCTCCCTAATTTCAAAAAAACAATCAGGAGTGCTGAGAGTTCTTTGTCTTGTACACTTGCATGCAGTTCATCCTGTTCCGCAAAGTAATAAGGTACCGTATTTCTTGGCTATTTATCAATCTCAAGCTGCAATTCCAGAAGTGTCCACTGTGGCATCAGGGCTCAGGTGTCTGAGTAAACATTTTTCAGGCCTTCAAACGTCTTTTGAAGACTGGATTTCAGAGAAATCAAGGTACTGGACAGCCTCGCGTTCATAAATTATGACTGCAGGCAAGTACACCTTTATGGAGGAACGAGCTAGTCCTTATTCCTAAAGGCACAGTAAGAAACTTGAAAACTGTATTATGTAGAACAGAAGTTTCCTTCTTCTGTACCAAAGAAAGAGCTGCAGAAATTTACAGCCAGCGATCTCCTTAGTGCTCCTTTGACAGCTGACCAAATTTGGTAGAATGGGCAGAAGACCTTCGGGATGCTCCTTGTTAGAAGACCCTCTTTCAATTCTGCAAAGAGCATTCCCGGAGAGGAGGTCAAGTGCGGTGCCTACAACATACTTGAAGCACCAAGTAGCAGGCTCTTCATGGGTTGAATGAGCTCCCAGCCCCTCCGGGATCTGGGCGTAGCGTCAGAAAGTGCTTGGCCTTCCTGTACACTCCGCTCAAGTGGGGGAGGGCTGGGGGTGTTTTCTCAAACGTAAGGCTGTCCTCCTCCTCCTCCACCACCACCCGCTTTTGCAGAACAGACTGGAGTTTCCGTTTTGCTACCCAAAAAAAAAAAAAAAAAAGGAAAACAGGTAAATGTTCCCCCTGCACATGCGTGCTAGTCGTGTGCCACTCTAGGGGCGGTGCTTATCTCCATATTCAACCCAAAGAGCCAGTGTTGTGGAGGAAGTCCATGACCACGTGGCCGGCACGGCTGCAAGGAAAGAGTTTTACCTTCCCGCTTTTTACCGGTACTGTACCTGTTTATCTACTTGCATTTATATGCTTTTCAACTGCTAGGCTGGCACGAGCTGGAGTTATCAGCGGGAGCTCGCTGGGCTGCATGGCACAGGAGATTCGAACCGCTGAGCTGCTGACTTTGCAGCCAACAGTTTTCGGAGCCCTAGTCCGCTGAGCTTCCACGCCCCTGTTCTGCGCCCACGAGCTCACCAAACCCTCTTGCCATCAAGGCCTGGCGGGTGTTGCAATGGAAGGACAAGCCTCTCCCCCCACCCCCGCCAGACGGTGGCCCTGCGGATTAGAACCGCCGCGGTTGCCGAGCACTCACAGGCAGGCACTGAAGGGCACGAAAGGCGCAGCGTTGCACAACAGCGGCGTCTTTATCACACTGTTCTTAAGCTTCCAGGGGAGTTATCGCCCATTCTTGAGGAGGTGCGTCAGGGCGGGAAGATAAGTGACTTAAGCAATAAGGCACTCCCGCGTAAGAAGCCGGTTGGGGGAACCGGAAGCTTGACACGAGGAGAAAGGCGGCTTGCCAGAGGTGGGCGGCGGCTCGCATCAGGCCTCCACGCCGGCCAGACGGGCTGGATCTGATGCGGAATGAGGTCCAACAACATCTGGATCCGCGTGGCCCTCCGCGCTGGCGTTATCCATATTTCTCCGCGGCTACTCGCGTCGACCTGTTAGGACCCATTTAAGGATGCTGTGGTCGATCTGAATGTAAGCTGCTTCTCAGCAGCGCACTTCCCTATGCTTGTTCAAACGTGATTAAGGAAACGCTTTACGAGACCTTAGTATTGTTACTCCAGAGAAGGGCTCAGGATTCTTATTTTAAAGATGTTTGCTTCGACCTGCGTGGTTTTGTTGCTGGGGCAGCCGGGAGCCAATCATCCGAGGCGGGGGCGGGGTAGTCGGGCCAACTACTGTACTGGATTATGATGCCCCATAAAATGCATTGATGATGGAACGCTGGGGGAGTCGAGAGGGAAAGAGCATCCGTCGCCCGTCCTCTCTCCCCACGTGCACAGTTTCTATGGCGACCGCCGACACAATGTTCCATCCAGAGAATGTAGCGCTTCTCACTTTGAACCAATCGGACTTGAGAGCGTTGAGGCGTTCGCCAATCAGAAGCGGCGCCCGGGTGATCGGCGCAGGAAGGCGATAAAGAGTGCAAAGATCTCCCGGGGAGGCTGGCGCGGGAGCCGTGCTTTTCAGAAAGCAAGCGGGGGGGGGGGTTGGTGGAGTTCCCCCCTTTCGTTTAGTCTGGTCTAATCTTGGCTCTGAGATTCCAACCTCGGATGAACATTGCACTCGGATCCACCTTTGTCCAGATTTGCAAGCACCTGAAACATAGCTGGGCAAAGGATGCCGGATGGAACTGGCCTGGATCGAGAGGCTTTTTAAAAACAAATGCGTTTGAAGAGTCTTCTGTCGAAGGGGGCCAACTGCATTTGATCAGAACCGGGAACTGGAAAGAACGAATCCTATGGAAAGTGGAGACCAACGTCCAAGCCGAACAAAACCGACGGCAGTTTTCCTTTGGAAGGAGGAGAGAATCTCGAGCAAGACCATCGAAAATCCCAAGCCAACCTCTCGGGGCACCTTTTGGGAAGCCTTATCCTTTGTAAGGGAGAAGAAAAGGTAGCCCCCTCTTTGTTTGGGGGCAGGGGTGTTTAAGGCTCGTTCTGGCGGGAAGGGAATACTGGGGCATCCAAGTGCCCCAAACATACCGCTGGCGGAAGAGTGACCTGCCAATACAATATAAGCAAAAATGATGTATTTGGGAAGAACAGGGGAGGAAGAGATCAAGGCCCAGGAAAAATAGGAGGAAATGATCTCGCCACCGTTCTTCAATAAGATTTGTGCCAGGACAAAATTAAGGAACAGGAGAGAATTGAGCAACTGGATGAACTTCAAGGTGTGGAGAGGAGAGCTGACAGAACCAGTAAGTAGGGCATCATTGATGTAGAGAGACTGGTGTCTTCCCTCTGCCTGGCAAGTGTTCCTACATGTGGGGTCACCACGTTGGAAGAGTTCCCAAAGGAAACACCGCTGGAGATGACGCAGCCAAGTGAGCCTCAGACGCACATGCCTACTAGCAGTGTTCCCATGGACAGTAATGTGGTGGCCATTATCATAGCTACCAGTGAGTACCTTGCATGCCTTCCTTGGCTTTTCAGTTTGGTTGGGGTGTGCGTGCGTGCATCCATGTGCATGTGAGGGCAAAAGTCCTCTCTTGGAATATTTGTGCAGAAAATTCCATCTCCTTACTCCTGCTCACCTTGAACTGTGTTTGCAGAAGCCCCATCTTACAGCAGTTTTCTTTGTATGCATCTGGGCTGTATGGGGTAGAATGCTGCCAAGTTTCCCCTAAAGAAAGCTGGTAAGTCAAGTGCTGTAGACAGGACTATCTGCTGACAATTGACCAAAATCCTATCTAATATTGATTTCAGGAACAACTGCAAATTTCCATATTTTGACACGCTGTACCCATATTTATGTTTGGCATGTGTGGGATGGTTGCTGTGTTTCTCTGCTGAGAACAGATCAGAGTTCGTATTGAACCTACGTGAACTCCTAGTTTGAGAGATTGACACCTTCCACCTTCTGGGGTTCATTGTGCATGTTAAGCCCGCAATGCCTCTAAACTGGGAGGGTTAAGCAGGACAATTTGTGGAGGTGGCACCTTATAGACTGCAAGTCTTTTGGTTCCATATCACAAGTCCCTCTCAGTTCCATTGGAAAGCATAGAGAAATTATTAAGAAAAAATACAAAGATGCTGTGACACCTTAAAGACTAACTATATGTTAATGTGAGCTTTTGTGGGCAAGTCCACTGAGGAAGATTGGTTCTGAGAGATGTCTGAGATTTGCCCATGAAAGCTCACATTTAAATACAGCAACTTGTTAAGGTGCCATAACGTTTTTCTCTTCTTTTACCCCCAAGAAAACAGCACCTAGAATTGCAAAACAATATCAATATGAACCAAAAATTGGGTTTTAAAATCCATAATGTAAACATGAAACACAGAAATGTTGTGGACTAAATTATCAAATAAAATGAACCCATCAGATAAAAGAATTCCAGCCAAAACAGATGTACCATTAACCATGATATGTGATAATTTCCCAGGGCAAAGAGTTATACAGTTCAAACACAGCTACCAAAATGAAAATAAAAGCAAAGGAAAGGAAAACAAAATATAAATTTAAAAAATCTCACCTTTGTTCTTATCATCACACCATTTTTAAGGCATGACATACTACAGAATATGGAAGTATAATCATTCTTAAACTTCCATGTCTAGAATTAGATGTAGGACTGCAGAAAAGGTGCAACTAAAGTAGAATAGGGAGGTATTTTTATTTCTGTTGATGCAGTCTAGACTTGTATCAGCTATTTTAAACCACTGCACTACTCCTGTCCTGACTCATATTCAGATTGTGTTCTGTTCGCACCCCTATCTCAGGAATGGGTAAAATGCCATCTTCCAGATGTTGCTGAAGGCCGCTCCCACTTGCCCCAGCCAGCACTGCCAGTCGTGAAAATGCTGGGAGCTGCAAACCATCAAGACCTTGAGGGCCTATCTCTGCCCAGGGTTCTTTTCACACATATTATTATCAAGCCAGGTGTAGCCTATCCTCTATTTTTGTCTCCCCCCCCCCCGCCTGCCCTCTATTTGCAGTGTAGAAATTTGCATTTCTCTCTGTTAGGATAAATGTTTGGCCATGTTTTCCATCTTGTCAAGTTTTTGTTTATTTTACTTGTTCACAAAATTGTCATCATTAATTTTTTATTCGCTTTGAGGCTTTTATGTTCTCCCCCATAACTTCTTATTGTACAGTATATACTAAGTACCAAGAAATCTGATTTTCCAGATTAATTTTGGTTGGGTTGATTTAAAAAAAACTGCAAAGAAAAAGAAGCCCTTTAAGTTCAGCTCATGTGAGAAGCTCTGCTGATTTCATGCAAGAGAAAGTCTCTCTCTTCTAGCTAGGTTGTTCTATCAACAGTGTAGAAACTCACAGATTAGCCTTCTGTGCAAGTGCTCATAAATACAACATGAAGCCTGATAAAACAATTCCATTATGATGATGTACAAGTTTTTTAAAAAACAACTCTCTACTTTACAGAGCACCTTCTGGCATCTCAGCTTCCTGCTACTAACATTGGCAAAAAACTAAGACTACGTACTGATCTGGGAGTTGAGTCATGGCTACTGGACTTCTTTTTTGAGAGATAGAAACGTTTCGCTGTTTGGATGAACAGCGAAACGTTTCTATCTCTCAAAA
>JAHTLZ010000010.1:21019557-21057610 GCA_023846285.1 Phrynocephalus versicolor | reverse complement strand
GGCCTTCAACAAAGCAGTGGGCCATCCCAGAAGAACAAGGGATCAGTCTGAGACCCAGACCCGACGGAAGAACCTGGTCATTCCCTACATGGCAGGAGTGTCGGAAAAGCTTAAAAGGATTTTTGGCAAACACCACATCCCTGTTTATTTCAAACCCATGAACACACTAAGGCAGAGACTTGTCCACCCAAAGGATCCGATACCAAACCATAAAAGGAGCAATATAGTATATGCAGTCCAATGCAGTGAAGAGTGTTCAGACCTCTACATTGGAGAAACTAAACAGCCATTAAACAGAAGAATGGCCCAACATAGGAGAGGTAACAGCTCAGGACCAGAATCAGCAGTACACCTCCATTTGAAGGAAAAAGGCCACTCTTTCAAAGATGAGGATGTACACATACTAGACAAAGAAGAGAGGTGGTTTGAGAGAGGAGTAAGGGAAGCCATTCATGTTAGCATTGAAAACCCCTCCCTCAACAGAGGTGGGGGGCTCCGGCATAGTCTGTCTGCCACTTATCAGGCTGTACTTTCCACAGTACCCAGGCAAATCAAGGAGCCTTCACCACCAGGTCACAGCTAACGACCCATTCTTGATGGGTTTCAGCACCTTAGGCCATTGTTTACCTTAAGGCCATGGACACTAATGTCTCCCTAACGAGCCTATTAAGGCTTTGTTCATCTTATGAGCCAATCAGACCAGGGGACAAGAGGTCAAGCTGACTATAAGAAGGGTCTCTTGCACTAGCTATACTCAGACCGATGAAGCTGTTTGGATGAACAGCGAAACGTTTCTATCTCTCAAAAAAGAAGTCCAGTAGCCATGACTCAACTCCCAGATAAACGCACCTGGATGACTGAGAATCTTCACAGACGTACTGCGTACTGATGTTTACATCAATCTTAAATCAAGTAGCAGTTCTTGAGGATTTTTATCTGTGTAATATCAACTCTCATCCAGTGACATCTGTACAAATAGGCACCTCACAGTGCTTCTAGAGTGGATCACCTGACAGGTGCTGCCATTGCCCTGGGGATACCCAAATATGTTCATATTTTTTGGAGAGGCTCCTTATGTATCCCCCGAGTGACAGTCCTTTTCACAAGGCTTCAGATTTATGTCAATGTCCTCTAACTCCCTCAACAAGTATACAGTAATAGAAGATTTGATGGTAGCTGCCCCCAAATGCACTTGAAGTTCCCTGTTATTGTGAAAAAAAATCCAATCTATTTATTTATTGTACTGTGTGCTTCTCACACAAACAAAGAAGAATCTGATAGCATTTGTTCCTTTCAGTGAGTTTTCAAGAACTACACAGATTATACTTAACAAAGATTTTTGTGAGGTGAGGGAAATATTAACATGTTGCTTCACAAATGGCAGAAACCTGAGGGCTATGGTACTTGCTGCATTAAGCATCTAGTTGGCAGCTAAGATGCCTATATTTTTTTACTTCAGAATAAGCATTGTAGAGCCCTATTCTGGACCAGAAGCCCGATGCATAGATGAGGAAGATTTAAATCTTCCTTCCCCTCCTTCCAGTATCTATTTTAAAATTTGCCACATGACACAGAGGCTTAAAAAGGTGGTGGCGGTGGACTCTAAAGGCACTATAAAGATATAAATAAATATAAAGAGTTTGTAGTTGTATTCCCAGATTGATTTATCCTGTGGCTATTGAAGCTAACAGACCTCCTATAAGGTAAGGATAAAAGTAATGGCAGGCTTATAAGGAGGAAAGCCAAGCCCTGTGTGTGTTTGCCAAAGATTGACCAGCTGACATTTTTACTGATTTTTGCTAGTATTTTACCAGCTTCATTCAATTTTTGTGAAGTGCTTAACTCTTGGTACCAGAGAACAATAAAAGAGAGACTTTGCCCACAGGTTTAAATTCCAAGAATATGAGATATAAAGGAACGGGGCGAAGCAGCAGGGATTAAAAAGAAAAAAGGAAATTGCTCAGAGGAAACCTGGAGGAGGAAAAGGCTTTAACTGTTGTATGTTTAAAAGAAAAAAAATAAAAGCCAAAGATGTAGGGAAACCAGTGAATTCAATATTAATTATCGTGAATTTGAGGAATATCATGCTGTTTGGGATGAAGGAGGCAAGTGAGGAAAATAATAGCAGGCATTTTGGAATGTTCCCAGAAAACACAGCACTTGTCTCCTGACCACATGGCAGAGGATGGCCTATAAAGGCCTTGCTCCCTTTGGAATGGGGGAACTTGTATGTGGGTTGTACCACTTTTGACTACAGTCAGAGGTTTCATGTACTCAGCATAAAAAGGGGGGTGGTTGGGATGGTTGAAATGTTAGAATGTCCACAAGGCTAAGCTTGGATAATCAGAATGGTGCAGCCAAGGTCACTGAAGGACTTGTGGCATTTTCTGGGCAAAAAGATGAGAAACTAATAATAGCTAGAGGAAAGCCACCCTGTGTCAGTAACAGGTTGCTTGATAACATTCAGGTTTGATTGTGTTGCAAGTGGAGAGCAAGGTACATTCAAGAAAAGCAGTTGTAACATAAGGAGCTATTCCAAAATTAAAGCAAATTGAACACAAGGCTTATCAGTGCAGGATAAGGCCGAGCATGGCTTCTTGTTGCCCTGGCTTTCTATCCCCTCCAGGAAGGGAGAGACTCTGCCTCTGAACACCCCGGTTGGGAAGCAGAAAGTTGTTGTTCTGTTTATATTCTGCTAATGGGCTTCCCATGGGACCACTGGTTTGCCCCTGTGTACACAGCGTGCTGGATAAACAATGGGCCTCCCTTTTTTTCCAGGTGTTACAGGCCACATCTCTAATAAATGTTATGCTGAACTACCTGTGTGCCTGGTAATCTACCAAATGACAATTTCATGAAGATTTTAAAATAAAATACGTAGTAATCAATGGTTCCTGAGGGAGAAATGTAAATGCTTTGTGGAAACATCAGGCTGATCTAACCATTAGACAGAGTGAGGCCTACACTGTGGTCTGTACCAGAATCCCCTGCCAGCTGCAACCAAGCCTGCCTTCTGAAGCCATTTCCCCCTCTTAGGGTATTGGTTAAAAGCAAAGTGTTCTGCTTTTATACTGCCCCACAGCATTTCAAGCACTCTCTAGGCGGGTTACCATTTAATTATGCAGGCTACACATTGCCCTCCCTTGATCCTCCAGATGTTAATGGACTTGAGCTCCTTGAAGTCCCAGCTTGTATGGCCAGTGGTGAAGGATTCTCATGGCCAGTGGTGAAGGACTCTGGGGGTTGTTGTCTGAGAACATCTGCCAGGCCAAAGGGTGAGATCGATTGTTCTCAGAGGACAGTGGTACGTATGCCATACACCCTGTCCTGCACCCTGTAAATAACTCTTGCTAACCTCGGAGAGGAGGATAATATCCTGTTGCCAGAGCTGAAGTAAGGTTCTGGCTACTTTGGGTTGAATGGAAATGGGAGCCATTTTGTTCCTCAGGCAGCAAAATATCTTTGGACAGTTGTGAAATGTACTTTTTTGCTCAATCAGCCATGTGTTCTGTTCAGTATTCCATATTCAGCTTTGGCTGCTTCCTGTTGTCTCTGAGGAAGATTAAAAAAAATTAAGGTCCAGATGTCATGTACAGTACTAAGGTGACTCATGGCCACCATTAGTTCATGTCTTCCCATCTGTATCTTCTCAGCAATGTATATTGGGGTGGTGGAGAAGGGTCTGATGTTTCTGCTCCAATACAGCTTCTGCCAAAAACAGCTGATGAAGCGGAGTAAGGATATGCGGAAATGCAAGTATTATGACAACCCTGCCTCATAACACTTAAAGGACCACATACTGTACACACAAAATGCCAAAACTCACAAAAGAAGTTGGCTAGATGTCCACGTCCACACCATGGAATCTGCTGTGTTTGGGACTAAGAACTGGATTTTACAATGGATTTTTAATGTGACAACAATAAAGTGCAATTTGTAACTATTTACACACTTGACTAGCTGCCCCATGACTAGAAATGGTTTGAAAAAATAAAGAATGTTGAAAACAAATTAAATAGAAATATAAATGTAAAGAAAAATAAAAGCTTAACCTGCATGTTCCTGGCTGGTGCAAGGGAGACATCTATTCCTCTCGCCTCCCTCTGCCTTGGAGGCTGCCTGAGATGGAACATTCCAGACAATCACCCACACTCTGTCAGGGGGAGGGAGGGAGGGACAGCCGCCATCAGCTCACTTGTGATCATGTGACCTGCTCTAGTGCTTGTATATCGAGACATTGCTTGTTGATCAAGACAAAATTTAGAAGAAATGATTTAAACTTAGGACCTAGATACCTGAAGGACTGCCTCCTTCCATACGAACCTACCCGGCAATTAAGATCGATCCAGGGGGCCCTCTTGAAAGAGCCATCCCTCAAGGAGGCGAGAGGGATGGCTTGTAGACATAGGGCCTTCTCGGCAGCTGCCTCCAAGCTATGGAATGCCCTCCCAAGTGAGATCTGCCTGGTGCCAACATTGATGACATTTCGGTGCCAGGTAAAAACCTTCCTGTTCCAGAAGTTTTTTAATTGACACAATATAGACTGTGGATCCTCTGATGGTAATTTTAGTGTAATGATTTTAGTGTAAGGTTTTTATTATTGTTTTTATTATTGTTTTTATTATTTATTGATACTTGATGTTTTAACTGTTTTAATTCTTTGATTGTAAGCCGCCCAGAGACCTTTGGGTAGTGGGCGGCATATAAGTTGTAAAAATAAATAAATAAATAAAATAAACCAAGGTATTACTGTAGCTAGTTAGCAAGTAGAGATGGGCACGACTAGGGAAAATGACGTTTTCGAGTTGTCGTGTGTCGGAGGCAGCCCTTCGGCTCGTTTCCGTTTTTCGCGAAAATTCGCAAAAATTAGTCGGTTTGTTTTTTCGTTTTTTCGTTGTCGTTAGTACAGTGGACCCTCGTATAACGAAAGGTCCGTACAACGAAAAATCCGTACAATGGAAAAAAAAATCCGCCCCCCCTCTCCCCCGCGGCCGCCCGGGAAGAGGAAAGCAAAACCATGACAAATTAAAAAAAAGGGGGGGGAATCACGCATCCCTTCAGCCACGCTTCTCGGTGTGTGGGTGTGAATGGGAAGAACTGGAGTCATTCCTCCCTCCTAACCCCTTACCAATCCTCGGCTCCCTCCAGTGCCTGCACGCCTCCGTCCGCCTCCATCTTGCCTGCCCCAAACCGGAAGTGCTTGGGTGAGCGCCGGAGGGGCAGTTCCGGCGCACTACGTTGCTGAGCAACGGGACGGAGACGCCGCAGCCTGGCGCCTCCGCCCGCGCCCGTCACTTGCGGGGCAGGAGGGATGGGGTGGCTGGGTGCGAAGACCTGCGCGGGGAATGGGCCAGGGGGGCAGTTTCCAATCCCGCGGCCGGGTCTCCTTTTCCGCGGGGGCGCCCCGGGGGCTTCCGGGTTGGGGGGGTGGGCAGCATCTGCGGCCCAAGGGTGGCCCTGCCTGCCTGCCTGCCTGCCTGCCTCTTCAGCCAGCTTCCTTGCGCGCGCTCTTGCTTGCTTTCCTCCCACCCTGCTCGGGCTGCAGTCGGCCTCCCTGGTGTTGCGGCGGAAGAACCAAGCCCTGATCAAGCGCTACCAGGTGAGGAAGAGGAGGGAGGGCCGTGGGGGGGTGCAGAGGTGAGAGTAGTAGCGCCGCGCCCGGAGCTCGAGCTTTCCCACCGGCCACCTTGCGCCCTTCTTTGCGCACAGGGAAGGGGCAGAGAGAGAGAGAGAGAGAGAGAGGCTCTCTTCTTGCAGGGTCAAGGCGCAGGCATGGAGGGTAGGTCGGGGGTGGGGGCCGCCCCAGGCCAGGCAGGCAACCTGGCCACAGAGGGCAACTCCAAGGAGGGCAACTCCAGAGCTGCTAAGCCCATTATGGGCTGCACGTCCACCACCCAAGGGTCTCCCTCTGGCCAGGAAGGGAGGCAAGCAAGCACACTAGCCGACTGGCCCTTTTCGCGTGGGAAGAGAGCCTGCCTGGTTCCAGAGCAGGGCTTGTGTCTGCGTCCATTCAAAGGCCCGCCTGCTTCCCAGTGTGCCAAAGGAGGGGTCCTGCCCTTTCAGATGCCACCTCTGCCCGACCACCTGCAGCCGCCCGGGAAGAGGACGCGGGGCGGTCAGGGAAAGAGGGGAGGGGAGGGGAGGGGCGACAGGCCGCCGCTGTGGATGCTGGTGTTTCTTCCGGCGGGGCAGGCTGCCGGTGCGCCCTCCTGCCTGCCGGGTGCCTCCGGGGCTCCGGCAAGAGGTGAGGGGGGGAGGGAATTCCCCGCGCTCTCCTGCCCTAGCCCCCTGCCCCAGGCCAAGCGGCGCAGCGCACCCCTCCCCCCACCCCCACGGCCACCTCTGCCTGACCACCTGCGGCCGCCCGGGGAAAGAGGGAAGGAGGGAGGGGAGAGGAGGGGCGGCAGACACGGAGGGGGGGTGAGCCGGGGAGGGGCACCCTTACCTGGGACCTGCACAGGGTCCACCGCCCGCCCGCCCCCGTTGCCCAAAAAAACCGCCCCCGTCGCCCAAAAAACACCCCCATAGGAATGCATTGGAACGGATTAAATCCACTTCCAATGCATTCCTATGGGAAATGATAATTTGCACAACGAAAAATTTGTATAACGTAATTTAATTGGGAACCAATTAATTACGTTATACAAGGTACCACTGTACTGGTTTTTTTCGGGGGTAGCGGGCTCCTGGAGGCACCTCTGTGGGGTGGGTGCCTCCTCTGGCCCACTAGGAAGGGAAAGCGGGCTCCTGGAGGCACCCGTGGGTGCCTCCTATCCTCACCCACTAGGAAGGGGAAGCAGGCTCCAAGAGACCCCTCAACATGGGGGTCTCCTCTCCTCACCTGCTGCTGCAAAAGGGCATGCATAGCCATATGGATATGCATACCAGTTGCAGACTAGTGAGACCAGTCCACTGGTGCATGACCGTCCGTCCAGGAGAACCCTGAGTCAAGACTGGGTCGCACCCGCTATGTCTCACAAAGAAGGGAATCGTACTTGCGTGTAGTGCAATGCAAGTAGATCTGGCTTAGGGTTAAGGTGGGTTAGTGCAAGGGCTAGGTTTAGGCTAGTGATGGGTAAGGTTACGGTGGGCTAGTGGGTTGCACCTCTGGGTGCCTCTCTGACCCACTAAGAAGACAGTTTACTGTGATGTATGGGTAAGGAGTCAAGGATTAGGGTTAGGGCTAGGGGGCTAGGGCAGGGTTTAGTGGTCTTTTTGGCACATCCCAGAAGTCTCAGTGGCCAAGTGGCCATGCGATTGGTGGGATGGCTCCAAAAATTTGCATGGTCCACTCCCACATGGCCACTCGGCCAGCCCATCATTGCGCAGGTGTAAATAAAATAAAATAAAATAAAATCAATGGAGGACAGAGGAAGAGAGGAGAGACATTTTGTTGCAAGAAAAAACCCACTGCTACTGTAAAAAATCTGGCAGTTTATAAATTTTCGCATGCTTCTGTGGTGCTTGTGTGTTTTGGGACCACGATATCGAAAAAAATATTGCGGTCGCCGCCCCATTTTGGATCCCCCACCCGCACCGCATGGTATGGTGACTCGAGCCCGGCTGCCCAGGACAGGAGAGGGGGGGAAGCCGGGACCCCCCCCCTCCAGAAACCCCCCCTCCGGTAGGTGCCCTGCGCCCTTAGTCAAGCAGGCATTTTTCCGCCTGCTTTTTGGCCCGGGAATGGGTGGGGGGAGAGTTTAAAAGTTTTTTCCTGTGCCGTCCGTGCCGCTTGCGCCGGCGGCGAGACTCGTGCGGCTTGTTGCTGCGAGCCTGCGGCGAGTCCCACCAGAGCAGCCCAGGACGGAGGGGGGGAGAGGCCGGGGACCTCCAGAAACAACCCCTCTGGTAGGTGCCCTGAGGCACGGCAGGCATTTTTCCGCCTGCTTTTTGGCCGGGAATCGGTTTTTTTTTTAACTTTTAAAAACTTTTTTTCTGTGCTGCGTGGCATCGCGCGATCGCGATGCCACGACAAATCAGACAAAATTGTTCGTTCGTCGGTTCGAGCTCGAATTCTGGCGGAGTAATTCCCGTTACCGTTTCCGTAGAGTAACGGAACCGAGTAACGGAAACGGGAATACCGCTAAGTCGTGCCCATCTCTAATAGCAAGTACTGTACCAGTGAAGTCCATGGCACTTTAACAAAGGAAAAAGAGCTCACACCCCTGTAAAGGAATTTAACACCAAACTGAAGTACATACAGTAGTTAGTTTTTTGATCATACAAAATATCCTCCCATTCTGTCCAATGAGGAGTACAGTCCTATTCATTCATTAACATTTGGGAATACTTCCTGTGTGAACATGTGGAATATAGCAGCCTTGCTCTCCTCTGTCTCAGATTTTGTTTCCTAGAGGCAGAATATCAAGAGCCCCGTGGCGCAGTGGTAATGCCTGTCATGCTGGTAAAACTCTGCTCACGACCTGAGGTTCAATCCCAGGTAGCAGGGTCATGGTTGACTCAGCCTTCCATCCTTCTGAGGTCGGTACAATGAGTACCCAGCTTGCGGGGGGGGGGTGGCAAAGTGTAGCTTGCATTACTGTAATTAAAACTGTAAACCGCCCAGAAACTACTTGAAGTGGTATGGGGCGGTATATAAGCAGAACACTTTGCTTTCTGAACTGAAGTGCCTCTGCTATTCATGAGGGCTCTCCATGTGGACCAGAACCTGAGGGAATGGACTTTCATGCATTCAAGAACTAGACTGACAATGGAGGGATGTTAGGCTAGTGTGCTGCCTTTTATGCATGGGGAGTAGTCCTGAATATCAGCAAACAAACAGAGCCTTTGTGTAACCCTGGTGTTTGTGTATACCTTAGTATGCAGGGACATATTAGTCATTCGAGGGCACCACTTTATCCTTATTTTTTAATATGTCTGCTTTTATCTTCGTTTTAAAATATCTCTTTCCACACTCGGAAACTCACTGTTTACCCATACTTTGATAACGTAAGTTGGTGTGACACAAGCTCTCAAATGAGGCCACTACTCCACAGGCATAATTAACCTATCATCGTTTATGACATATAGATTGATGGCCTTTTAAAGAGTCATTTCTCTTTTCCGTTTACATGGGTTTCCCTGTCTAATCAACCAGAGATAGCTTTTATTGGCCCTAGGGAGACGAACAAGCATCTCTTTGCCACTTTCTGCTGATGAAAGAATTTCTTCTCTGTTCATGGTCCATGTTGAGTAGTGCAGGAATTCTGTGATACTGAGAACCACTGACCTAGGGACCAATAACCACTGCATCTAGAGGAAATTATCTGTACTATATTGGCACGATGTGTTTTGAAGTTGATTGGAAACGTGTTTGTTTTGCTAAAGTGGAATTTTACACACACACTGTTTCCTCAGGGCTAGATTATGGATTGGAGAAGAAAGGTTGGAGCAGTCATGACGGACACATGGTTTTTCATAATTCCAGTGGGTCCCCAGATGTTCCTGGACTACAACTCCCAGAAGCCTCTACCACTTGCTGTGCTGGAAGGGGTTTCTGGGAGTTGCAGTCCAGGAACATGTGGGGACCCACAAGTTGAGAACCCTGGATTTAGACCCTCATTCAACCACACGGACCTGAAATGCATAATTCTGTTATACCTGTGCCAATTCCATGCACCGGGGCTTCCAGTTTGTGTTGAACAGTATTTTATCATGCTGTCGTGTTGGCCTTGGCCTTCTGTCCTGATCCTGTTGGCTGTAGGCTCGTATTGAATTGCTTTGTACAGATTGTCTTCCCCAACCTGGGATTCTACAGATAGGTAGGACTGTGAGTCCCATTTCTCCATGCAACCTGCCATACAGATTAGGGACAACAGGGTTGCAGCACATTCTATCTGAAGAGTGCTGGCTTGGGAAAGGCTGCTGTAAGATAGAAAATTTTCTGGAGTGGTCAGCTTGGATACTGATCCAGATGTGATTCTGGGGCTGTGCAGAAACCTTAAACTGTATTTATTCCCCCTTTCTCTTCTTTGACAGCAGTTTCTTCTTCGGTGTTCATCGTGGCCATTTTGGTGCTCTTGCTGCTGTTGTACCACCGAGACCCCCTGTGCTGCCAATTCCTGTGCTCATGCCGTTTCTTCCAGAATCCCAGTCAATATGTGAGTATTGCACCCACCTGTTCCTGCAGTTTTGTCAAGCCCTCTTGCCCACCGGGTTGCCTAACCCACCCACTCGCCTACCATGGGGACTCTGGATAAAGAGCTGCTTTCTTTGTGCCGTGCTTGGGCTGAGCAGAACACATGGCACCCTGCTCAGTCTTTTGCAAGAGAGCTTTGCACAGCTGAGATCTCCCCATTTGCACGGAACAACGTCGTTGTGTGTCCCCCACACACACACACTCTCTCTCTCCCTTTCGTCTAAGTGGGTAGCAGCTCAAGGTCTATTTGCAGTCCTCCCCTGCTGGATTGCAGTGTTGCACACTGAGAGACTTCTAAGCCCCCCTGCTTACTTCCCACTTTTGTCTACAAACAAAGCCCTTTCACCTGAGCTGTTCCCCCGATTGCTGGCCTTTGAACAGGGATTGTCCTCTTGTACGTGTAGGGAGGAGGCTCATTGTAGAAGGGTGAGAGCGGGAGACGTTAATATGCTCAGTGTGCTTCGTGGCTCAGTGTGATCCATGTCGCTGGAGCAATGAGGGGCTCCCTGTGTGCAGAAAGAGAACAGCACCTTTCCCCGAATCTCTGGCACGCTCTTTCAGAACAGACCTCCCTCCCACTTTTGCAGGGAAAGAACACAGCAGGACTTGCTACTGTATGGCAGGGGTACATACAGACAATGATACTCTTGATTGCTGGTCTCCCAGCAACCGGTATTATGCTTTCCACCGCTCACTACTAGGGACAGCCAAAGAGAGGACGTTCTTCCTTCCTTTCCCCTCCCCATCCACCCACACACTCACACTTTTAAAACGAGTGATATTTGTTTGTAATCTGCTGGAAAAGCGGAGCCGCTAGAATAAAGGTGGATCACTTCATGACCTTCCCCTTGGCTTACTTCCCTGGCCTATTCCCATGTTATATATTCAGAAGACCCTCCCTTGGTCAGTATAGAGTGCTGATCATCAAATAAGTTTTTATGTTCCTCTGTAGCAAGCGACAGCACGCAGGCACGCATGCGCGCATGCGCGCACACACACACACATACACAGGGGGTACCTCATTTTACTAGTACTGTACCTTGATTTACACGTGTTTTGCAAGATGAGCAAAATGTTTAATAAAATTTTGCTTTGCTTTGCGAGCAGTGTCTTGCAAAAAGAACACCAGAGGTGCTCATTTTGCAGTCATACCCTCCGCCACCATGGCTGCAGTAATGCCCATCCTGAAGAAAAGCTTCTCTGTTTATGAGATTATCATGTTCTAACAAAGATATCACGCAGTCCTCTTTCCAGATTACAGGATTGTGTGGCCTTTTTTGTTTTGTCTTCCGTGTCCTGGTGCAAAAAAAAGACCCTTTGTACACATACAAACACACCACATACCTGTCACTGGTTTGTTGTGATGGTGCTGTAAAGATGGCCAGATGGTGTCAGGGAGCCGGTCTCTTCTTCCTTCCTTGGGTGTTTCTTTAAAATTAAAGAAAAACCTGTCAGACCTCAGGTGCTCTTAGCAGCCACAAGCATGTGGAGATGTGGAAGAAAGATCTAAAAGAGTGGGTCCCAATTTTGAGCAACCCAGAGGTTATTGGACTTCAGCTCCCAGAAATCCAACCAGCTTAGCTGGTGGTGAATGTTTCTGGGCATTGTAGTTGGGATGGAGATGTTGGACAAATCTTCTCCTGGTGACTTCCTGTACCCCAAGTAGCTATCAAAGGCCAAGACTGGACTTTCGGGGGGGGGGGACACTCTGGCAGCTTGGCCCTGTAACAGAGTTGCCAGCTGTTTCCACTGGTTGCTGCTCTTCTGCTTTTGAAAGCAACTTCATCCAAAAGCGTAGTTTGCCAAAACTCAAATTAGAGGAGCTAAATTCTACTTTGAGTTGCTGCACTATGTTCATCGGTGTGTTGCTGCAAACGTCCAACACGGCTGCCTCTCTGAAAAGTGCAGTCCTAGCAAACTTTTCTCCATCCTGTGAAAAATGTCGCCCCTCTAAAAGGGGCAAGAGCAGCCCAGGCTGATTTTCTGGCATTATGTCTTTGAGGCCTGATCTCCCTTTTATGCTTGATACAGAGCCACCAAGAAAAAATATGTGCCCACAAGGGATTCTCCATGTCCTAAGGATTTATCTTCCCCTTTTGAATTGTAAAAGGAGAGATGGCAAAGAAGAGATTCTTCCTTCCTTTTTTGTTTCTTGTTAAGTGGGACCAAAAAAAGACCTGAGAAGTCTTAATCTGTTCTTTTTTGCTTTTCACTTTCCTTTAATGAATTTTTTAGTTACATTCTTTGGTCTGGCTCCAGATAAACTCCAGATTATCTAAATCCTCTTTGCCTGGCCAGACCTCGACCATTAATTATTGGGATGTCTCTGTGCATGTCCAGAGTCCCTTTATGTTTTCTACGGTGGTTCCTTGGGAAAGCGGCAGCATTTTGTAAGACGAAATGGTGATTGCCTCCTCTGGATCTCTCAATGAGTGACGTCATGGGCAAGGATGCCTTCCAAAGCTTTGGAGATAAAAAGCCCTAGTCTCTGGGAGACCCACTGAGAGAGGGCCCAGAGGAGGAATTACACCACACCAGGTGATTCACAGTGCACATGTGCAGATCAGCCTGGCCAGTCTTGGGACTAGTGAACCAAGAGCCTACATCAGAGAGCTTTGATTTACAAGGATAGATTACTGTAACGTTCTCTTCATAGGGTTACCCTTGACCCTTATTCAGTGATTGCAGCGGGTGCAGAATGCGGCGGCCAGGCTGGTGGTAGGTGCGGGCAGGTTTGACCGCATCCCCCCCAACCTGGCTTGCCTGCATTGGCTACCTGTTGCCTCCCGGATAAGGTTCAAGGTACTGGTTTTGGTTTACAAAACCCTCCATGGCCTGGGATCTGACTATCTAGCGGAACGTTTCTCCCAGAGGTCAGCTTCATCCCGTCCTACTAGAGCTTCGCTTGCCTTTTCAGTCTGGGTGCTTACTCTGAGGGAGGCCAGGAGGGTTTCTACCCATAATCAGGCCTTCTCGGTAGCTGGCCCGGCACTTTGGAACAAACTGCCCTCAGAGGTCAGGCTGGCGGAGTCCCTGTCGGCTTTTAGGAGAGCATTAAAGACCTGGCTTTTCAGGGAATGTTTTGAAGATCACTGATTGTATGTTTGTGTGGTCATTTGTTTGTTTGCATTGTTTGTCCCACCCTTTTTTCCTCCTTGCCAGACTCTGCATTTTGCTTTGTTGTTTTGTTTTGTTTGTTTGTTTTTGTGGTCATTACTGTTTTTAAATTTTTATGGGAGTTGTGTTTGGGCAAATTGTTGCCACAATCTGTCGTACACCACCCAGAGTTCCCGAGGGGAAATTGGGTGGTTAATAAGCAAATAAATAAATAAGTACTGTACTTGTTTCGTGTTTGTTTGCAACTTCCCTTTTACATTCTTGGCTTCAGAATTGAGAGATTACTTTTGCTTATAAAGGAGATTAAGAGGAAGGCAGAAATGATCTGGTGTCTCTTGTTCAGATACTGTCGTTCCACCTATGCTGGTGTATCTCGAAGTACTGGTCCTATTTCTTTATTGCTGGAAAATGAGGGTGAAATGCAAAACCAAAGCTTTGACCTTCAATAGTTATTCAAGCTCCCCACTGTGCTTTCTCACAAAAATGTGTCTGATTAGACAAAGTGCGCAACTGCTGTTTCTTCATTTTCATGTAGTTTCCCCAAAAGGGATTTTTTTTTTTGCTAGAACAGAAGCTGTCCAGGATGCAGATCTTGGCCCACAGAAGTCCTATTCCTGATATTTACAAGTCCTTTCATTTTGCTGAACCTTCCATGACCAGTATTCCTAGAACAAATGATTGGTGTTGTTGCATCCTTGGAAGAAATGGTTCTCTTTTCCCAGGATTTCCTTCACGCTACTCCGTTTGGTATCGGGTTCACCTCCCATGAATCCCTTTGTCCCCCTGTGCCCTCTTATAGAATGCTTTCTCAACAGTGAGCCAACGAGTCCAAAGGCGAGGACAGTAATAAGAATAAAGCTGTGTCCCTCCTCTCTGTGTCTGCCATTGCTGAGGAATTCCTGGGGCAGGGCGGTCGAAACGGTTCCTCTCCAAAGGAAACAACTTGGAGAAATCTGACAGAGAGCAGGTTCTCAAGGAAGGAGCAGTAGTAGGAATTTCTGGATATTGTCCCTGTTGCGTTGGTCCCTATTGCAAATGTTGTCAAAACTCTTAGGCTACAAACCCACAACCAGAGATTGGGAAACTTGTCCGCTTCTCTTTCTTCCCCAAAGCTGAAGGTTGTTACTCATTACACATGGAAAGACCTTTGGACGCTGGTAAATTCTTCCAAAATGTTCTGAAACAAAAACCTCCTTCCATCCTGATGGCCACATTCAAGAGGTACTGCTGTGCTACTAACTAAGGCGTCAGCTATGCTCTTCTTGCCTGCCCTAGAGATGGTAGCCGTCACAATAACCTATAGCATGGAATGCCAAATTAATTCCATCCTGTGTGAGGAAACCCTTTCTCTTCTCTGCCCTTAAGCTCTTATCATTCCGCTTGAGTGACCAACTTCAATGAAGGAGGGACAAAGACATTCCTTTCCTTTAATCCCACCCCGACCCACCCCCAGTAACATTTTGGCAAGCGTACCTGTCCCTATGCAACATCCAGTTGAGTTGACCGGCCCACTGCCTCTGCTTCTCGGTGCTTCTGCCTTGGCATGGCTTCGCAGGAGGGTTGCAGAAAAGAAAGCGCCCTAATGTAATGTAATGCCACTTTAGGGCGGGGCCTGAGTACCGTGTTTCCCCGAAAATAAGACACTGTCTTATATTTATTTTTTCTCAAGAAGACACACTAGGGCTTATTTCCAGGGGATGTCTTACTTTTGTTAAGT
This sequence comes from Phrynocephalus versicolor, assembly GCA_023846285.1. Taxonomy (NCBI): domain Eukaryota; kingdom Metazoa; phylum Chordata; class Lepidosauria; order Squamata; family Agamidae; genus Phrynocephalus; species Phrynocephalus versicolor. The sequence goes on along the minus strand of JAHTLZ010000010.1, from coordinate 21,042,638 downwards.
ATAATATGCTTGAATGTCAGCCCTGCGTACAACCATAGCCACGCCCATCACTAGGTCTTATTATCAGGGTAGGGCTTATATTTAACAAATGCATAGAAATCCTGCTAGGGCTTATTTTTGGAGGAGATCTTATTTTCAGGGAAACAGGGTAAATTTTGTGGATTAAGGAGTCGCAAATGGTTCCTTGGGGAAACATTTTTGACAGGGATGCGGCGTGCGGTTAGGAAAGTTTGGATGGGCTGCATCCACCCTCCCCACAAAAAAAAACTCTAGGTGGGGCTGCTTGCAGACCTAGCCCCATGCTTTGCCTTTTGTCCTGGTAGAGTTTGTGCTGCAGCTTCCCTACACCAATTGCTTCTGCACCTCTGCACCACAGCATTGGCTGTGTTGCTGCTAAGTATTAAGAAAATGCTTGCCACCGTAGCATTGGTGTATGGAGTAAATTGAACGTCCGGTTGAGGGGAAAGGCTGTGCCATGTGGTGGGTTTGCCTCCCCCCCCCCTTTACTGCATCCTTTGTGTTTGGTTTTGTTGTTTGTTTGGGGATGGGGGTTAAAATGTAATTCCGTCCCATAAGTGTGGATGGGTGGGTGAATGTGGTGGGAAAAGGTTTGATTCTTCCATCTGGGGGGTGGGGGGAGAAGAATAAAATCTTCCCCTTCCTTCTGGTTGATTCTTTGTTCTTCCTGTGCATGGCCTTCAGCCAGCACTGAATGCCCTGCTGGACATTTTAGTTAAAAAAAACTTCAGGACCTCAGAAATGAACATGAAATGTAGAGCTGCCTTAGGATACAGTTGTACAACCAATGCTTCTCATAGGCAACGTGTTAATTTTTGTTCTCTGTGATGTGCTGTTGGCCAGCTTCTGGCGTGCAGTCTGAACATCCTGTGAGGAAGAAGACTCAGTCTGCATTTCCCTTCTTTCCCTGCCCCTTTGACCCCCCCTCCTGCAGGATTGCCCCCCTCCTTACTTCAGCAGCAACCAGCAACTGGTGGGTCCTCAGTCTGGAGCCCAACACCTGGAGACCAGCACCACTGAAAACCCTGCTGGGCAGGTATGTGCACTTGTGAGGAGGACCAATCGTTGAGAGGATCCATTGCCTAAAAAAAAGAGGCTTGGTTGATATGGCCAAAGACTGGCTTTGGGGGGAGGCCAGCAGGACATAAAAAGAATGGGAATAGATGGATGGATTTATTTTTTATCTGTTCTTCAATTTGCTTTGGGTAGGGTTTCCACATTTTGTCCTGATAACCAATCCTATTAGACAGGCAGGGTTAGCTCAATATATTCTGCTGCCTGACATAACAACTGCATCAAGCCACCTAGAGCAGGCATGTCCAAACTTTGGCCCTCCTGATGTCTTGGACCACAACTCCCAGAATTCTAAGCTTAGATTGGCAAAGGCAAAATACTGTGGGAGTTGCGGTCCAAAACATCTGGAGGGCCGAAGTTTGGGCATGCCTGACCTAGAGTAATATCTTACTGTAAGAAACCACATCCTAAAGGCCACCGCATAAGCACTTTTTGTGCCGATTCCACAACCAGGCTGGTAACCAATCACATGCTGCTTTGTATAAGCAAGGAAGACAAGGCACACAACAGCCAGTCTGAAAAGCAGATAGCATCGCCCTTATACAAGGCAATAGGATTTTAGCCCTAGTCCTTAAAGCCAGCCAAACTATTTTGATGCACGAGGGGCAATATTTCCACGGGCACCTCTCCTTTTCCCTCCCAGTAAAAATGCAGTAATGACAAATTAAACCATTAAGGATTTGCTGCTGTTTCATGACACCCAAAGTCCATTGCCGGCTGCTTTACTACCTAATGGCAAGGCCAGCCTCAGAGGTTAACTGTTGCTGAAAAGTTTGATGAGCAAACTGGCTTATCTTGGAATCACAAACTCCAGGGCTGTAAAAGGTCTGTCTGGAACCTTTGATGCCTTTTGACGCAGATAATATACTTCAAAATAGGGCTGTGTGAGTAGTGGTTGAGTGTTGAAGCAGTTGGCATCCCTGCATCATGGTGAGGCATTGCACTAACACACACATACACTATATATATTAATATGCTGATTTTTCATAACCGTCTGGTGTATAGTCAAAATGTGGCTTTCTTTGGAAGAACTCTGGCCTCAACACAATCAACTCCAACCAAGTCAAAGATTGCCAAGACAGGCCTGAAGGTCTCAAGTTTCAAAGCCCTTATCCTCCACCTTTGCCAGAAGGATGCTGACTAGATTCTATTTCACAAATGCTCTTGCTGAAATCATTCTCTTAAAGAACTGTGTTTTTTTTATTTTTGTTGGCCATGCAAAGAGAGACTAACACAGCTACCTGTGTTGAAATTTAAATTATTATATTGGATGTGCAGATTATTTCTCCACACGGTTACTGATTTTTGCTTGTTTAACTTAATGACCCAATCTGCACCACCAGGTGATTTGGCAACCAGTATCCAGTGAACAGTGAAGCTTCTCTTCTCCTGGGCAGTGCCCCCTGTGTTTATCGTACTGTACCCAGCCTCTTTGTGATGCTGACTGTGACAGAGAATGGGGCAGGAGTCATCACCAACACAATGTTTTGCAGCATGTGACTCAGGATGCAAATGGGGCATTTCGATATTCCTACTGTAAAAGCACTCGGAACAGTATGCCTACATTAGAACATACTGTAGTTTGTATTCCTTTGAAAAGCATATTCCTGCAAGGTGAAGTGTGAGTGCAACAAGCACGGGCTTGCAAATAGGTGTGCTGTGTGTATATGTGAGTGTGTGTTCCTTTTTAATCAGCTCCCAGCAGCTCTTTTTTGAGACTACATTCAGTGGTCAAGCCAAAGGTGCTGCTGTGTTCAGAATAAATGCCTGCCATTCCATCCAGAGAAGCTTGAAAGACTGGCCACACTGTGCCTCTGTCAGGGAGCAACATCTTCCTGAAGGAGACCCATGGGGCTCTGTGGCAGGTCTTGCAAGCTAGCTTGAATGCCAAGAAGGAATTTTCAGGCAGGTTTCACAGCCTGGCATGCCCCCCCACCCCTTATGCCATGTTTGAAAAGGGAAGGATAGCAAGGTAGCATTCATTTTGCTTCCGAACTTGAGCCCAAGCAGCATTGTAATAGAAGGCCATTCCAGCACAGATTGGGAAAGTTGCCTTTTGAATTGCAACTCACAAAATCCTCCAGGCAGCACAATCCCTCTCGACATTGGCTGGGTGATTCTGGGAGTTGCTGGCCCATTCCTCCCTCCCCCCCACCACACACACACAACCACCACCACTCCACGTCTGCCTAGTGTGGTTGCATGCCTAGCTCGAGAGTATCCACCATGGGGCAAATGTCTTGCTTCAGGTAAGCCCAGACAGCTGGTCAAAAATGACAGTGGATGGTTCCTTTCCTGTGTTTAGGGAGACGAGCTGTTCTGCGTTGGACCCCCCGGCAGTTACCAGCTCCCTCCGTGGGAGCAGCCCCGCTTGCCAAGCTACGAGAGTGTGCGGAAGAAGGACCGGCAACGGGAGATCCACCAGATGATTGCCGAAAGGTTTGGCTTGTGGGCTGAAGTCCCCCAAGAAGTAAGCAATTGTCGGCAAGGTTCTTTGAATCTGGAAAATGCCACACATATCATTATCTGGGTGTTTAGAGTTTGACTAGCTACGTTTATGGAGCCTGCTCTAAGACTCCTTACTGGGATTGTGGGACTCTGTTCTGTCTTTTCAGTGGCTTTTTTTTTAAATCTTGGAGGAAGGAACACAGTGTTCCAGGAGGCTCCAGGGCTAAGCTGTGTGTTTACATTCCTTTTGGTTAATGATTCATTCTTTATCTTTTGGGAGAGATGACTTCTGTCTTCCACAAGGAGCCCCAAAAGGCTGGAGAGGACCTGCCCTTGCAACTGCAGTGCTTCTGACCCACAGACTCTGTTGTACCTGCTACTGCCAAAAGACTGAACGTGCCTGAGTGGGCTATTCACACAGGCATGCTGCTCACCTGAGGCTGGCCTGGTGTCTGTCTTGGCTGCACATGATGGATCCAGCCATGCATATCCTGATATTTTGGTAGAACAGAATTAGTACAGAGCAAGTGTATTTTGGCTATCCAAAAGGATTTCATCTCTCTCTCTCTCTCTCTCTCTGCGTGTGTGCACGTCTCCCCCCCCTATGTTCTTACTTGTTGCCAGGCCTTCCAACACATTAAGGCTACAAACCCAAGTAGGCCTGGTTGAAAGCAAGCCACGTTGACTCACACTGAAGAGAAGATGCTGCCTTATGTCGAGTCAGATTCTGAGTCCAGCGTTGTCTGCTATGCCTGGCAGCCAAGCTCAGCACCAAAAATATGCACCCTGTGGCTTTATGGCTTCTAAATCTTTTGGAGATCATAGTTGGGAAGAAAGAAACAAAAAGTCTTTGGAGGATTCAGAGTTTGCTGGCGGTCCTTTTAATGGCCTTGAGCCTTGCTCCTTGTGTACCAAGGGATAACAGGAGCAGTCAGCAACACCCTTAAGCACCGTTTACAATCAATATTGCTTACTTAAACTGCTTTCTGCAGATAGCCCCTAACAACCCATGATTTAGATAAGGGGAAGCCCAGGATGGATAAATATGAGTACATGGTGGAATGAATGTGGAATGTTTATGGCTTCAGGTCTTTGCACTTTCCTCAGAATTTATGGCAGGCCTGGAATAGTTCCACCACCACGACCACTACCAGCCCCTGCCTCCGACTGCATGGGAAATCTCAGAAGTTCTTTCTAACTCAGTTATGAGATTTAGTTTCTCTGGACTCTGAACCCTGAGGAAACCCAGGCAGGAAGAGGGAGATAGCTCTTGCGTGTCACTGGAGTACACAGGTTAATTCTTTGCTATGAAGTTGAACTATTGTTCCTAAGGGTAGAATAACCTATTCTCAAACAAGGAATCCCCCCCCCAAATTAGATAGACAGAGTATCTTTTCATAGCCTGAGCTGGGGGGGGGGGATGAAGTTAGAAGTGGAGGACTGAGCTCGACTCTTTTAGCAGTGCAGCCACCCTGCTGGCTACTTTGAGGATAGCCAGAGTTGCAATGCCAAAGGAGGAATTTGTCAGTGCCTCCTTGAATCCAGATTCAACTCAAGGGGGACCCCATGGCAAGGAGAACAAGGGTCTTTTGCTTCTTAATTGGTGTGCAAATGATTGGCGTTTGGGGCTGGGTGGTTCTTCCTGCCCTTGCAATTAATCATATATGGCCTTTTCCATACAACTCTGGAAAAAATAGAGGAATCCTGTTCTCCTTGCACTTTCATCCTCTCACACAACAAAATTGATTAGCGTGGCTGATGGTAGCAGTCCATTGCTGTCAGCAATGCTGTGTTGGGGGTATCGGATGATATCCACTTATACTGCTGCTGCCATTCAGTTATTTGATTTATAAAGAATACAATCTTTTATTTTACCAGTATGGTTTACAATAAATATATCATACAAGTGTCTCTTAAAAGCAAGAAACATGAAAGTACACATGCCATATAATTAAAATTGGGGAATGAGCTCTTCAGTTAAAAAGGGAAGAACAGTGCAATGTCACTGTGGCCAGAATTATGTAAGGTTTGCATAACTTGTCACTATTAATGACTCTTAATTAGCAAAGTGTTGGTGGGCATCCAGGTTACACAAGAGGATGTGTGACCAGGCCCATGACAAAAGTGCTTTCTAGCACCTCATCAAATAGCCGCAGTTACCTGCGGTAAGTTATGCAACCATTATGTGGACATCAGTAGGATCTTGGCCACTGAGTTAAAAAACCCCACCAATGGAACAAAAAGGCCCTTTCTTTCTTATCTGGGACAAAATCAGAAAGGAACTGTTCTTTCCTCCCTGAAATGGGAAATCCACAGTTGAGTTGCAACTTGTCACAACAAAGCCTTGTCGCCTTAGTTTCTAAAGGTAGTGGGAGGGCCTTCAGCCTCAGAGGCCTCAGAAGACGATGAAGCTTTATTCATTATCACCTGCTTTGTTCACCTTGGAACCCATCAAGGGGTGCTTCTGGAGTGGAAGGATTGTCCAACAGGATGCTATCATTGCCCCGGGGGGGGGGGGTTGCTCAGGTTCAGTTCTCACATTATTTGGGGTGGGGGAGGTGGCTTTTCAGGTATCCTCTGATGATGAAGATAAATTAATAGTCCGGTTCATATTCAGATGGAGATGGTCTTGCCTCCAAACCAGCTATGGCTTTCTAGGTCAGAACCAACACCATGAATTGTGCCTAAAAGCCAGGAGAACATATAGCCATGGATTAGGAGTGTGCCTGCTCGGCTTTCCTAGGCTGCAGATTTGCACAAAGCCTTCTGCACCTAAAGTCTACCTAGGCCTCTCTGTCAACAAACTCGGAGAAGGTGGGATGGTGCTGGCAACAGCTAGTGGACAAACTGGCACCATACTGATTGCCACCAGAAATGTATTGCATAGTAGACCGAGGCAGGAGGGAAGGGATCGATAACAGGCTTCTCCTTCTTTTTTCTTTCCAGTTACCACCTCCCTACGAGCAAGCCCTGCAGTATCCTGCAGCCTTATCAGGAACTGAAGTAGGTTCAGCCTTGTCAGCCGGACAAAGCTTGCCAGATATGCTCCAAGCATCACCCACGTACCCGGCTCAAAGAAACACCTCGGTATAGGCCAGGTGTCAACCTCCCCCCAACTTGTTTCTGTGGACAGTACTGAGTTTGGGACCAAGGTTTCGTTTCCACAGTGCTGTTTGCCAAACCTCCTTTCCCCCCGATGCTGCCATAGCTGGGCAAGACTCTGCAAAGCTGCCATGAAGCTGCGTGGGTGGCATTTGCCCTGGCCATTCCAGCTAGTGCTGCAGCAATGAGACTCAACACTGGAAGACCTTCACATATGTCTGGAAGTAACCTTGAGCAACTAAACCAACAGCTTGGGGAAGTTATGGTCCCTTGTTTTTAGAAACGTTGTAGGCCAAAGAACTTACTTTGGTCGGGGTCAATTACCTCAGGGGTATCATCTTGCCCTAGGAATCTGTAAGCCAGGCAGAAGGACTCCAGGGAATCGGGATCTCTGTTGGGTGTCCTGGAAGCCAGATACTAAACCATACCACTAAAACAAACCCGTCACTTTAAAGAGACAATGGAAGATTTCCTGTCCCAATAGCATCACTGGAGGTAGCTGCAGCATTTAACAAGAACCCCTGTGAGAGTAGCAGGGGCAGTGTTTCTGTGGTCTATTTGCTCTTCTTACAGCTGTCCTCACAGAACAAGGATTGGGGGGGGGGGGGCTTCAGGAGACAGAATGAATGTATTTTGCCCTCTGGCTCACTGAATCAACCCACCCTAACATGGGCCTCGGAAAGTTTCCATGGGGTCCTCTGCCAGTAGCTCCCTTCCCACCTTTCCTCTTTCCCAGGGGCCAGACAAGGTTTAGAACAAGGAAGACACTAATCCTTCTGCAGAAAACTTCTCACCTCAAGAAGACTGGAGTTTGGGGCTAAGCCATATGAGAAGACAGGGAGATACACATCAGAATTCCTCTCTACCCCAACTGTGGGTGGGGGGTTGCAGGGAGGAGGTAGAGATGGCTATCTTTGTTCCCTCCCTTCATTGTTTATGCTCCTTGATTATTCATTAGAGATCGGACAATCTTAACCAAGCTTGAAACTGATTTTTGTTATTTGGGTCTTTTTGTATTTGACAAAAAAAAAAGCATTCAACATGTTTCTAGTGCTATTGTATTGAAACTAAAACAATCAGGAAATACTTGCAGTCTCTTCTCCGGTTCAACAATGTCAGCCAAACCAAACTGTTTTTAGAGTTATGACTATGCATGTTGTTTCCCAGGCTCCTGTGGAACTAACAAAAAGTCAAGAATACACAGTAGCTGAACTCCTCTTGCTTAGTGTAGCAAGTCATAACAAGAGCAGGTGCATTGAATTGGTAGGGATTTGGCCAGAACAGTCCTCTCTGTAAGTTTAACTGATACGCTGGGTCTACTCTGGTTGTGATTCAGTATGCTGTAACCAATAGAACTTCAGCCACTGTTTTGTCCAGGATTCATATTCCATGTGAACATTCGGAAGAACTTCATGACGGTTAGAGCTGTTCAGCAGTGGAATATGCCGCTGCCATGGAGGGTGGTGGAGTCTCCTTCTTTGGAGGTTTTTAAGCAGAGCCTGGATGGCCACCTGTCGGAAATACTGTGGTGGGGGGTTCCTGCATGGCAGGGGGTTGGACTGGATGGCCCTTGAGGTCTCTCTTCCAACTCTACGATTCACTCCCCTCCCCCAATGTGTTCCATCAAGACCAGAACACAAACAGTTGCTGTGAGTGTGCAGGAGAGGAAAAGCCCCCCAAGGAGGACAAGGCTCCCTTAAGGTGCAGATGCATGAGTTCAAATGTACTTTTGCACCCCTCCGTGCAGGGCTTTCCCACCTATGCACCTATTGTGCCCATTTTTGTTTTGATCATCATGGAATCTCCACAGGGACAAGTCATGTGCACATGCATGGAACAGAGCCTCCCCAACAGCGGGAAAGAAAATTAGAGGACACATTGGCAGAGGAGGGTAGACAACGACCTGAGAGGGAACCTTGGCCATGACCTATGCTGAGGAATGCTGTAAACTCTGGCAACATCTGTACATCAACTATCCCTAGCTAAGCATCATTGCAGCTGTGTTGTGTCGTTACAGTGGTGACCGACTCTTCGTGACTCCAAGGTTACAAAAGGTAACACTTCCTATACACCTAAAAAAGAATGCAAGGTGCCGGTTGTTGAGATGCAACTGACGCAAGATAAGAAGAAGCAGAAGCTCAAAGTGGTTGGGGCTGAATGCATGTGATGCAATGGAAGAGGCATGGGCAGTCTCTGACACAGGCAGACCTGTGTGGTGGGAAGCAGGATGGTCCATGGGCCTAGCAGCAGGCATTGCCTCAAGTCTCCTGTCCTGTGCTACTCTCTGCTCTCCATATCATCAGTCTATGGAGTAGATCACGCCAGAGCATTAGAGTATTTACTGTGGAGTGCGCTGTATGGCACTGTAGTATAAGTATGATTTCTCCCTTGGAACAGGGACAGAAGCGACCACCACTGCAGAACTTCAAAACCAGTCTCAAAAAGATAAAAAGAAAATAAAAGCCCACACATTGAGAAGAGCTCCAGCATCAACTTGTGAGCAACACAAACAAGTTGTTTAGTGTGCCCCTCTTATTCCAACTTGACAACAATGTGAGGGATTTCTGACCCCCCCCCCCCCCGATATTGTTGGACTAGTTTCCACCAGTCCAAGGCAGAGTAGCCAATTGTGAGGAATGCTGGGAGGTGCAGTCTAATAATATACCTGGAGCCACATGTCCTGCATACCTCCTGTAGAGCACCCTCTCCCAAACCAGTTGTTCCAATTTCAAATGATGGTGACCGGGATGGCAGGCCAACATATTTGGAGTGGATGACTTGTGGGAAGGGTGTTTCAAACTGAAGATCCTCTTCCTCCCCCCCCCCGCCCTCGCCGGCAACAAAAAGAGGTTTATGTTCTGTTTGGGACATTGCGATATTGCGATTTGAACACCTGTGACTCGTCCAAAAGGGTCTTGGCAACCGAGTTGTTATGGGTTGATGGGTGCTGCCTGGTCCAATTACTGAGCTCCGGCACTGCCAGAATCCTCCTTTCATAGCAGTGCACCAATTCCCCACTGCAACCTGGTTGGCCCTTCCCTGCCTCCTCAGGCAGCTGATTGCTTTCTCCCTGCATAGCCAATAAGTGGTCAGTTGCTTGAGGGAGGGAGGGAAGAGAAGAGCCAACCAGGCCTCAGAGAGGATGGATGTGCTGCTACAAAAGAAGAACCCCAGCAGCCGAGCCTGGTTAAGTGGACTGGGCAGCTATTGGGGGGGGAGGAGGATGGGACTTGGAAACACCAGCCAGGTGGTGCTTCACATGACATGCTCATTTCTAGTTGCTATATATTTTTCCATAATGCCTCAAAACTGGATGCTATAGCATGGCAGAACACACAGGGCAGGGTATGTTCTGCTGGAGTGCCTCTTGAGCAATCATAGGTAGCCTAAAGTTGACATCACTACAAAATTTTGGTTTGCTGAATGCAGAAGACCAAGCCATTTTGTATCCAGTTATGTGAAAGACCCAAGAATTATTACGCCTGCATGTAGTGTAAAAATCCTTTGAGTCCCCTTGAATATCACGGTGCCCAAGTCACTATCAAGTTGGAATAGCCAAAACTATCCGTCCTTGGACTGGGTCTACTACCCGCTCCAAGAACAGGCTAATGGAGAGCTGAGCCTGAAGCCTCCTCCTCTAAACACAAGTAGCATTGCCATTCTCTTTTGGAAAACAGACTGTGAAACATATTTTTTTATTTCATTGGGGGTAACCAGAACATATCTCAGTGCATTCACTGGGGATGCGCCATGAACTGCTTTACTCCCAAACATCAGCCAGCAAGAGCAGCTAAACTGAAGAAAGAGTGGAATGACCAGGGCTGGACTCGGGATCCACCAAAGCAGTTCCTTGTGATCCTCTTGGAGACATGAAAGCTCAAAGCATGTTGATCAACTTGAAACTCCCCACCTCGCCTTTGGGAACTACATTGATGAAAGTCTTGTACAGCACGGCTCCTCTAGGCAAGTTGCAGATCACTTCCGTGGTTTCGTCACTAACAGGATGTGGCACATACACTTCCTTGGTGAATCTCACAAGCCCGTCTTCCAACGCAAACAGATTTTTATTTCGGCCAATCCCCACCTGATACAAGAGAGCAAAAAAGTAGTTAGAAAAGTAGCCCCTAAGACAGAGTACACACAGTGTCAAAAAGTTCATGTCAGCCCACGGGTAACTTAAACCAAGGCCACAGCTACTTTGAGAGCCACAAGGTGTTTGCTCAGAAGGCCAACAATGATGGCACCCAGTGGCATCCCTTGATCGCTCTTCATCACCAGATAAAACCATACTGGTAAATGAATGCAGTGTTACTGAACTAGTGCTGTTCACCTTTTCCTGTTCATTATTCCTGCCAGATCATCTCTCCAATCTACTGACTTAGTGTTATCATGCAGGGATGGGCAGAATGTAACTTCGTATAATTTACATCATTCACCAGTAACAAAAATAGAAGACATTTATCTCCCCTACTTCAGTTAGGGTGCTGGAACCCTGGTTTGTAGCTACCGGATTATTTGTATATGAAGGTGATCCCAGTATCTTGTGGCTCACTGAACGCCGCAATGTTTAATTGCTTCCAATTATTCAATTGTATTTTAATTAGTGCATAGCTTTATTGTTTTTTAGCATATGACTTATTATGCTTATACTATACAGTACGGTACTTCTATTCTACTTCTAGTCTTATACTTAGTGTATTGAGCCACCTTGGGTCCCCGTATCAGGAGAAAAGTGGCCTATAAATAAAACAAAGCAAAAATATTATCTCTACTAGAACAAAACCAGGAACAGGCTGTGGTACTGATCATGAGCTATTAATATAAAAAATTAAAATGAAGCTGGAAAAGTGCCAAAATATTATGTTCACATGAAGAATAGATATTTCTAAATTCATTTAATTCAAACCAGAAGAACTGTGGGTTCAGATCAGATACATTATTATGGAGGAGTGCAAAAAAGGACTATTCATGTAGTAAAAAGAAAATAGAAACTTAAAATTGTTAAAGACAGGCAAGAACCAAGAAGTAAAAGGTGAAGTAGTAGGACAAGAATTTTGAATGTTACTGTGCAACAACTACTGTATCACAAAAACTACTACTGTACTGTAAGGAACAAAGACAGCTACAATGATCAATATAATGAAACAGAACAACAATAGGGGAAAAGCAAGGGGCTTCTACCATAAGATGTAAGAAATAAAAGGGAAACTGAAGCCTAGGAGAAGGATGATATTGCAATTCAAAATTACAGATACTTAATGTCAAAATCCTAACAAGAACATGACAACAAACAGGGAAGACAAAAGAATGGCTGACCGATTTGAAACATTCAATATACCTCCCAAGAAACAAGATGTCAAGGAGGGCAAGCAAAATGATACTCTATATGTTGCAACAAAAACTTTTAACAAAGTTTGCTTTGTTATAAAAGTATTATGATAATAAAAGTAATTTCCATGCAAAGTTTTGTTTGAAAAAACATTTAAAGCACATTAAATGTGCCTTTTCCCCACTTTGTATACCTCTATTCAAATATTTATGGGCTGTTAGCACATTTAAATTTTCATTTGGCAAATATAAGCAAATAAACATTCTAACTTAAATCGTACTGTACTTTATATTAGAAAAATTTTCAGAACATTCTCCCATGCAAAATTTCTATAGAAAAGTTGCCACACTGTCTGTTGGGAATGCCTAAATGACTTACATGAGCACCTGGGTGCCAGCGGATCACTCTTTGTGTTGCCAATATGTTGCCTGCATGAACAAACTCTCCTGCAAAAATGGATAAAATTAGGGACATAAACTCTTCATGGATATCCATCAAAATATATTTATATATAACTGGACATCAGAGCATCCCCATCAATCTCCCCTGCATATATGCATGGTTAAAAACTCCATGAGAAAAAACAAATTAAAAACAGAACATATTAACCACCATGTAAAAAATTCTTAAAATCTCTACCTTAGATGCAGGAATCCTAAAACTCTACCGATTACAATAAAACTTTCCTTACAGGCTTGTTTAGTGAGAATACAGTACCTTTCTTTTCAAGCAGGGTTTTAAGCAGTCAGTGGCCAATAAGAAAGGGATTCTCAAGAGAGTGCGTTCCACAGCCTGGGAGCAGCCACTAAGGAGGCCCTCTCTCTCACATTCTCACTAAACAAGCCTGTAACGACGGGGGACTAAGTGAAGCTCAAGCACCGCCCCCCCCCCCAAAAAAAAGATCTTAAGAGCCAAACAGGCTCATATGAAGTGAGACAGTGGTCCCCTGCCATTTCGCAGTTCACATACTGCAGTCCCTGTATATCGCAGGACTGCAATATATGAAAGGCAAGGGCCCCTGGGGTAAGCTGCTTGGGCCTGTTTGAGGCCTCCTGCACTTACCCCAGGCCTGGTACTGCCCTGAACAGGTCTCCAACGAGCTTCCCAGGCCTGTTGGAGGCCCCAGAAGTGGATTCCAGTGAACTGGAAGTGACTTCCGAAAAACCGGAAATGACTTTGGGATCACCGGAAACCACTTCTGGGGCTTCCGACGGGCCCGGGAAGCCCATCAGAGGCCTGTTCGGGGCAGCGCCAGGCCTCATGTAAGTGTAAGAGGTCCCAGAGAGACCCCCAGTCCTGACCTGACCCTGATCAGCATATCGTGGATTTTATTTGTTTGTTTGTTTGTTTGTTTGTTTGTTTGTTTGTTTAGCTTGTATGCCACCCACTACCCAAAGGTCTCTAAAATTACAATAAAATTAAATCAATAAAAACATATAAATACAATAAGTACAATACATTAAATCACAATCGCCGGTCGGGTCCCTAATCCCTACAATAGACGGGGGAGTTTCTGTACTGTCTTTCAGACAGTTTTGGCCCAAGTCATACAAGGCTTTATAGGTCATAAGCAGGACTTGGTTTTAAGGTCAGAAACAGACAGGTGACCAGTGAAGCTGTGGCAGTAGAAGAGTCATGGGCTACCTGTAATGAGTGCAGGTCAGCAGTTTGGATAAAGCATTTTCAATCAGCTGAAGTTCCCAAAGGCAGCCTTTGATACACTGTAAAATGTCTTGGGTCTTCCCCTACATGGCAGCCCCAGGTACAGCACCATGCAGTAATCCAGATGGGGATTAACTAAAACATCTGTTATGATAGCCAGATCTCAAGGGATGGAGGCAGGCTGGTGCACCAGTAACTGTGCAAATGCTAGGTGTGGTCTCTGCCAGCATGTTTAAACAAACTGTTACTATATTCCCAATGAGGATACTGAAACTCCCTGCTAACCTGTGTTTGAGTATCCTTCTTTGATTGCCCTCAAAAGCTCTTTAACTTTGCTGTCAGAGGAAACTTAGTGAGATCTGCCGCATACTGACTCAGGAGAATGGTCCTGTTCAGAATGCCAGACCGCCTGCCAGAATACATCCCTTCTTGCTCTCTCTGCAGCCTCCTCCTCCCAACAGATGTTCAGCATTCTGTCAACCCTTGCTAAGAGGGACAATTTTATTTATTTGTTTATTTTGCTCCCTTGGTTCCCTGCCCCCTCCCCTTACAGAATTCTTTTTTTGTTGGGGGGGATTCTGCAAACCTTGGGGTTCTGCTAGACATGCTGGTGCCTCTCAGTGGCTGCCCACTATTTGGCTACCCACCCTGGCTGCACTCTTGCTAAAAGAGAGAGCTCATGATGAAAAACAGGCCAAGCACACAAACTTTACAAAGCAAGGTGCGATGCGATTTATCATGCCTTCATTTCATTATCAAGCCTCTCTCTTCTGCAGGGGCTAAAACACTCTCCAAGGAGTGATGAAATTCATTCAAAGGCAAGTCTGAATTAGAAGTCCATCACTAATCAAGGAATCCTGTGCAGAGTATTAACTCAGTCCTGTCACCTGTGTGACATTTTCATAACAAGGTCTTCGCAAAGGCTTTCATGGCCAGGATCTGAGGGCTGTTGTGGATATTCAGGCGGTTTGGCCATGTTTTGGAAGTTTTTCTTCCAGTTTCTGTGGCCAGCATCTTCAAAGGGCAAGGGGTTCAGGGGAGCTAGGAGTTCTCTCTGTGCTCTGTTGTTTTCATTTTCATAACAAACACATAATCTTCAACATCCTGGAAAGAGCCTGCATGGTACAGCCAAGCTGTTAGCTAACGAGCTAGACTAGAATACAACTGCATGAGACTGAGTGACCCGACCCACCTTCATGTTTTTTGAGCCCAGAATGTCTTGCAGCAAATCTCCGTGGATTATTTAAGCTTTTGCTTCCATGATTCCTGGATGAAAATCTTACTGCAACTTCATTCAGCAGAGGAACAGGCAAAACTGTGTCAGAGAGAAACATCAAGAAACATAATTGTTCAGGACTAACATATTTAAACTGGGGGAGGGGATAATCTCAAATCAAAAAAGATGTGACCCTCACAGATGTAATTATGAGCTTAAGTCATGAGTGAGCAGCACAAAGATTAAATCTTAACTTTGCTGTGAGTCCAAATAATTGCTTTGCAAAGAGCTCTGGCTATAAGATATCTAGAGATCTATATCGATAAAATATTAAATATATACAAAATGTCTACAAAATTGGGGATCTTTTAAATGCAGAATTGCTGGCTTTTATATTTTTTAAGAGATCATGACAGTTGTGTCTGGTGCAAAATGAAATTATTTTCACGGGGCACAAGAGATCAATCACATCGCTCTTCAAGGAGGTTCTCAGAGAGCCACCTGAAGATTTACAAAAGACAAAATGCAGCCCTGCTAGCTGTAAGCATAAAAAAAAAATCAAAAATCTGCAATTAAGAACACAAAATGCATGCTGCTTTCAAAATCTCCTTTTTGCTCTATCACGCAAAATGTGACAAAAACAGGAAGGAGAAGACAGTGAAGTCGTGGTATCTATCTTTCTATCTATCTATCATGGGCCAAAGTATGCAATTTCAACAGTAAGTGATTTGGTGCCTTCTGATCTGGGATGCTCATCTTCTAGCACCGTATCTTGTTTAATTTGTTTTGTTTTGACAAAGGGTTCTTAAGGCATCAACAGGAACTGACTTAGGGGCGGCAAAGCAGTAATTAATAACCTAGTTAATGACACAGAGAGGTGGCTGAGGAGGTCTCTTTCCATTTTTGCAAAATCCAATCTGAAAGGACTCCCTTCCTTAAATCCCAGGCCCATGGACAGGAAGCTGATTCGCATAAAAGGAATGACACTCGAGCTGTTCCATTCTGACGTTCCCATGATTTCGTAATATCCTTCTCTAATCACGAGATTCCTCCGGCGTCTCTCTTTCTAGCGCGACAGCTTCGACCAGGCCGTCCGGCGTGCGACCTTCCGGCACAATTTTTACTCTTCAGCGGACATAATACTCAACCTCCTCCCCGCTTTCCTGCACGACCGCCTGGACCCAATTCGGAGCATGCACGCTTGCCCACTTCCACCCAGAAATCCCATTAAAGTTAGCATAGCACCACGGGGACCGCAGCAGCAACCCACGGACAAGGCGCGGCCGCGCTTTGCAGACCTTGGGGTTTCATCAACGGGGTGAGGGGGTGGGGGACGATCTACACAGCCTTCTCCATTCACGGCCAGCAACACACCCACACGTCTACCCCCAGATTCGAGCGCGCCAACTTACAGTTCCCGCCGGCCGCTCGGGTTACAGGGAAAAGCCGCCCGAGAAGAAGCGCCGCCGCCGCCGCCATTTGACCTCCCCTCGCATCCACAAGTCAGTCAATTCCGCAAGCAGGAAAACTTCCGCATCCGGAGAGTTTGGGGAGGAGGAGGCGGCGATTGGAGCAAAGCGGCCGATACGAATTATGGCCGCCGGTCTCGAACTCGCGGGGCTTTGTTTCTGTCGGAGGCAAGCGGCGGCCGGGAGCGAGGAGCGCACGGTTTCTGTTTGAGGCGGTGGGTATCGCTCCAGCGTGGGCGAAAGCCCCGTCGCCGTCCTTGGCCCAAAGAGGCCGCATAGAAGGGGTGGCGGTGTTGGTGGTGGTGGATGCACATGGCCTTCATTGCACGGGAGTGAGGGGAGGCGGCACTTTGTGCGCGCTCAGAGGTCGCCTCGTCATCCATTTTCCGCTTTCCCAACCAAGCCCAGCGGTTTTCTTGTAAAATGATATGCCGAGCTCGGTGCTGCGGCTCCTTGGCCTCCCTTGCCTTCCGCCTCCAAATCAGCGGTCATCCCCGCTTCTAATAATACGTGTATCGGGAAAGAAGCTTAAAAATTAAAAGAAACTTTCTTCGTTTGTTTTCGAAAATTACTGAGATGTGCGGCGTATGTTATGGGGCGGCGGTGGAGCAGCGGGGCCCCCCTTGAAATGTTCGGGGAGGCATCATCCTCACCTCCCCAGCTCACAAGCCGGCCATGGCCTTTGGGATTTCAAATAAAAGTACTGTAAGAGGGTTCCAAAATAAAAATCTTAAGGTAAAAACCCACTAGATTTTTATTTTTGGATAAAAGTGAAATATATACTGTACACTAGTACTAGTTGGTCTTCTAAAATAATATATTTCCAAATGAGACAAAATGGGTCATTCATAAGTAGGTATAGAGTTGTCTTATTTTGTATATTTGGTAGAGCAATCTTGTGCTGTTCTATTCAGAACCATCATGTATTTTATATCTACTATAAAGCAAGATCCACTTGGATTAGTTGCCTTTATTACTAGGTTTATAGCATGAATTACAGCCTGAAAAGTGAAATGATTTATGGTGCAGTCCTGTACATTTCTGCTAAGAAATAAGTGTCCCTTATTTCATTTGAGATTTGCTCCCAGGTTTATTCATGTACATTTTCAGGATCAGTGCTATGCAAACATGAGTGCAAAGGGTACTGGGAATTTGCTTCAGGTGTAGAAATCCAGGTGCTCTCTAAATGTTTTAAAAGAACTTCAACTCCCAATAATGCCTTATCATTGGTCCTGCTAGTTGAACCTACTGGGAATTGACATCTAAACTTTCTGGAGAGCAAGTGTTTCCTTATCTGTGTTTTTACTATTTCCAGCCCAGTTTGTGTAATTAATAGGGTTCTGACCATAACTTAATTACCTTACTTGAATTAATTTCTATCCTATTTTCCTTCCAAGACAACTTACAAAATTATCAAAAAGACATATAAAATCATAATAAGATATAACATTCAGGTGCAGTTAAATATATAATAATGTTGTAATGGGTACCCAGTCTGGTGTAGTGGCATAGAGTGACAGATTGTGATGCTGGAGCCTAGGTTTCAAATCCCCACTTGGACATGGAAACTCACCAGAGGATCGGAACTAGTAAAACCACTCCATAAATCTCTCACTTACATTGAAAGTCCTGACAGCAGATAACTATAAGGCCGCTGGTTTAAAATAATATAAAGCATGGCCAGCATGCATTAGAAAGAATATTCAAAAAGTGCAGCACCCACCATGATAAGATCCTTTCTCTGTACTCCCTTGAGCTGCCCAGGGGCTCCCTGGAAACAAAGGTCTTTGCCTGTAAGCAAGGAGGAGGCCAACCTGGCCTCTCTTGGCAGAGAGTTTACCCTACACTCAGGCTGGCAGCAGCCACTGAAAAGGACTCCTAGAATCAGCATCATTAACACGACTCTCAGGCCCACTGTTAAGAATGGTCAAATTGCTGTATCTGTTTTTTCTTCTTTTTTGTGCAGCCTTTGGATGATCTGCTACGACCTTCCTGTTCTCCCATTTTACATATACCACGTATATATAATATGGAGGTTTATGTATAACTTCATTAAATGATACAATATGTTTTTAAAAGATAGCGGTGACTTTATAGGTGGTTCTTTAGTAGATTGTGATGGAGAGTCCTCTAGATGTTGCTGGTGCTGTGTGTCTTGCATTGGTGCCGTTTAATGGTGACTGTAAAGCATAATAACCACTGCTTTTGTGGTTCTGTTCCATAGATGAGGTCCACTTTCACAAGCCTTGCTTGACAAAGTGGGACCTGAGCACCATGCTGCCAGAGCTGGACGAGAGTGATGGTGAAGAGCTCCCGGACTTCCACCGTCTCATCAGAGAGGCTCCTAAAGAGGATGGAGTGGTTGTGCTCGGCAACTCAGATTCGGAGGGTTCCTCCGTGGCTTCTCCTGCATGGAAAAAGCCCCGAGGAGCTCGGGAGTCGCCTAGGGCTGTCCCTGAGAGAGAGGTAGTGCCGGTGCTACTTAGCAGCGGCAGTGAGGAGGAGGAAGAGGAGGAAATTGTCCCCTTGGCGGAAAGGCTGCCTGAGAGAGAAGTAGTGCCGGTGCTACTTAGCATCGACAGCGAGGAGGAGGAAGAGGAGGAAATTGTCCCCTTGGTAGAAAGGCTGAAGAAGAAGCTTTCAGCTGCCCAGCCATCCATAGCGGGTGCTTCCTTTACTGGAATCCGAGAACAAAGCCACCAAGACTCTGCTGTAGGGAGCACAGTGTCTTCCAATAATGAGAAAACTGCCCCTGGTGGCTTGCAGGAGCCCCTTCCCAGTGGCCCAGGCGCACGGAGAAGAGCTGTGCCTGGAACATGGGAGTTGTCGGACAGTGATGAGGACTTAGCTTCATGGGAACCCAGGAAACAGACTCCGTGCCCACCTCCTGCTTCTCTCTCCGGCTGCTCAGTGCAAAATGTCACCCATCAGGTGACGCAGATCACCCTGAAACCCTTCCCCGTTCAGACCGACGCCAAACGGAGCCAAGCAGAACTGGAGCCATCCCGCCAGGCTGCCCTGCAGAGGAGAAAAGAACGAGAAGCTCAGAAGGCATCGCAGGAGCAGGAGAGAGAGAGGAGGAAGGCTCTTGCCAGCTTGCGGAAGGCCCAGAGACCCGAGGAATGTCTGAAATACATGCAAGCAGTGCTGGATCCAGGTAGTGTCCGAGCACTCGTGGCTGTGGCTAAGCAGTTAATTGTCTGCTGCCCTGCCCTCCCCCCGGAGCACTGACCTCTCTTCCCCTCTTAGGTCTTCTCCAGGTGGAAGGTGGTGGACAAGTGCTTACTACTCTGCAGGCCATGGGATGTAGCTGTGTGATCGAGGACCAAGCTATCCCCTTCAGTATCACCTGGAGAAGGAAAACTGGACTTGCCCAGGTAGGGAAGGGCATCTCCAGAAAGGCTGTTCTTTCACCTTTGGTCTCAGCTACGAAGGATTGTAGTATTTTGAGTGTCCCCACCCCACCCTGTGGGGAACTTTTCCTTTTGCCTGAGTAAAGTATGGTCTGATCTAACATGCTTGTCTAAGTTAGGGGATGGCTGCACATGCATTTGGTCTGTTCTGGGGACAGGCTGGTTCACTCCTTTTTGCTAGCAATCAGACGATGCCATTGCCAGAGCCACAAATCCTGTCCCTAGAGTTCTGCCTGCCTTCAGCTTTCTGGCTCCCTTTCAGAAGTGAGTGTTTTTAGGTGTGGGTTTCATTTCGGCTTGACTCCAACAGATTGAACCAAAGTGGCTGCCTGGCTGTCCCTTTCCCTTCAAAGAGGAAACGTGTCTCAAGATCGTTAAGTACTTTGGGAGAATCCATCTTGAGAAATGTGAAGCTTTCTTTTTAAATCTCCCTTGCAGGTCACCTTTGAAGAGGAAGGGAGAGGGAAGTTTTGCAGGGTTGTTTTTTTTAATGGTTGCTGACTGACACAGTTCATCAGTGATACTTTGACAGAGCTGTTAAAAAACTTTTCAAAACATGTTTAGTAGCACATGCAGAAAGGAATGCAAAACTTCCCTTCTCCCTCCCTCATCTGCAACATTTCCATTGCTGAAGATTAGAGATGGATACTTTTTCGTGTTTTGTACAGAGCAGCACTGCCTGGCTGTACCCAATCTCTCTCCTCCCTACCCCCCAGCTTTCCAGTTCACTTAATGGACTCTATGTGCCATCAGAGTCCTTCTTCATTGGTGGTACAGTACGCCAATCAGTGTTGGAGCCTAGCTGGCCCGTCTGGAGGCATCTGACTACTTGAGGAGGTGGGAGGGAGACCCTCCTCACAAAGATGATCGGCTGCTTGGGGAGGCTAGGAAGGGCCGTCCAAGCTCCAGTTTTGCTTGGTGCACCCCGAATGAAGAAGGACCCCAGTGGAGCGTGGAGTCCAGTAAGAGAACTGGCTGGCTAGGAGGGAAGGGGATTAGATATATCTGGGCATCTCTGCTCAAGATTGTTACCTGACTTCTTCAAAGGGGCAGCCAATCAGCTTCCCACTTGAGAAATCTGTCCTGTTAAAGCAAGGTAAATTGGATTTAAATAACAGTTTAAAACATAATTTAAATTTCAAACATTCGGAATTTTTGATGAATTAAAAATTAAATTGTGATTATTTTTTTTAATTGTCCATCCTGCTTTAAAATAGTCTTTCCTTTTTAAAGAGAAAGAAGATTTGGATCCTGCTAAACAGGGTTGCTTGAGGTGCAGTGGGATTTCCTAACCTGAAACCACCCAGTCCTTGCAATTAATGAAGACCTTGCACTGCACACCTCAAACACAACCTTAATTTGACCCTGTTTAGCTTGTTCCACTTGAGTCCTCTAGCCAAACCTTTATTTACTAAACAAAACCTTTTAATGGCCCACCATCCTGGAAGTATTTGAACTGAAAACTATTTAGCTAGAGGGAAACATACTTTTGATGCCATTAAATATGGCATGGGATGTCATGTCTTCTGAAGATAGTAGCTCATTCCAGCATAGCTCTCCAGGCCCTCCCCAAGCTTGGTCATCATCAGTACTGCCATCATGTTGCTTGGAGATTTCCCCAGGTTTGCCAAACCACTGGAAACGGTGTTACACCAATATAAAGCAGATCCTGTAGTCGTCCCATTGTGATCATGGCTGGTTTTGCTTCATGTCAGAGCAGCCAAACTCAGTAGGATGAGATCAGTTCCCCAGAACATTTGCTGGCCTTCTTGAAGATCATTTCTCTTCTAAAAGATTGGGCTTTCCTTGTTGTCCTCTGACTCCGGGGAATTCATGGTGGTGAGCATATGCCTCCTTTGTGTTCAGTAGCTAGTAATTCTTGTGGTATTCCCCTTCTTATTTTCTGAACTTTCCGTTTTGTGTCTGAAGGTGGAAGTTGATGATTTTAAAGAAGAACCCAACATTCTAGTTCTGGTGCTGCTTGAGGACTTTGTCGCCATGATTCGTAACAATAAGCAGGTACAGTCGTCTTAATGTAAGCACCAGGCTGCGGCTGAGCTGCCAGTGTGCCGCCCTGCAACCCACCTATTTAGAAGCAAGGGCCAGAATCGCTGCAGACACTGTTGCCTCTCCTCAGATACTTGCACAAGGGAGAAACAACAAATTCCTTGCACAAGCAGAAAGCCCTCTTGTGCCAAACAGGGAGATCTTTAGTGAAATAAATGGGGAGCATTCCGGGCCCTTAAACTATGTCCCGTTCCACATTTTGAAACAGGATTCTAGATAAGATCAGTGTCTTTGTTGATATTTTGCATATGGATCTTCGTGTTATTCTTGTACAAAGCATCATGTTAGCGAATATAATTAGTGCTCATACAGGCTTTCACCTATTGTGAATGCTTTGTTTAATTATGAGACATTAGTGAATAAAGAGAATTTGAAAGTTCAGCAGCCTGTGTAAGGTTTTAGTGGTTGCTGTTTTGTTTTATTTTTTGAAAGCTATGTATTTATTCTGTGCATCTTGAGTTGGAGGCTGGGGATGTTTGCTTGGGCGGTAGACAATTGGTTGACTTGGCTTGTTGGTGTGTGTTTTGTTTTTCCAGGTTTGCCCAGAAGAATCCAGCGAGACTCTACAGAGTTTTGTGGCTCATATCGTGACCAAAACCCAGGGGAAAACACTGGCGCTGGTTGTTGTAGAACTAGAAAAATATTTCAGGTGAGAATGTTCCCTTTCATTTCAAGTATTTTTGAGAGTGCTCTTCCCAGAATCCTTTCTTGCTCATCTCAATATTGCAAACTTCTTCAGCAATGAATTACTTTTGCTGGCAAGTGGTTGCATATTGTTTATTATTTATTTATTTATTAGATTTGTATACCGCAACATCGAGCCCCACTCTGAGCGGCTTACAATAATTTAGAATAAGCAAGCAATAACCAAACAGAAAGAACCTAAAACTAAAAATTACAAATTAATTTAAAGTTACAAAATACTGTATATACAAAATATATTGTTGCCCTCCATAAGCTGTTGGTTGCAGAGGGTATGACTCTGATCACTGGGAGAGAAACTTGGCGTACTACTGAAGGAGGACATGTGTGTGTGTTTGTGTGTTAGACACATTAATTAAATAGATTATCTGAGGAAGGAATGGTTTTAGGGCAGTGGAAATTGATTTGGGGTGGTCTCTGGTACAATTTTTAATTGAGGGGCATAAATGGCATAAATAAAATAATCTGGATGGCAGAGAAAAAGGTGTGTGTGTGTGTGTGTGTGTGTGTGTGTGTGTGTGTGTGTGTGTGTGTGAGAGAGAGAGAGAGAGAGAGAGAGAGAGAGAGAGAGAGAGAGAGAG
>JAHTLZ010000010.1:20992338-21009264 GCA_023846285.1 Phrynocephalus versicolor | reverse complement strand
TGTATGTATATTTCTATACTGCCCCCTTAGTGCAAACTGCAGCACCTGGGGCGGGTAGTGCATTTTGTTTTGGAGCAAGCTCTTTCACTGGACTTGAGCAACTTCTGTGCCAGCGAGGCCTGTGGAGATGTCACCTGTTCTAATCTTACTCCATTCTTCTCCTGAGGATGCAGATGATGTAGTAGTTCTTGTTTCAATAGCTCATGCACCTCTGCCTATATACGGCGGGCCCCCCCCCCGGGGGGGGGGCGGGGGGGGGTACCTTGTCTCCCTCCTTGGCTCTGCTTTCATTTCTTGCTTTGCAGCTCTCAGGGCATCGTATTCCCTTCTCCGGCGTTCCTTCTCTTCGGCTTTTTCCCGCTTACGCAGTTCCCTCTCTTGGGCTTCTTTTAGCCGTCGCTCTGCTTCACGTTTCTTTTCAAGCTCTGCAAACGGATAAAAACGATTCATTCGCTTTGGAGAATACCCACATGCTTCACATTACCGTACTATGAAGTCACACTTACATTTCAATCCCCAAGGAACCAAAGTTTTGATTGCAAAATAATTAGAATATCCTGTATTTTGCATCCAACACCATAACGGCTTGTTTACATAAGCAGTAATACAAGTATCATTTTTCTTCAATAAAGACAGCAGAGCATAGGCAATCAGACAAAATACCAAATGCCCTGCTCAAATGAGTATCCCTTTTTTAAAAAGAACAATGGGACAGTTTCTTTAAAATGTGCACACTAGCTGTGACTAATATTCATTCCAAAGGATCAGCTCTGATTTCTCATCCTCTTTTTAGTGAGATATGAGAAACACTTTACAAGTAAAGAACAGATTTATAAAGAAATCTTTGACAGAATGAATCATTTTTGAGGCCTAAAAGGAACAGATAATGAGTTGCTTGACCAGGATTTTAAGCCAGTATATTGCTTTGGGAGTAACGTCAGAATCTAGCATTTGACTACCCAGAAAGACAGGCTTCCACTCAGGCAAACACTCTTTGGAACCTTGAAGAAAGCAAGTGTTGATGATACAGATCAGTGGTTCTCAACCTGTGGGTCCCCAGATGTTCCTGGAATGCAACCCGCAGAAACCCTTTCCTGCACAGCGAGTGGTGGAGGCTTCTGGGAGTTGCAATCCAGGAACATCTGGGGACCCACCGGTTGAGAACAACTGATACAGATGATGATGATGATGACAACTTTGACAACTAGAAATGGGGAGTGGGAACTGACACTGCAATTGGAGATTGATTCAAAGATTGGGGTGGTTGAGTATGCACTGCGGCCCATCATTATCATCGGAAATAGATCCTATGTACACACTGATGTATATGTGCTCCATGGTATCCCCCACAAAAGGCAATACTGAGCCAATCAGAACTCCCCTCCCACATGAGGGTAACATACGTGCATATAGCCAATCCCCCTGCCAGGTATAGAGATGCTCTCTGTGCTCCTATATCAGTATGTGCCCAAGGATATCCCACACAGACCTTTCACATAGACAAGCGTGCCACCACCGTTACATAGCATGGATGTGCCATCTCTCCCACGTACGGACATTCAAATGAAACCCTCCAGGAATATTTGGAGGAAGAAAAGTCGGGTTGAGATGTTGAGACAGGAAGTGTTATCGAAAGCATTAGTAAGAGAAATGCCCTGTTCAAGAAACAAACGTAGCAAACAGCTACAGAAGGTTCAGAACGGAAAAGTAGTTTCGTGAATTCCTTTTAGCTCCGTCCCATTAATACTAAAGCAGATTTATGTTTTTTAAAAACTTAGTAAGCCATGCTGTAAAATTGTCTTCCTAATAACCACCCAAGTAAAAGGGTCAGCACAGTACTTGATCAAAACACTTGGTAAACTTGAAATGCAATCTTGTATATGAAGGGGCAAGAAGACTCTTAACTTAGTGGCATTGGGTTATGTGAAGAGGTAGGTGGCACAACATGGGTCACTGATTCTAACGCTGGGCAAAAGGAGCGGTAGCTGATTGAAGACCTAGCAGACACTTTGCCAGATTACATGCAAACATCCTGTTACTAAAAATGTATCATCATATGTGCACACAACGATAGCCACAGTCCTGTATGGAACAAACCTAAGTTTATCCTAGCCACACATGAATTATCAAGAGAGGCAGAAGACTGAGGAGTGTTAAACCCTGCCACGCAGTCTTTCATCCAAAGACTTTTCTCTTGGCAGACTTGACAAGCAAGCACAATATGGGAAAACATCTGGAGGAAGCTATGAAGCCATACGGATTGGGTCAGGAGAAAAGCATCTGTTCCACAGTAATCCACTGTGCAAACAAGCCTTTGCTTCTGGAGTTCCCTAGCCAATGCTCGTGGTACAAGGCAAAGAATTTGCCTCAAAAGCAGGAGGACTCTTCCCACCATCTATGACTGAGGCTGACCTAGGTTTAAATAAACATCTGCTGTCACATGTGCTGTGCCTGCAAGTGCAGAGACCAAATGACCCTGAAAAGAATTTCACCTAGCTTAGAAGCCACGTTCTTGAGGTTCAAACAGAATGGAAGATACTGTGCCATCCAAATGTACACACATTGTACATACAGAAATCACCCCTAAGGCAAAGCCACTTCCAGAAAAAGGTTCCTTTTGTACAAACCCACCAACACAGTTATATCGTTTATACAAGGATGAGATGAACATTGATTCACATGGTTTCATGCTAAAATGCTTGTGTGGAACATCTCCACATGATAAAACTCTCAGGCCAGGGAATTTTTGCAACAGGAAGGCAATGCGGAAGATTATTATTTATAATTTACATAATAGCATTCAAAATTAACACATGGAGTTGGCTTTAAAAGAGTGTAGGGTTTTCCTTGATGACCTTAGAGTTCCCGTTAGTGAGGGAAGCGATGCCATCTCAGTTCTTTATTGGTATTTGTACAAACCTACTTCACTTTCAAGTGTAATTGAAAACAATTACACTTGAAAATGTAGCTGACCCAAATTCAGATATAGGATCCATTATTAGCTAACAATACCCAGAAATAACGATCTAGCGCTTTACATTAACACCTCAACTAATACGTAATGTTACAGGTCTTAAGTACTGCTAGAATATGCAAATTTTATGTTCCAACAAAATGACAGATGCTTTGATGACAGGTTCCCTTGAATAAACAATGGACTACCTCCTCTTTCCCAAGCTGATGTGTACAACCCTTTAGCCTCTCTCGTCTATTCTGAAGCAAACAATAAATTGCAAATTATGCAAATAAAGAGGGATATAAGCCACGTGCTTCAGGAAGTGCATTTAGTTTGCCAGTCTTACCACGTTCTGCTTGCAGCTTTCGTTGCCTTTCACGATCCAGCTCGGACTGTATGGCCCTCATGTGCTGCAGGACCTTTGAGATTCAAGACATTTGCAGGAGATTAAGTTTCCAACAGACAGGAGAAGCAGAAAGAATGCATGTCTTTTGAACGGGCATTCAAGACATATTAAAGAAAGGGGTTTACAGTGGTACCCTGATTTCTGCTATGGCAGACCCCACCCCACACAAACCACCACCACCACCACCACCACCACCACTACTACTGACTTTTGTGTGTGTGTGTGTGCACGCGCATATGTGTGAGCTGTCTGCCGCATTAGAAGGCTCTTTGTGTTACCCGACGTTCTGCTGCGGCGGGCACAGAAAAGGGGAAAGGCAGTGGAGCTTTTGTGCCCACTGCAAGCCCCATTGCCTTTCCTCTTTCATACGCCCATCACAACAGAAGGTGGGATAACCCAAAGAGCCTTCTGCTGCAGCAGACAGCCCCCACACAGGTGCACACACGCTATAGAGTCAGGAGAAGGAGGAGTAAAGTAAGTGTGTGTGTGTGTGTGTGTGTGTGTGTGTGTGTGTGTGTGTGTGTGCGGGGGGGGCTGCCACCTGCCTCCCAGATGTTTGTTTGTGACAGCCTGACCTGTAAATAAAAAAAAAGCCAGCTGAGAGGCGTGGGGCAAGGCAGAACCGAGCAAACAGTGGTGTTTAAATTTTCCTGCTGCTTGCTGTTTTGCCTTGCCGCAGCACCTCTCAGCTGTTTGAGGTTTTTTTGACAGGTCCGGCTGTGAAGAGTGGGGGCTGCCCTCACTCCCCACAGCTGGACCTGTCACACAGAGCTTTTCAATACAAAGTGCCTCCCCGTGCATCCTGTGTGTAGCATTTCCGGAACTGGGGTATCCATTTCCAATTTGAAAGGAAATCATTGGAAATGGATGCACAGCATGCATAGGGTGGAGCTTCATACTGAAAGGAAATCATTGAAAATATATTTCTTTTCATAACTCTCTCTCTCTCTCTCTCTCTTTCTCTCTCTCTCTCTTTTTTGGAAATCCATTTCCAATGATTTCCTTCAGAAGTCGATCTGTTCATTAAGTCGAGGTAGCACTGTATTACAGTGCAGTTAAAATCCTGGGGGGAAAATCATGTCTGAGCATTTTCAAATCAGTCGAGTTGGAAGACATGCATGCTTTAGTCCAACTGTTCCTCCCTTGAGACACGACTCGCTGCCCACCACCTCTAGACAGAGCAGCAGAGCAGAATGTATCACAAGCAAAGGACAACATTGAGTGGGTCCTTTAGAGCACAGATGAGTGAAACAGGTGATAAAAGATGAATGTTACCAAGGAAGTAGTGAGTAAATTAACTCTGGAGACTTCAAATTCATCCACGGTTGGAAATCGTTTTCAAATGATATATGATTAAATTATTAAATGCTAAGCAAAGATCTTACCCTTATGGCAGCCTGTTTGCACTGTTTTTCATCCAAGCAATCTCCAGCTACCTTAGCCAGTGTAGGGTCTAGGGGGTTGTCCTTCAGATCCAGCCACTTCAAGTTCTAAAGAAAGGAAACAAGAAACAAAACTGTATGTTATCAGTTAGTTGCTAGAGTTTTCAAAGCTGTGCCTTCTGGAAGCATTCCATTTGCCATTACTACTACCCAGGAACCCCTAGTTCAGTGTTGGCAAACCTATGGCACGGGTGCCAAAGGTGCCACTCGGAGCCCTTTCTGTGGACACCCGACATTGCCATTTCACAGCCACCTGTTAATCAGGTTAAATTGTTGTATTGGGACTTTGCGGAAAAAAATTAGTGGGTTTGGAATCGTTGTTTGGGCACTCGGCCTCTAAAAGTTTCGCCATCACTGCCCTAGATCCTATGCATAAAGTATTAGAATGTTAAGCACTAGAGACGGCCCCTTCCTTCTGGAGCTTCCTACATGTTGCTCATTTTTCAAGACAAAAACCTGGTTTTGAAGCTTATTTCTCATAAGCATGTTTTTTTTAAAAAAATGCTAATGTGTATGCACTTATTTTCACAAATGCTAAGGAAGTGACACTTAAAAGGAGCAAAAAGGAGTGGAATAAACTACAATGCAAAACATATTGTATGAGCCCTCCTACCGAGCGGAAAAGCAAGGTGTGATTGCTCTGACCGTCAGTTATGAATGAGAAACAGAAACAGAAGCAATGAACTCATGATCTACTTGATTCCTTATAAAGATTTATTGTGAATCTGTACTGCTCTGGCTTTACACCTTGACCCTTTGGGGCCAGGGATGAAGGCAAGAATAGGAATGGATGAAAACAGCCTGTCATTTGTGTTCTGCGTAAGAAAAGTAAAGATCTAAAATCCTCTTTTAAACTGTAGGAAATTCCTTACTTACTCAAGATTGCATACATCATTTCTTAGTTTATCTTCTACTGACAAAGCATCTTCTGCACATAGAAACATGGATACCATTTTGCAAGTATTCAGACTAATGCAGCTGTTTGGATGAACAGCGAAATGTTTATATCTCTCAAAAAAGAACTCCAGTAGCCATGACTCAACTTCCAGATAAACTCACCTGGATGACTGAGAATCTTCACAGACATTTTGCAAGTATTTGAACAGTATTTCTCCAGAGCTAGCAGCACAGGTGTCAGCAAAGATCTGAATGAACCGTTTCCGACCTACTGCCGGAAATACTGTTAACAATTTGAATTTCTGGACTGAAATGCAAAATCTGACATAATAAAGCACAGGTGCCAAAAGGAAAGAATTACCTTGAGCTGAGCAAAACTGACGGGCAAGGTAACCAATCGATTATTCAGCAGGTCTAGGTGCTGCAAGTTGACCAAGCGACCAATATCTGAAGGCAATTGGTGCAGCTGATTTTTACTTAGGTCCAGTTTTACCAGGTGTGTCAAACTGCAGAATTCTGACTGAAACCCAAAAATGAACAAACAAAGGAAGTCCAAACATCCTCTTATCCAGCATTTGTGCCATCAATTGCAAACCTATACAGTATATGCCTACCTAGAGAGCAACACATTGGAAAGATGTATTTCTGTATAAACGTGAATAAGACGGTGGTGTTGCGAAAGGAGCAGTGACAAATAAAGTGACAGACCCAGGCAGACTAGCCATTCTCCCCAAGTACCTGACAGAAGAAAAAGGCCTCCTCTCAACCTAATGTAACCAACAAAAAAACAGAAACTCAAAACTTTTTAATGACAAAATCCATATAATTGCAATAAACTCATTAGTCCCAATTAGACATGGGCACGACTCGGCGAAATTTTCGTTTTCGTTTCCGTTACGTAACGAAACGACAAACGAAAATTGTGATGGAAATTAAACGAAACGAAACGACCCATGAAAATTGTGGTCGTTAGTTTCGTTTTCGTTACTGGCGGCGCGCAATGAAATTAGCTGTTTTAAATGTTAAAAAATGCACTGGACATCCATAAAAATGCAGTGATAATTATTTATACTGTCTGATAATACCTACCGGGGGGTGGGGGTCCTTAAAACGTGCATTTATGTCTTAGATCGCTGTATTTTTTTTCTTTAAGGGGAGTTGGGGACATTGACCCAAAATGGCTCCCAGATGCCTAATATTGATTTCTTGGGTATTAAAACGCCCTGGACATCCATTAAAATGCAGTGATAATGCGAGAATTATTTGAAATTATTACCTATCAGGGGGTTGGGGTCCTTAAAACATTCTTGAACCATGACATCTCCCCCCAAGCTCACCTGCTTGATACCATTCTCTGTCCAACAACCACTACTGGCACACCTTGAGCCCAAAGTTACGGTGCATTAATGCGACTATTCAACAACCCCTTTCAAATGAAAGGCTCACTACCTACTTCTGTCTGTCGCTGTGGGTTAATCATTAATCACTGCGAGACTTTTAATATCTGTGATGCTGATGTCTGTTCTAAGTAAAAGGAATCACCACTAGAGCTGATACTGCAATTTTACCCTGTGCTTTAATAACCAATGTGGACTTTGCTTAGATTTTTTTTTTAATTTGAAACATTTCTAAAACAGGGACATTTGCAACTTACGGGTAATGCAGTAAGATTGTTACAGGACAAATCCAAAATCGTTGCCTTTGGAAGGGCTGCCTGGAAAAAAAGCCAAAGAACAAAATTAATAATGGAATTTTACACCGGCTCAGTGGTAAATATTAGGGCCTCACTCACATATGTGTACTTAAGATTAAAACTTCTATCAGCTGTGTATAGACTGCACTCAGTAAAAACTGACATGCTAGACTTTAGCAGCACATCCAAGACTTTTACCTCCTATATGGAACTCTACACTCACTACATTTAAAATCTGTTAATGGATAAATCTTTGGGACATTTTACTACTGAATAGCTACTTCCATTTTGACATTTATTCTACAATTTAGATCCAAAATCTTCCACTCTCACTCTATTTCCTGTCATCCATAGGACACAACAGAGCTTAGTGTGGTACAGCAACACAACTTGATAACTGATTTCTGATAGAGATGATATACACACAAAGAATGGGCAAAGTGGGTAGCAAAATTTCAGCAGGCAGGCATGTCAACACTTGGGCTCAGATTCCTCACATAATTCTGTTAAAAGCACTTATACGTCTCAAGAACAAGCTTGGAAAGTTAAATCTGCTGGTTCATTTCTCTCAAATCTAGCCAAGATATTGTAAATTGGTACTTTTCTTTAAACAGTGAGGTTTTGCAAGTTCAATGCATGGTGGAAAAGTAAATTTTAATATTTGGGAAAAAGAACAAAACTATTTTCTAACATATTTCAGAAATTGTATAGAGGCCAGTACATCCACACAAATTAACATACCCTTACAAGCTATTTGCAAAGGATTGTAGCCAATACAAAAAATACTAACCAGCTCTTTAATTGGTACCTCATTGAGGTCACACAAACTCAAGTCCAACTCATTGCCCTCCAATTTGTCCTTTAGATTTACTCCTTTTCCACCAGATTTTGCCATAATCTCCAAGAAAGCAGTCTCGCGATGAATTTGGTGAATATTTCTGAATTCCTAAGGAAATAGAAAGATTACAGTTGCACATTTACTAAAAAGCAGCTCCATTAAACCAACAGTCTGCTTTGTACTTCTTAGGGTCACTGAACATAGATCAGTGGAGCTTACAGTAAATCCACCATTTCTCCGTAATAAGCACAGAGATTCAAGCTACCAATTGAAAACATCTGAACTACCAGTCCCTGGGCTAGCCATTGTAGCTCAACTTTTTGCTGGAAGATCGTTCCACAAGAGGAACATTCGGTCACTCTAGCCTTGAACAATTGCCAAGACTGCTACGGTTTACTCTGATATATGTGGGGGTGGCCACCAGAAGTTCTCCAGCAAGAGGACTTGGGCTTGATGTTTCAGATTGCAAAGATATCTGCTTCAACAGTACAAGAAAGCCTGGGAACTAGAGGCTTCCTTATTAACCTGCTGTGAGACACAAAGGGGCAAGCTGTATATTACGGATCATCGTCATCAACAGTTTGCCTCTTTATGTCAAACACAAACCCCTGGATGGTGAACGCTGACATGGACATAACACTATTTAAAACTGTGTAGTGCAACATCCCCCACCTTCATGGACCCCAAGCACTCGTACCCCAATGCAGGAATTCCTCCTGTGAGGGTTTGGACATTCTGTAACAGATCAAAGGATAATCTTTCCACCCAACATTGCAGCAACACCACATACAAGACCTTTATCTGACAATACAAATGAACCATCATTTATTTGGGGGGTGGGGTGGGCAGGACAGAGAAATGCAGCTGATGGAACCCACAGGATGAAAGCTTTATTTGCCTCTTGCCAGTTGATCCCAATAGCTTAAACCAGTAGTTCTCAACCTGTGGGTTCCCAGATGTTTCCTCCCAGCACAGCAAGTGGTGGAGGCTTCTGGGAGTTGCAGTCCCAGGAACATCTGGGGACCCACAGGTTGAGAACCACTGACTTAAACCATGTTGACGGCCCTATAAGGTCCTGTCTGCACACTCCTGCCTTGAATTGCCTTTCTTTGAAGCTGGCATACAGACATGTTGGAAGGACATAACAGAACCATGAGATGTTTGGTACTTAAGAGAGAAATACATTCTTCTATATAGCCAAGGTGAGGAGTCTGCAACCCACTGTAACTTCCAAAACAAAAGCACCAGGAGGTTTCCTTTGTTTAATGTACTAACAGTAGAGAGGGCTGCCTTTTCTCTTCTCCACCCAACCTGGTCAATCTTTGGCAACAGCCTGACCGGGTAAAACTTTGAGAGGGACTTTTCCCTGACAGCAGCGCACACCCACAATAAGAGAAATGGGCCGTCATCAATTTCCGACTTTCGAGATGTCAAAAGACCCACACCAAAAAAGGCAGGGGGCAGCAAAAAAGGGGGGACAAGGCCAACGTCTGTGGCAGTTTAGAGCAGTGGTTCTCAACCTGTGGGTCCCCAGATGTTCCTTGACTGCCACTCCAGAAGCCTTCATCACTAGCTGAGCTGGCCAGGATATCTGGCAGTCGCAGTCCAGGAACATCTGGGGACCCACAGGTTGAGAACCACTGGTTTAGAGGCTAACAGGGGTAGTATTATTCCAACGTTAGCTTTTGTTCTGGCCAAATCCAAGGGGTGAGGACCACCCCCCTCCGAAAGGAATGCGTTCGTCTTGAAAGAGCTGCGCTATTTCGCCTCGCCTAGAATGGTGCCTGGAGTAAACGAGCATGGCTACAAGACTCCTTTGAAGGAGGGTGGGAGTGGGGGTGGGCGGTGGGCGGTGGCGAAGGACCAGAGCCAACCCGAAAGACCCCTCCGGACCCCTCTCCCCGCCACGAGCCTCCCTGGGGCTGGTTGATCCCTGAACCCAACAGGTGAAGCAGGGGCATCTCTGGGGTGGAAGACGAGCTCGGGGGCTCCTGGATCCCCGCCGGCAGCTAAGCGCTTTGGATCCTTCGGACCCCAGCCGAGTGGCGGCGGGGCGGGAGGCAAACGAGGCAGCGGCGGCAGCAGCGACGTTTCCCTCCGCAAACGGGCTTGCCCGCCCCCGCACCCACCGACCCACCGGCAAAGGATCGAGCGAGCCAGGCGGGTGGGTAGGTGGGCGTCAGCCCCGGATCGCCACCGGTCCCTCCCCCTCTGCCCCCCCCGCCGCCGCCCCACCTTCCAGCTCTGGGCACCAAAGGGAGGGAAGGGGAGAGGGACCGGTGCAGGACAACCCTCTTTCGCCTTCGCCGCCTCCGCCCCCTCTCCACTCACCTCGCCCTCGCCCTCGCCCTCGAGCAGTCACAGCAGCAGCAGCAGCGCCACCTCGCCGGCCAGTGCCAGCCACTTCCGCACTTGCCTCCGCTCGAGCTCGTCCAGAGAGGAACCAGCGAGAGAGGCCAAGTGGTGGAAAGAGCGCCTCGCGGAAGTCGGGGGGGAGGGAAGCCCTGCAGCGCCCTCTAGAGTACTACTGGTTCCTCATCGGGAGTAGGAGGACTGCTAGAAAGGATCAAGGTGGTTGGAAACTGACCGGGGAGGAGGTGTGGGGGGGGTGGGGGTGGGGAAGCTGTGCTATTCCTGTACACGAGTCT
The DNA here is from genome assembly GCA_023846285.1 of Phrynocephalus versicolor. Lineage (NCBI taxonomy): Eukaryota > Metazoa > Chordata > Lepidosauria > Squamata > Agamidae > Phrynocephalus > Phrynocephalus versicolor. The sequence goes on along the minus strand of JAHTLZ010000010.1, from coordinate 20,998,384 downwards.
GACACGAATGCTTTACCCCGACCTCCCACTTCCGTCTACTACAACTTGATTAAAATTATAGTAATAATATTAAATTGTACTAAAAGACCTAGGTGGGGAAATCAGAAAGTTCTTCATTAATCCGACTGTCTCTTTGGCAGAGAGATGAGTGATGGAAAGGGAAAGATGGACATATTTCTCTGTTTGAAGTGATTTTGCATAAACAGGAGAGTGTTTCATACTCTCCCTTGCTGAGCCCTTTGCTTTTTGCTTTGCTTTGCTTTGCTTTTGTTTTGTTTTTTGTTAGCAAATACAGTATAGTCCTATTCTGGGATCTTCAGGATGGGATGTTTCTGAAACTGTGATTATAAGTTTCAGAATTCTTTTAATTTCATAAATTTATAATTATAAGTTTTGATTATAAACTTTGATTATAGGTGGGCAGCCATGCGAATCCACAAAAACTCACATTAAAACACAGCCATCATTCTTTAATGTGCCACAATGTGTTTGTCTTTATTTGATTTGATTTTATTTGACTTTATTTATGTTTTCTCTTTGATTATAGGGGTTTATCTGTTCCTGTACTTCATTGTCCTAAATAAAAAAGCTGTCCTTGCCAATTTGGGTTGGCTTGGTGGGAAGGAGGCTCTGCTTAAGAGTCCAACAGTTTAATCCATCTAAAGACTTTTTGGCTCAGGTGCCAATCGTAGGGCGTGGTCTTGTCAGTGAAATGAGTCAGGGTCCCTGTCTTTAATATTTTCACCTTCCAATTGAAGGTCTCTATTGACCCCGGGATTTTCCTGATTCTTTTCGGAATTTTTAAAGTTTAAACACTGTCATTCACACTGATTTTCACAATACACTATTGTTTTTAATTCATTTTACTTGTTGTTCAGTCGTTCAGTCGTGTCCAACTCTTCATGACCTCATGGACCAGAGCTCGCCAGGCCTTCCTATTTTCGGCTGCCTCCTGGAGTTTGGTCAAATCCATATTGGTTGCATCAATGACACTGTCCAACCATCTCCTTTCGCCTTCAATCTTTCCCAACATCAGGGACTTTTCCAAGGAGTCCTCTCTCCTCATGAGGTGGCCAAAGTACTGGAGCCTCAGCTTCAAAAGCTGTCCTTCCAGTGAACATCCGGGGTTGATTTCTTTCAGGATGGATATAGGTTTGATCTCCTTGCAGTCCAGGAGACTCTCCTCCAGCACCACAGCTCAAAAGCATTGATTCTGCGGCAACCAGCCTTCTTTATAGTCCAGCTCTCACTTCCATACATCACTACTGGAAAAACCATAGCTTTGACTATCCTTAGTTGGCAAAGTGATGTCTCTGCTCTTTAGGATGCTATCTAGGTTTGCCATTGCTTTCCTCCCAAGAAGCAGGTGTCTTTTAATTTCATTGCTGCAGTTGCCATCTGCAGTGATCAAGGAGCCCAAGAAAATAAACTCTGTCATTGCCTCCATTTCTTCCCCTTCTATTTGCCCGGAGGTGATGGGACCAGTGGCCATGATCTTAGGGTTTTTTTATGTTGAGCTTCAGCCCATTTTTCACTCTCCTCTTTCACCCTCATTAAGAGGTTCTTTAATTCCTCCTCACTTTCTGCTATCTAGTATCATCTGCGTATCTGAGGTTGTTGATATTTCAACAATATATCTCAAAAGTCATTTTACTAACGTTCCTTTTTTTTTTTTTTTTTGCTTTTTAGTTCCAGATTTTGTTATTTGTAAACTCCTTTGGGATTTTTGAATACAAAGTGGTACAGAAGTGCTCCTAAGTAAATCCATAAAAATGTTTGTCAAGGAGAAGGCCAGTTAGCTCATAAAGTATTTTGTTTTGGTATATGTACCACTATGCTATCTTCCATATACAACTGGTATTCTCCAGATATTTGTGATCAAGGTATCTCCCCTGCCAGGTAAGTATTGGTATTCTCCAGATATTTCAGACTAGAATCCCAGAAAACTCTGGCTAGCATGGGCAGGGCTCGGGTAACAGAACTTGTCTTCAGAGAGCAATATAAGCACACAGACCAGGATTTGTAATAAGCAGTCAGTCCTGTTGGACATTCATGTGTATATTGAAAACCCCCTCTCTCAACAGAGGTGGGGGACTCAGGCACAATCTGTCTGCCACTTATCATGCTGCACTTTCATCATTCCCCAAACAAATCAGAAGCACTTCACACCTCCACCAGCAAGGCTACACCTTGAGGACCCATACTTAATGGGTGTTGGGAAAGGTTGCATGGGTGGGACTGTCACACACCCAGGTCATTAAACATCTAAGGAGCCTATTCAGGCCACTGTCCACCTAATGAGCCTATTCAGACCAGGGTGATGTGAAACCAAAGTGAACTATACATTGGAGGCCTCACTACTAACTTTCCTGAAACTGACAAAGCTGCTAGGATGAGTAGCAAAGCATTTCGATCTCTCAAGAAAAAACCAAAGTCCGGTTGCCATGACTGTTGTGTATTGATCTGTAATTGCTGGTTGAAATAACTGCCTTCCTGTTCCAAAGGGAACAGGCCTGTTGGTTGATTCTAGTTGCTGCATTTGGATCCTCGATTCTATTGGTTCTCGCCAAAAGGCAGCCTTGTGATTGCTTGTAATTGTTCCCTCCAAAATGTATCTTTTCCTAGCCAGTTCTGGTGCCTATAAATGTAACTCCCTCTCCCCAGTCCCCAGTCTTGTTCTCTCCCTGAATAAAGAGCTGTTCACTAGAAGCTGCCTCCAGCCTGCTATGTCTCAGAGCTGAAATCACTGCTGAAATCACTATCCCCATGCTACAATAATGACTCGACTTCCAGATCCTGTTAGTGAAAACTATAAAAAAACTCTTTATAATAAGAAATAACTACTTGAAAAATATGAATTAAAATTCCCTCAAGGAAAGATAAGAGTTTTAAAAAATAGACTGTACTTTTAAAACACAAAGCCAGGCTTTGCAATTCATAGTACAGGTCAGAGATCATATTTAGCAAGCACTATCCAGACAGGAAAAGTCTTATCTCAGTGCCAAACCAGAATTGACTGCTCTGTTGGGAAATTCCCCAAAAGTCATTTGAATTTTTACATCTGCACATGAAGTAAAAATACACATTCTTCAGATTGATTATGGCCAAAATCCAGTTTGTGTTCATCTAATGTTCCTACAGTTTGGTGTGGCTAAGAAATGAAGTGATGGGACGCACCCCAATTGTGTGCCTAGCCATGCGGCCAATTGTGCAATGAAGGGGTAGCCCAGGACCTCATCAATTAGCTCCAGCATGTTAGGCCCTACTCACACCTACCAAAGAACCCTAGTTATACTGATTCTCTTTATAACTCTGTTGTAATGATACATATTTTTTCAGGTATATACAGTATGTATTCATTTCTTTTTTTAAAAAAAATCTATGAATGTGAAATGTTGTGCTTCTGTACTCCTGATTCAAAAATGACCCAACATTGCTATATTCCTGAGTCAGGAAATGACCCAATATTGCTGCACAGTTTTGTGGCTTGAGTTGCCAGCAGGAAAAAAGATGCCAGTCTTGGCATAGCAAAGGGCAGCCTGAATGTTGACAACATCCATAGCAGCAGGCAAGATGGTCTACAGGATATCTTCTTCTGCTCACTCCCAGTCACACTTATTTAAAAAAATGCTGACAATGCCTTTGTGTTTGAGTGAGAAGTGTTGATCTGATGAAAAAAAGGAGTCAACTTCTGGGAGTTTCACTTGTGTGGTATCACTTTGTGAATGGTATTGGTGCTGAGGGATTCCTGTTCAACACCTGGATCATTAGCCCATGGAGTGGCTCAGGGTTCCATGATTCCTCATACTAGTTCACTTATGCAGTAACACCTTGGTTATGATTCGTTCCGGAAACATGCTCAATTGCTCATAAACCAAAGTACTCATAAACCAAAAGCAAATTTCCCCATAAGAAATAATGATTCATTCTGGGGACTCTTACCATGGACGTCGCCCCCTCCTTCACCATCACCCCCTCACTGCTGCTGCCGCCACTGCCAGGAAACAGCCCCACTCCTTGTTGCCAAGGCAAGCGAGAGCATGCTGTGGCAATCAGGGCTGAGTTGAGCAGTCCAGGCGCCTGGCCTGGGTTCCTCTTTGGCAAGGGGGTTATGGCAGCAGTGGTGGCAGAGGAGGAAGGGCTGACGTCGACGTCAGTGACAGCGGGTGACAGCGGAGGAGGGGGTGATGGCAAAGCAAGCACCTCCAGTGCTCGGTTTGAAAGACATTGCTCGTCAACCAAATCAAAATTCATAAGAATTTTTTGCTCATCTTGAGAAATGCTCGTAGACCAAGGTACACGTAAACCGAGGTATTACTACACATGAAAAACCTGAAAGAGGTTGTCTAGAAATTTGTGGTCTGCTACCAACCGTGTACTGAGAGAACCAACTCCACCTGCTTTTTAAGATCTTCCCAGAGGCCCTTCTCTTTTCTTTTTGGACCACCTAAGCACAAATAGTATTGAGCAGAAGAGGGTATCCTGTAGACCATTTTGTGTGTTGTCAACATTCAGACTGTCCTCTGCTATGAAAATCCTGGCCTCCTTTTTCCTGCTGGGAATGCAACACAATACTATGCAGGAAGATTGGGTCATATCCTGGCTTTTTGAATCAGGGGTACAGAAGCACAATATCCCACATTCATAAAACAGAGGCTTTTCTAAAGAATTGAATTTCCTGGTTTTTAAAAACAGGTGTTAAAAGATACATACACTACTGTACCCACAAATTCAATTAGAAATTTCCCTCATATAGAATTACCCAATGGAAGACAATTCCAGAAGATGAACTATGGTCCCAGGAGAAGACAGAAGTGAAAACTGATAGGATATGCCTGTAGCCCCTCTGTGCCAAAATATCTGTAAGGGCTGTTTTGGACTTCATGAAATGGTGAAGCAAAGATGTGAGTAGGTGCAACACATACAAAGGAGAAACATACATGTGCTTTAACCTCTAATTTAAGGTTGTCATGACAGCTCCATCAAATGCAGGTTGGAAAGCTACCGTATGTTCCAATTTCATATCCCTTTCTTTGAGTTAGGCAAGCTGGGGAAGAAAAGCTGTAAAAAAAAACCCCTCTATGAATACATTGTGTACATGTTTCCCAAAAGATCTCCCTTTGCTTTTTGAAATAAAAGAAGGGGAGAGAGTGGAGTCATCAAAGAATGTCACTAGAAATCAAGGTGAAAATAATCCGTCCTCCGTGAAAGGAAGATAGTGAAAAAAGAGAAGAGCAAAAATCAAGTCATTTTAAATGTGGCACAAAGACAAAGACAGCCAGAAGTGCAGAAAAATGAGTGCTCAATCAAGACAAGCCTGAACTCTCAGGTGAGCAAAAACAAGTAACCTGGACCTAATCTACCATGCACATATAATGGAAATACAAAAGTGACCAGAATAGACTATACTGCTTGGGAAATTGTGGTAGACCAGAAGGAAAAGAGGAAGATCTAACAAGAAGTGGGTTGACTCAGAAAAGGATGCCACATGTGTTTGTTTCCAATAACTGAGCAGAGCCTAATGGAAAAGACAATATTGCTGGGAGGTAGGAGCAGCATGAGGAGAGTAGACCCTAACGTGAGGTGCTGTTCATTTGCAAGCTCTTAAAGACTGGATATTTTGGAATCCAGGACCTCATATACAGTAGAGAGAGAAAAGAGGGAGGATAGGTGGAAGGTGGGTTTATCTCCCTTTTTTTCTCCCTATCCTTCACCCCAATGTTCTTCCATCACCCTGAAGCTGCCCTTGCCTGCCCTTGCTGCTGCCTCCTTACTTGCAAATAAACTGAGAGGAAATTGCTTTGAGATCATCTCCAACCACAAAGCCAAAACACTAGATTATTTGTTTTCTAAATTATGGCTATATATTAGAAATTCAGTTGCAATATATGCAAGGCATCCAAAATAGAATAACACCAGCAAGACAGTTTAACATGGCAATAAACAGTGTAAAGTGATCTGACTTATAGCAGATAAACCTCGCTTTTAACATCTCCCTTATATACAACTCTTGCACCCATCACAGAATACATTACATAATTGGACA
>JAHTLZ010000010.1:20979086-20992328 GCA_023846285.1 Phrynocephalus versicolor | reverse complement strand
TCCCACAAAAATATGGAAGGCCATCCAGCTAAGTATGGCAAAGGTCTACCGGAACAAACAAGGGGGATTTCAAGTGCTTCCACAAAAATGTTCAGTTTATTGCATTTTGCTAATCTTTCTTTTTTTCACCTCACCAGTGTGTGCACAAGACTTTAATTTAACTGTGGAACTTTCCCAGCCTTTAAATAGTTCCTTATAGAAGACTGAAGATAATTATATCTATAGCGTAAGTCTGCCCAAGTGTGGTCACCACTCAGAAAGTTAACTTAAAATTATTTTCAACAGATTTAAAATGTTTGAGAAATACATTTGGGAAGCACTTCAAAACTCACTCATTGTTCTGACAGTCCTTTGACATACTTGGCTGCATGGCCTTCAATTGTTGTGGGATTCAGACATTGTATGTCGGTTAATGTGTAACTGACAGAACATTTCTATTTGAACTTGAATGGGTGATTTGGTATTTTCTCTCTACTATCATTATTGCTAACTATTCATCTGTTACTGCGCTACAAACATGTGTACCATTTACATACTATTGTATGCACATTTATAGGATGCACATGCATTTTAGTGATTCTCTTCAGTAACTTCATTTGGTAATTCAGTCATGAGCTATTTGAAGTGGTAGGCCATACTGCTGACTGGGGTGAGTTACAGAGATCACATTACACCCCTACTAAAGCAGCTCCACAGGCTGCTAATCAGCTATCAAGCACAATTCAAAGTGTAGACCTTAATCTACAAAGCACAAAATGTCCTAGGTCAAAGCTACCTCAAAGATCTAATCTCGCAGTATGAACCGGCGTGGGTGTTAAGGTCATCAGGAGAGGCTTTTCTCGCCATCTCACCACCTTCACAGGTGTATCTCATAAGAACACATGAAAGTGCCTTCTCTGTTGCTGCTCCCAGACTCTGGAACTCCCTCCCACTGGAGGTCAGGACTGCCCCATCCCTGCTGTCATTCCAGAAGCAGGCAAAGACCTTCCCTGAATGACAGACTACCTACTATGTGACTTTTGTATGGATTACCATACATGATTGCATTGACTGATTTCATAAGAACACCAGTGTTTTCCATGTTGTTTTTCACCCCTCAAAATGGATTTGCATGTTCTTTGTAGCTCTAATGTTATCTTTTAATGTTCTAAGATACCTCTTCTAATTTCCTGTTCTTAATTTAAATGTCTTAAATGTTCTGGGTTGTATATTGTCCCTCTGTATTGTAAACCACCTTGGGCCCTTTTCCAAACAGAAAGGTGGGGTAAAAATATTCAAAATAATAAATAAATAAATAAATAAATAAATAAATAAATAAATAAATAAAATAAAGTCACCTCTTATTCACACCGACCCTATGAATGAGAGATCTCCAAAATGTCCTGTCCTCAACAGTCCTGTTCAGCTCTCTCAGGGAGTCAATCCCTCTTGTATTTGGCCTTCCTTTGTTTCTGCTGCCTTCCACCTTTCCTGCCTTCTCATGATGTGCCCATAAGCAGGGTGCCTCCAAGGATAGTTCAGGCTTGATTTGATCTAAGATCCATTTTTTTTGGTCTTTCTGACAGTCCAGAGTATCCTCAAGACTGTCCTCCAGCACACCAATTCAAATGAATCATCCCCCCCCCTTGTTATTTTCCCCTTCTGTCTAGTTTTCACACTCATACATGGTGATGGGTAAGACAAGAGTGTGGATGATCTTGGGCTTTGTTTCCAGTGACACATCCTTACACTTGATGGTCTTTTCGAATGCTTTCAGTGTTGCCCTTCTGAGTCTCAGTCTTTTTCAGATTTTTTTTGGCTGCAGTCTCCATTAGGGCTGATGATTGAACCAAGGTAAGCAAAAATGTTGTCGATGCTAAAGTGCTGTAATTCTTCTGTAGTTGTGATTTTGATCTTCTTCATATTCAATTGCAGTCCTGCTTTGGCACTTTCTTTTTTCTGCCACTAGGTAAGTGCCCTCTGCATACCTTAAATTATTAATATTTCTTTCCTGGATTCTTACTCTTCCTTCATCTGAGGCTGGCTTCTTCTGTATGTTCTGCATACAAATTGAACAGATAAGAGGATAAAATGCACCCTTATCTGCACCTCTGCAGATGAGGCAAACCATTATCTCTTTCCATATTCTGTGCTAACAGTAGCTTCTTGTTGTTTCACAAAGAGAAAATTATTTTTTATTCTGTTTGTTTACCACTTAGAGCAACATAAAATAAAAAAACTCAAGTAGTGCACAGCGAGGCCATGCGTGTTTCATGAACATACAGCAAATTTAAAATTGAAGGACTACATTTTCCCATCCTATTGTTGTTGTTTTAAACAAAGAGAAATTTGCAATCTGACAGGGGGGAAAGTGGAAGGAGAACAAGAGAGAAAAGACATAAACAAATAAAGAATAATTAAGAAGATATAATCTACCCTTTGCGACAAAATCTCTTTCTCCAACCAGTATTGTAATGTACTATATGTTTCCAACACAAACAAATTATTGTTTTCTGTACCAATAAAATTTCTTTTCTGGGACTGGGTCCTCTTTGAAACATATTCATCAATGTATTCAAGACTATAACCTTTTAGCCATGATGGGAATAAATATGGATTGCAGCTAGATTATTGGCAAAAGGTTCAGAGGAAAAACAATTAGAATGGATTGTCTGTATCTTTTTTAAACAGTTAAGAACTGTTAAAGCATCAACAAGTAGCCTTATTCTGCATATCTGCTGAATACAGTGGACCCTCGTATAACAAATGATTTCTATAACATAAAATCTGTACAACATAAAAAATTCCCAAGATAGGGGAAATTTGCGTAACAGAATTGCCTATGGGATGAATCTGTACAACATAAAAATGGTCACGATTAGGGATTACTGTGTTTTCAATGCATTCCAATAGGAAATTTGTATAAAGGAAAATTTGATTAACAGAATTTCATTTGGAATTAATTCCTTTATACAAGGTACCACTGTAATTTGTTTCAGTTAAAGTGAGGCCCTGAGATAAAGCCACTAACCCCATGCATGTTCATCATAAAATTTCCCATATTGTGAGGTGCAATCCTGTAGCTATTTAGCTGAGAGAAAGCTCCGCTAAACTAATTCAGGCCTATTTTGTGTGTGTGTGTGTGTGTGTGTGTGTGTACACACACACAGTACAGTACAGTACAGTGCATACAGTATATATATATATACTGTATGTAGGCATGCAGGTGATTATTTTTTTGTCAGATAAGTAGACTCTAAATGACAAAATACCATTCAAATAACCTTTATAATGGGCTAGTGATAGAAGTCTGTCTTGTCCTGTCTCTACCATATTTTTTAAAGGGCACTGGAGGTGGTTCTCTTTTAAGAGGCCTTCAGTGATATTCTTTCCTAGTCCTCCTGCTTTTTTGTTTCTCCCATCTTTTGGGATTCTGGGATGGCTAATTTATTGTGTTTCTCTTGCTCATTAATATGTGGTACAAGGTAGATGGGTTTATGTTACTTGTTTTGGGTTTAATTCTGTTTGTTTACTACTTAGAATAGTGTTCAGCACTCAGTCAACAGCAAAGATATTTATGAAATAAATAAACACTTCAAAGAAGGCCAGTTTACCACATTGTTCAGCATGGACATTCTGCTTTATGATGAACTGAAGGTGAAAAGATCAGCTAGTGAGAGTAAATACAGTGTCATCATTCACCTCAACATTCTAAGAAACATTTTGGTCTCCTGAAACTGGGGTACTATGCAAGGTCAGTTGCCCGATGGGCCAGTACAGAAGGGAAGTCGTGGATATGGCATTGCAGGCTGGAACATTCTGAGAACGGTAGTCCAAAAAGTAAAGGCGTGTTCAAACAGCAGGGAAGGTTCATATCTGAATCACATTGAAAAGTGTTGCTTTTGGAAGTGATCTCCCCTCAAATTAACCCTTCCATCCATCAGAGGATTGCTCTAGCTAGCAATCTAGCTAACCCTTCTATCCATCAGAGGATTGCTCTAGCTAGCAATCAAAGCTAGCAATCAATCTATCCTACCACTGGATCAATGAATGGGCAAGACTCCGGGTCAGACTGGTGTGCTTTTACATGGACATCATGTGATCACTGAGAAATAGCTCACAAGAAACTGTGCCATGAAGAGTCCAAAATCCAAGCCTTTTCCTGTTCTGATCACACCCTAGGTTCTAATAGGATTGCTCACATGGGACCTTTAAGTCATGAATCCAGAAAAAGTTATTCTGATTAAGTTAACTAGAAACTCACTGATGTGATCTCTCAGTAAACAAATACATATCAACATCATTTGGAGAAACTTTTCCAGTAGACTTAACCATGCAGACTCTAGGTGCTTGAAGCTTAACCTCTATCCATAGCCTAACACCTTTTGTACTTTGGCCTGCACTGTTATGACAATACATTGAGGCAACTGTCACTTTTACAGCTAGAATATTTACATTAGCACCCTTTGTCCCATAAGAGTTTATGCATCTTGTGGCTGTCAAATATGTTTCCTTAGTTCAGAGGCAGGTGTGTGAGACGGCAGCTCTGCCTTAATCTTTTATTGCAGGGGTGGGCGAGGTTGAGACGTTCCCGATATTCTTGGACTGCAGCTCCCATCAGTTTTAGTGAGCATTGCCAGTGGTGAGGAAGGATAGAACCTTCAATAATAACATCTGGCAGCCTGCATCAGATTGCCCACCTCTGTTATACTGACACATAGGGAAGTGAATGCTTTAACAACAAGAACTAAAAAAGCTTTAAAGAGCTATTCCTCTAGCTTAATTACTTACAGTCACCTGTTGAATTATCAGTGACGCAGGGAGGGGGCTGTCAGGCCACACTCTGACAGGGCTGCTGCTCAGGGTAAGTTAGAAGGTGGTATGGGGATACCTAGGCATTTGACATGAATTCAAGTTAGATGAACTGCACCCAAATGTATAAAAAGAATGTACACATAGTGTATAACCAGTGGTGGAAATCTAGATGCTTGCCATAGTAAGTCACACTAGAGTAGGCTCACTAGATCAGTGGGGATTTTAGTAAGTCAGTTCCTCTGTAAACTCCATTAATTGAAATAATCCTACTCTAGTTATACCTTACTAAGTCAAAGTAAATTGGAGTAGGAACTGGCAAACTACTCCAGTATTTCTGCCAAGAAAACTTCATGGACATGGGGTCACGAAGAGTCGGTCACAACTGTAATGACACAACACACAACAAGCCAAAGTAAATAATTTCAGTCAATGGAACTTATGGCCTATTCTACTGCAATTTACTACACTAAGCAACAGGATTTTGGCCTCTGAGTCATTGCTTATATATTTGGGGATTTGGGGGTAACAAATGAGGCCCCTGAAGACTTTCTGTAAGCAGTCTTTAGGTGTCATCCAAGTGAGGATTTAGGTAACTATGAACTGACTAGATACCAGAAAAAAGTTTCAGATCATGAAAGATTTGTTATGTGAGCACTTAGAAAATAATGCAGAGATTACTAAGAGCCAGTATGTTTTTCCCCTCAAAAGTGTGTTTGACAGACTACAACCTTGATAGAACAGTATACCATATCTTGATTTCAGCAAAGTTTTTGATCTTGTGTCCAGCAGGTAAAATATGGGTAGGCATTAATATTAAGTGAATTTGTAGCTGGCTGCTGGTTCATACCCATAGTTTTCTCACCAATAATTCTTCGTCATCTAGGGGGAAAGTGAAAAATGGTGCACTGTAGGGTTTTATCCTGGGATCAGCATTGTTTATGATCCTTTAAATGGATGAAGATAGGAACATGATACTATCGGCAGACAACACCTAACTGGGAGGGATCACTAATATGTACATTGACAGAATTAGTATTCAAGATGATCCTTTAAGTTTGGAGATCTGGTCCAAAACAAACAAAAATGAATTTAAACCAGATAAATTGCATAGCTCTACATGTAGGCAGGAAAAATCAGATGAGCAAATACAGGGGCTGGATTCTAAAAAGCTTGGTAATTGTGGATATGAAAATAATCTAACATCAAGGTAGACCATAAGGTAAAGACAAATCTGCAATATGATACAGCAGGAAAATCAATACAGTAGGACCCCGGTATCCGCTGGGGATTGGTTCCAGGACTTCCCGTGGATAATGAAAACCGTGGATAAGAGAAAACACAAAAAATCCCCAAAACTTGTTTTGTGACAGTAGTTTGCTTTACAACTGCTATTTGTGACAGTAGCTTGCTTTGCAGCTCCTGAATAATTTATTTAATTTCCCCCCCTGTCAGTCGTGGATAACACAATCAGAGGATAATGAATCAGTGGATACCGGGTCCTACTGTACTACAGTTCAAGGCTATGTCAACGAAAGAATAATATTTATTGATTTATTTTGTATTGTCAGGAGGTTGGACATGAAAGCCTTTGGTGTCCTTTCCAGCTGGACAATCCTGTAATTCTGTGAGGGCATACCTCAACCTCTAAGGGCTTTCAGTATTTTAACAATGGCATTTCACCTTGTGGGAGAGGGAGCAAAAGAGATTTAAGGATTTAGACCCCCTGCACTCGTTAATAAGTCTCAAGTTTCTAAAACGGAAGGATTTAGCGGGTTTTCTCCCTTTCTCAGCCGCATTCTGGAATCAGCACTCTTGCTTTTCCCAGAAAGAATGAGGAAAAGGTCCCTAATATGGTTCAGGATTACATAATTGTACAAGGCAATACTCTTACTGAACCACTAGGAATTCACAAAAGATTGCAAGTTTTCGTGGGTAAAAATCCCACTTCCTGGGGCTGTGCGTCAAGCTTTTTTTAAAATGGGTTCTGCATGGAAAAGCTGTCCCAGAAACCCAAGGGTAGATGTCCGTGGCCTTTGCTTTTTTCCCAGTGGGAGGAGACCGGGTCCATTCATACCAGCACCTACGTATGGCTTTGAATGGGAGACCGCGAGTTCGTGCCCAGCTAGGAGGCACGAACTGGCCAGCCGACAACCGCGCCTTGCCGTCTTCGTGTCTGTCGCGCCAGGAGGAGCGCAAAAAGGCGCCTTCTTCGGGTCTCCAAACCGCTTCCCCGGGCTTTTCCCCTCTGCCTCGAACGGGGCTTTTGGACAGTGCGGGCCGCCCTCCCAGCGCTTGGCTCAGCTTCTACTCGCCTCCCCTTCCCGTCCCGGTCCCCGAAGGAAAAGACTTCGCGGGAAGACCGAACGGTGGCCAGCCAACCCCTTGGGACGCCTCTCCCGCTCGCCGCCTCACGGCCGTCCCCAAAATACACTCTTTTAGGCGGGCTGAGCCCTGCCGGCGGCGCCGCCCCTTTCCAGCGCCACAACTCCCGGGGTGGCGGCGAGGCTCGTCCTTTCTTTTCCCGAGCGCCCGAGGGGCAAGTTGCAAGCGGGGCTGAGCGGGAGGGGAGCTGCCCGGGACGCCTCTGGAGGGAAGCGCAGGTGGTGGTGGGGGGCACCCATGGCTCCTTCCACCCCCGCCTTGTGGAAAAGAGCCGCCGGCGAGGTTTTGGCCGCGCTGGCCGCCCGCCCGGCCCGCCGGGCCATCCATCGGGTCAGGTAGGGCTGCCAGCGGGGTGGGGTGGGGAACCGAGGGACGACGGGGCAGCGAAGGCAGTGGAGGCAGCTGGCGGGGGTTGGGGGGGGGGGGGAGGCGCGTGGTGCCCAATAATAGCGTCTACTCAGGAGCAGGGCCCCGAGGAGGACTTGACGGCGTTATAGCGAGAGGGTAACGGTGTGGGCGAGCGGGGGGGGGAGCCGTGGGACAGACGCGGGAGGCGATAAGGTGGCTTTGACGGAGAAGCTTGGAAAGAGACATTTAGGTGGGGTCACGGGAGGTCACGGTGCATTTTGGAAGGGAAAGGCAATGCTATGCGCTCTTGCCGGGGTGGGGGGAGAGACGGGATGTCGGAGCTGACAAGACGCTATCCCAGGCTTGTTGGTGAGGATGCCTTTTCCCGCCTGCGTCGTCCTGTGCTTAAACCTGCCGCCCTCTTGCACGTCTGACTGAACTGCTGAACGAGCCAGAGAAACTTGGACACGAATTCTTGCTGCTTTAATGCTTTAATGCTTCACTGGGTCCACTGTGGGAATTAGGAGCCAGCATTTTCCCATCTGAGAAAGAGGATACATGGCAGAAAGGAAGTCCCGCTTGGAGGAGGATAGACTGAGAGCAAGACTAAATCCGACGTTTTACGACCACTTTCTTGCTCCGTGTTTCTTTAAGCCTGGCTATGACAAGTGAAAGTTTTTATCTCAGCTCTTCTCTCCGGTCTCTTTGATGGCAACCCTGAAAGTTGCTTCCTGTTCATGAAGGCAGGTGAGGGCTCAAACTGGAGTGACATGTGAAGTATAGCACCACTATCTTGAATACACAGGGACCTGTAGAGTTGTTGCTTCATGTTACACGTGTCTGGGGAGCAAAGAGCCCTTGCATCTGGCTCTGGTTCTCTTACCCCTGGAATGTGCAACTGGTGCTTGCCAAGAGTGATAGGAATTGTACTTCAACATCTGGAGTGTAGCAAGTTGCACACCCCGGTTTTATGCTGTTTATAACTCCAGTGTTATAAATGGGTAAAACATTGATGTTGTACTGTTCAAACTTGTAACTGCTATTTGGCTTGTGATTCAACCACCTTATACACCTATGAAGGTCTGGGTGCAACCCTGAAAAATAGAGGATTTGTTTTACCTGGGTGGACTGGCAAACAAGATCAAGTCTCTCTCTCTCTCTCTCTCTCTCTCTCTCTCTCTGCTTGCTTGGGTTTATAAATAAACCCCCATTGGGTTTCTGTTTCTAGCCTTATTTCTAGTTTATACAGAACAAAACCATTTTGGTCTCATTGTTAGCTTCCACCAAGTTACTTTAAACTTATGGCAAACCTTTAAATTGGTGGCCTCCAAAAGGGTCTGTTGTCAACAGTTGCAGTCAGCTCTCGCAAACGCTTCCTTTATTTTATTTCATTCCCCAGCCTCCATAGTTGCTAGTAGTGTGAAACTGATTAACGTGGGCCTTTTAAATGAATCCAATGCCTGGTGCATCTTTCTTTCCTAAAGCAATCTGAATACCTTTGGCTTTAATTTCCACAGGGACAGTATTGCACTATAGAACTGAAACACTTAACCTAAAATCAACAGAATTTCAAAGTAGTGGTAAAGGTCAGGAAGATAAGTCGGTTATGTTTTAATCATGCCTGAAACATTTTTGTTTTGTTTTTGTTTTTGGCAAGCACTGTATGCTATCTTTTTGGAAGGCTCATGTATTGCTAGGTGCAGTTACCATATTTAGTTACTATGGACAATGGAGAATGTTTCAGTTTTGTCCTGTGTTGGAGGCCAGGATTCCTTCCCCTGGGAGGATCTGTGTCATTTTTGTTCCTTTGTAGACATAGAGAGAGAGAGAAATACTTTTTTGGCAAAATGCTGCTTACAAAATATATAAAAGTGAAATCACTTGTTATTTAATTAAGCTTGAGTTCCTTAGTGGAAGCTTCTGAAAGGTTGGGAAACATACAGTGTGGCTGATTTCCTGTCCCCTGTAGGGCCTTAAGTATCTTTGTTATTCTCTCTGAGCATTTTGAATAAAATTATAATTGGAAGTTTGGTGTACTGTATAGGATTTGGTCTGTAGCAGTGGTGGTGAACCTTCGGCACTCCAGATGTTTTGCACCACATCTTCCAGAATTCCAAGCCTGTATTGCCTGTGACAAAGGATTGTGGGAGTTGTGGTCCAAAACCTCTGGACCACCACCACTGGTGTATATGATCTTCAGCCTATCTATACATTCATTGTGCTTCTTGGTGAACAAATGATAAATTAGTTATATAGTTTATCTATCTCTGCTCAGCCATAATTGGTTTAGGGGCACTGGACCCCCATTTAGTTCAAAATCCATGCGTAGATGTTACGGCCCCAAAAACAGAACTACAAAGCATAAACAGGTAAGTAACACATATACTAGCCCCTCCCCGCCATCCACAGTCACTTCACCCCCCTGTTCTCCTCGTTTGGATGAGCTTGGGCCTGTCTCCTCTCTGGAGGCCTCCAGGGCAATTGCCCACTGCCGGCCCGCATCCACCCCCTTCGATCCTTGCCCCTCCTGGCTGATAAAAACTGCTGGAGGGGCTATGCCTGAGTGGGCTTCTGCCATCGCCACCGCCTCCTTCAGCAAGGGGTTTTTTCCCTCCCGACTGAAGAAGACGGTGGTTAAGCCCGTCCTTAAAAAACCAGGCTTGGCATCGGACCAATTGGTCAACTATCGTCCGATCGCCAATGTCCCTTTTGTGGGCAAGGTAATCGAGAGGGTGGCCGCGGTCCAGATCCAGTCTTTTTGGAGGAACAACAATGCCTTGACCCATGCCAATCTGGGTTCAGGCCTGGCCGGGGGACCGAGACAGCTCTGGTCGCGCTGCAAGATGACCTAATCTGGGCGGCCGACAGGGGTTGCTCTACCCTGTTGGTTCTCCTGGATTTTTCAGCGGCTTTTGATACCGTCGACCACGGTATCCTGCTGGATCGGCTCTCTGAGGTAGGAATCGGAGGCACTGCTCGCAGTTGGCTTCGGTCCTTCTTGGAGGACCATCCCCAGCAGGTTCAGCATGGTGGAGAGTTGTCGGCCCCATGGATACTCCCTTGTGGGGTTCCGCTCGTCTCTCTCCCCCATGCTGTTCAACATCTATGTGAGGCCGCTGGCTGGGGTCATCAGGAGATTTGGTGTCTGCTGTCATCAGTACACTGATGACACACAGCTCTATCTCTCCTTTTCCACCTCTTCAGTCGAAGCTGTCCGGACCCTCAACCAGTGCCTGGATGCGGTATTGACATGGACCAGGGCCAACAGGCTCAGGCTCAACCCCGAGAAGACAGAGGTGATGTTCTTCGGGAGCTCCCCATCTGGGTACGGAGGCCCTCTCCCCAGTCTGGACGGGGTTTCCCTCCAGCTGGCATCTACAGTTCAGAATCTGGGCATGATTCTGGACCCGGTGCTCGCCATGGAGGCCCAGGTGGCCGCCGTGTCCAGATCTGCTTTCTACCACCTTCGCCAAATCGCCCAGATCCGCCCGTACCTAGATGGGGACTCTCTGAGAACAGTGGTGCAAGCGCTGGTGATCTCGAGGTTGGACTACTGCAATGCTCTCTACATGGGGTTGCCCTTGACTCTCCTCCGGCGCCTGCAGAGGGTACAAAATGCGGCAGCCAGGCTAGTGGCGGGTGTGCATCGTCATGATCACATCACCCCAGTCCTGGCTCGCCTGCATTGGCTGCCCGTTGCATCCCGGATCAGATTCAAGGTCCTGGTTTTAGTTTATAAAACCCTCCATGGCTTGGGCCCGGACTACCTGTCAGAGCGAATCGTCCAGCGATCAACCTTGGCTCATCCATTCCGGCAGTCGCGAGCGCACTCGCTCAGGGTCGCCACCCCTAGAGGAGCCAAGAAAACATCTACCCGCAATCGGGCCTTCTCGGTGGCTGGCCCTTCCCTCTGGAACAGCCTACCGAGCGAAGTGCGCTCTGCAGAGTCCCTGCTAGCCTTTCGCCGAGCATTAAAAACTCTGCTCTTTCGCGAGGCGTTTGGCAATTTAGTTTAGGGTTTTTTTTTCCCTTTCCCCCCCCCTCGCCATTTATAATGCTCGCCCGACAATTTGTTGCTGCAGAGCCTGCCTGTTTTATGATGCCCAGTTGCCTTTCCTGTTTTTAAATTGCTTGCTTTTATTGTCTGTTGGTATGCTGACTTGTTCAGCCCTGTTATCTGCCCAGAGTTCCCCGTGGGAAGATGGGCGGGATACAAACTCAATAAATAAATAAATAAATAAATAATGGTACCTGTACTTACAAATTTAATCTGTTTTGAATGCATGCTCATAAGTTGAACAACTCGTAAGTAGAGCAGCTGTATCTAAAAAAAATAAAAAGATAAATTAGAAAATAAAAAATCATAAGTAGAGCAGACCACATCTAAAATTTGTAAGGCAGCAGTTCAAACGCCAGTGGTTACCCACTCTTGAAGTCAAATTGCTCGTAAGTAGAGCCGCTTGTAAGTAGAGGTACCACTGTACATACATATGTGGTGGTGGTGGTGGTCGTGGTGAGGGTAACAGACAGAAAACCTCTCTTTTGATGTTCTTTTCCCTATCATCAATACTTTCTATAAAGTAGTAGAATATGCAATGTGCTTATAGGCCCTTATTTATTTTTATTTATTTATTTTAGAGTTTTTAAACCCACCTTTCTCCTTGGAAAAGGAACCAAGCTGGCTTACAGTAATGAGGGATAATATAGAGTCCAGTACAATTAAGACATGTTCAAGTATTGAGAAGAGGGAAATGAGGGTCATTTTACAGCATTAAAAGACACATAATTCAGGGAAATCATCATTCAGGGAAAGCTTGCCTGAAGAGAAAGGTTTTTGCCTGTTTCCGGAAAGACATCAGAGATGGGGCAGTCCTGGCCTCTAGTTGGGAAGGAGTTCCAGAGTCTGGGTATAGCAGCCAAGAAGACCCTTTCATGTGCTCCCATGAGACATACCTGTGAGTGTGGCGGGATGGAGAGAAAGGCCTCTCCTGGTGACTTTAACACCCAAGTTGGTTCATACTGTGGGCAGGGCCGGTGCTAGGTTTTTTTGTGCCCTAGGCAAGGGGCGGGCGGCAGTGGCAGTGTGGGGCGGCAGGGGGTGGCGGATGACGGGGAACAGCAACGGGCGTAGGGGGCGGACGGTGACGGGCACGGGGGGCGGCGATGGGTGCGGGGGCGAGCGGCGGACTCCAGTGGCCAGCGGCGGGGGGGGGCAGCAGGCTGACTAGCGCCCCCCTCTCCATTTTGCCGCCCTAGGCAACTGCCTAGTTCGCCTTAATGGACGCGCTGGCCCTGACTGTGGGATTCGATCTTTGAGGTAGCTAGGACCCAGGTCATACAGTGCTTTGTAAGTTAAGGTCAGCACTTTGAATTGTGCCTGATAGCTGATTGGTAGCCAATGGAGCTGCTTTAATAGGGGTGTAATGTGATCTGTGTACTCTGTCCCAGTCAGCAATCTGGCTGCTGCATTTTGGGCTCGTTGAAGTATCCTGAGATTTTTCATTGGTAGTCCTACATAGAGCACATTACAGTAGTCTAGCCGGGATGTCACTAGGATTGATGCCTTCGTTGTTGAATTCATGGAGTTTTTATTGAAATAAAATTTATTTAATTTTTAAAAAAATCCTCATATAACCCAAACCTTCCTGCTTAGACTCATGTAATTAAAGGGAAAAGTGTAAAAAGACAAGCAGTGCATGAGCAAATGCACTTCCAAGT
>JAHTLZ010000010.1:20946051-20979076 GCA_023846285.1 Phrynocephalus versicolor | reverse complement strand
ACACACACACACACACACACACACACACACACACACACACACACACCTCCTTCCCAGATCTCTTCTTCATGCATTAGAACCACTTTTCTTATGGTTCCTTCTTATGTCTAACTTCCAACTATTTCCAACCATCTGCAATCCGTCAGGTAAGAAATTCTTAGTTAAAAGTTACTGACTAGAAAATACTAATTATTGATGGCTAGAAAGTACTAAATTATTGATAACCATTTCCCTCCTCCAGAACATTAAGTAAGCATTAGAGTCAGACACGACTAGCACACATGTGTGGGGAACCTTTACCTTTAGCTATATAAGTGCAGTGATCTGTAGCCTGACTTGGAAGCAAGCTCTGTTGAATTCAGAAGTCCAACTTCTGAGTTAACATGTATGATTCAGAAAGAGACACAGAAAATAAGCAGGATATGAATCTATAGTAGGATAAAGATTGCAGCTGTACAAATCCCAGGGAGCTTTATATTTAAGTAGACTTGCTCTGTAACTTATGTACATATTGAGCCACTTAGAGAGTTTGTGATTTACCCATTCAGCTACTGTTCTCTGCAGAAACAGGAGCATGGGGATGTGTTAATTTTTCCAGTGGTATTCTGAAAATAAACTCTGTAACTGAATCTAGTTCAGATAAAGAGATTACAAGTATTTTTAATGGAGTGTTGATGAATTCAACTGTACTTATAAGGGCTTTATAAGTGCTCCTTGAATAAGGATGACTGCTGCCTAGCTTCACGTGATAGGTTTTCATACTTCTTATGTTCTCAGCCTTTGTTTTTGGTTTTTTTAAAAAAATATACGAAAATAGAGGACAGTTTGGGAGCAGCTTTGTAAACCCCTCCCCCCCTCCTATGAGATCGTATGATAGGATATGAATGATATGATAATAACAGTCTTAGAAGAGCAGGGATGGAGAGGAGCCCTGTGGATCATAAGAGGCCAGCCCCTGTCAAAGAGGCAGAATGGGGACTCCAACTCCCAGCTGATACTTAAACCGCTGAGCTATCCAGGGCTATAAATGTTTCAATAAAATAGAGTGAAATAAAGTAAACACGAGGGGTTGTGATAGATGGTGTACCAAAGGAGCAGCATTGTACTCAGTTTATCCTCAGTCCCATGCAAACAGTCTTTATCTTCTGCTTCTATGCAACCAGCCTCCTCCCCCACGTCATTCATCTACATTCAGGTTCATGAAACATATTACCGCGGTATTCTGCAAATAAGCACTCATCTAATGATCCGATCTGTATCAGTAATACTGTACAGGTTATGTACAAATGGTGATTGGGCTACTTTTCTAGATTGTCATTGGCAGATCTGAAGTGAGGCGGGAGCCAGCATGAAGTTCTAGTTTCCTTACTTGAAGGTTCTCTGCATGCAAGCCAAGATTGATCTCTTGTTTATATTCTGCCCTTTAAACTTTCTCCCCAGCACAGATATTCTTGAAATTCACAAGGAAGAAACAAATGCTACAGAAAAGAAAAAGCAGAGAACACTTAGTGGAAATCATTGAGTAACATGTGACTGACATCAGGGGTGCTAAGGTGACTCACAGGATTGGAAAAAAGGGGAAGGGCATGACATTTGGAAGCTTAGATTTCTGGATGTGATCAGGTTTCCTTCATCAATCTCATAGAATTGCTGGCAATCAGGCTAAAAAATATAAAACAAGCCACTTCCATCAAGACTGAGGTTGAAGTAAACCAGCCTATGATACATAGATCACCCAAAAAGATGCAAGAAGAGATTAAAATCCAACCACCTCTGGAACCAACTATTAAAATAATCAAAGGTGCCCCAAAATCTAACTTGATGGTCCCCTCTGATGATCCTACTCTCTGTACAATAACGGTGGAGACAGTCTCACCAGTGGATATGCGCAACAGCAAAGGAGGCGCATATGGTAAACAAGAATCCATCATAATTCAGGAACTGACAGCATGAAATAAAGATTGACAGGAAGATATTTCCTTGCTCTCCTGGAATATTGCAGGATGGAACTCCAAATACAGAGATGTTTCCTTCATCAAATATCTAAATACGTTTGATATAATAATGCTGCAGGAGACATGGTCGTTAGATACAATAGAACTAAATGGATATGTTGCTCATCAGCTATGTGCCATATCTAATAATAAGAAGGGCAGACCAAAGGGTGGTTTATTTATACTTACCTCCACTAAACTCCGCATATCAATAAGTAAGCTTTCCACTCATGACCAGCTGGCAATAGGGGTTATGATGTCAACTAAACAACATTCATTACTGCTTGTAAATGTATATATACCTCCACAAAGACTGCAGGCCCAAATAGATTTAATCTGGCAGGATCTGGAAGTCTACATTGAGAAACTTTTGGCAACTTACCCCAATGCTCACATGATCATTGGAGGTGACTTCAATGCTAGGCTTGGAGCTAATGAGGCTGCACTTTACGCCTCTTACCATCTATGACCCCCTGATAGACTGCCATTTGACACAGCAATTGCGCGTAGTGCAAAAGATGTTGTTAGCAACTATTCAGGCCTCTTGCTAGCCCAGACTATGCATCGATTAAATCTACACATACTAAATGGAAGTACTACTGGAGATATACCGGGAGAATTCACTTTTTGGTCAGGAGTCAAGATGAGTACTATTGACTACCTTATAGTTACCCATAGTTTACGGAACTCCATCCTAAAATTGGAGGTGGATGGCAAACCAGATAGTGACCATTTACCATTAAATTTATTTTTGAAATCACCAGTGCAATGTATTCATATTGAGGATGTTTTACAATCGAATCCCAAACTAATACACACCTGCACTAGAATTAAATGGACAGAAATAACAGGCAAGCTTTGTATGGAGCTACTCAACAATGATTATTTTCGTATGATCTGCACTACCCTTATAACAACAGGCCCGGGGAATAAAACCATTGAGCAATATGAACTATTAACAAAGGAATTAATCAACTCACTCAGTGAATACACGCTAAAGAAAGTGCGGACTGGGTCCTTTAGATCAAAAAAGTGGTTTGATCGAGAGTGCTGGGATGCTAAAAAAAAAAAACCTTATTGCCAATTTTAAACTACGCAAAGCAAACCCAACATCAATAGGACTGGCAGATTTACTTCAACTTAAAAAACAGTACAAAAATTAATAAGGGATAAAAAGAACAATGCTCAACATGAGGCTTGGGAACAACTTTTTGAGGCAGTTATCAAAAAAGACAACAGTGCTTTCTGGCGGCTTACTTCATCAGCTATGTCTAACTGTGCAGCACAATTAGAATGTCACATTCCAGTTGAAGTGTGGGAGGCCCATTTTTACAAACTATATGCAAATAAGGAGCCATCTGCCTTCCATATAGAGCATATTAAAATAAACCTATCAGCTTGGCCTCCAGTTTCAGTAGCTGAAATAACTGATCTGGCATCCCAGCTCAAATCAGGGAAAGCCCCAGGGTGTGATGGCATTCCTCCTGAGCTCATAAAAAGAAACATAAATTGGTGGGCCCCAATTCTGGCAAACCTCTTTACGTATATAGACCAGAATGCCCACATCCCTTTAGACTGGAGTACAGCTATTATTATTCCAATTTACAAGAAGGGCAAAAAGGATAATCCTGCAAATTACCGCCCAATCAGTTTACTAACTATTGCCAGCAAACTATATGCAAGACATCTCTATTGGAAACTACTTAGCTGGCTGGAATCAGAAAATATCCTGGCTGAGGAACAAGCTGGCTTCAGAACCGGAAAATCTACCATGGACCAAGCCCTGATTCTACATCATCTAGTTGAAAAATATACTAGTAAAACTAAAGGATCTTTATTCGGAGCATTCATTGATCTTAAATCCACCTTTGACTCCATCTCAAGAAATAAACTGTGGTGCAAATTAGAGGCCTCTACAATTGATCAGCGCCTCTTACTGCTCATCTATAAACTTCATGAAAATACCAATATGAAAATAAGATGCAATCAGAAAGGTCACCTATCTGACAAAGTACCCACACATAACGGAGTTAAGCAGGGATGTATATTGGCACCACTATTATTTAATTTTTATATTAACTCAATGGTTGTGGCCCTTAGTCAGGCTGATTTCCATCCCCCGAAGCTAGCGAACAGAAACCTCTCGGTGTTGCTGTATGCTGACGGTGCGGTGATACTGTCACAGACACCTATTGGTCTGAAGAGGGCGTTGCGTGCCCTGACACACTACACTAAAGAGAATAATCTTCAAATTAACTATGAGAAAACCAAGATTATGGTATTTGCAAAAAGGCCAAGACTCTACAAATGGGTAGTAAATGGCCACAAAATTGAACAAACTAAAGTCTTCAGATGTCTAGGCACAGTTTTCCAAGCAAATGGTTCTCGTAGGGTACACGCTAACTATGTTGCCCAATCAGGACAGAGATCAGCCTCTGCAATCCTAAAATTTTTCTACACCAAGGGTGGGCAGTATATCCCCACAGCCTTGAAGATATTCCAAGCCAAATCCATCAGCCAACTCCTTTACGGTGCACAGTTAGGTCCCTATCCTTCTTTTACTCCTATTGAAAGGGTCCAGTCAAGATTTCTGAGAGCAATCCTCCAGGTATCACGTTGTGTCACCAAAGCAGCTTTGCGGCTGGAGGTTGGACTCCTGAAAGTCGAAGCAAGGTTTTGGATAACCATTTTTAGATTTTGGTTGAAGTTATCCTTCGTTCCAAGAGGCCTAACCACGCTGATCCTACAGGACAACCATCTATCAAGTTGAATGAAAGCACTGTCTGCCAAACTCAGAATGTATGGATTTTCAGAGGACTGTGTAATCCAAATGGGCTATGATGCAGCAAACCAAATGCTTAAACAACGTATTATGGAGGTTGAGAGGCAGCATGACCTGGGGGCAACTTCAAATAACATCTCTTTGGATAAAGCACTATTGCCCTTTAAACCAGCCACTTATCTCTTCATGCTACCAATTAAAAAACATCGCAGGGCCTATACCCTTGCCCTCTTAAATGTATTACCATCTGCAGTATTGGAAGGGAAGTTTAAGAAAACTCCATACTCTCAACGCAAATGCCCCTGTAATTCAGGTGCAAGAGAAACTGTAACCCATGTTCTCCTGTCTTGCCAGTTTTACTCTGATATCCGAAGAAGACTCATTGAATCCCAATTAAAATTATTCCCTGGGTGTTCTGAGGCATTTTATACCCTCTTACTTCTATCAAGACAAAATTCAGACACTTTGCATAATGTGACAAATTTTTTAGTTGCTGCTATTAAAATCCGGGAGGGGAAGGTTTTAACAAAATAAGGATAGAACCTTAATTATCAGTGGGATTTTTCCTCTCTCCTCTTTTCCCTTCTTGCTCCCCTTCAAATTAAGATGTGAGTGAGAGGTGTTTACTTTTTCTGTTAGGCCATTTTAACTTTGTACCTAATTGTTTTAGAAATGTAGTATGTTTTAACTTGCTTTGGTATATAGTATTTGTTGGCCTACGGCCGTATTAAAGATTTCATATTTCGTATTTCGACAGGAATATTGATGCATCAGGCCTCCTAACCTGTAATGATAACTGAATATTCATTATATCCTTTGTAATAGTATCCATTTTATCTTCCATTCATTTGGCTTTTAAAAAATCTTTGGTTTAAACAGTGGCTAACATATCTTTCTGGACAAAAATGAACTTTCAGCTTAGTAGACATCTAATATAACCCAATGGGTGTTGTAATTACATTAGATTAATATTCATGCTGTTTACTACATACGTACTGTATATCAAAAATATGACTCTTCAAAGAAAGAACTGTAGTGATAAAAAGACAATTATATCTCAAAGAATTCAGACTCCAAAGGGAAAAACTATATAAAGAAAATCATCACTGGAAGATTGAAGGGAATTAAAAAACAGACAGCAGCACTGCGTAGACACTCAGTATTGTGTGAGGGTATGATCATATGGCAAGAAAGGATTGTGTCTGATCACAACAGAAAGGGCTGCTTTGCCAGGAGCAATCTCCCGTAAAGTGATTCTACTCCAAGCACATTCCCACCCACTCCTAAAAAAGAATAGTCCTTCTACTGGAACAGACATTTCCAGCTTGGGCATGGACTGGGTTCAGGCTGGAGTTCTATTGACTGTATATGATACAGGAGTTTGGAAATAGCTAGCATTGGACCATGCCACAAGCAGCTATTTCTATGTCTGAGCGTGCCCTGAGTAAAATTTTAGGAGAGGTAGACGTGTTAGCCTGTGCAACCATACCAGGTAAAATTCAAAGAAATAAAACATGCTGTTACTAACACTGCAGGAACCCTCATGTGTTTCATAGCTTGTTATCCTGTAGGGGAGATCTAGAAGGGTAGGAGAAAAATTAGGTTTTTAAAAATCCTTCATTAGTTAAAAAAATCCCTCCCCCATCCATGTTTTAACCATCTCCTTCTAAATCTAGCTACTCTGATACCTTCCTCACTCCAAAGGATTGGTCACTGTGACAAATTGACCTACTGCCACTTACTGCTTGTTCCTTTGGTCTCAGTTCCCATGGAAACTTCCAAAGTGGAATGCCAGCCTACTTATATGTGACTTGGCCTGGCCTCTAAGGGTTGCTGAGCCTCTTTACATAATCAGTGGCTTGAGAATTTGTGACTGCTGATTACAAATCAGTTTCTCCTTTTGTAATTTTTAGTAGTTAGAAACCTGGAGTGCTCCACAAGGAAAGGAAATTTAAGTAACAACATCAATAATTGCATTATTTACTCACCCTTCCCTTTTCATTTGCATCTTTGCAGGCCAATGTCATTGTTAGAAAACTTTCTGGGACCCCTGGCTATTCCTAGTCCTGTGGTTTAGGTAGTTGACCTTGGAGCCAGAGATTGGAAGTTTGAGTGTACCTTTTCCCCCCACATTCTAAAACTGCAGGTTCTTCATTACAGAATTCCTCTTCAAAGATATTCTGTCATCCTTGTATCTCTTCTAGATGTAGTAGTTCTTCAACATTTGTTTCCACCTGCTCTTCATGTTATCCCAGTAAGATGATTACTTCACGTCCTTCCTTGTTCTGCGTTGGTCGCAATCACATGGTTTTGTCCCTGTTTAGTCCCTGTTTCCGTTTTCTCATGGTCGTAATCTTGTGACAACTGTTACTTCACAGTCTTGTTCCATGACAAATTCTGAATTTGTCCTGCTTTCTTAACCCTTTGGCGATTTTTAACTTTTTGTTTTTTTTGTTTGTTTGTTTTTTCTTTTCTCCTCCGCCATCGCAAACTATTTTATTTAACATTGTTTAGCCTTGAGGTGCTATTAGGCTTTTAATCTGTTTAGTGTCATTATTATTTGATTATCTTGTCTTTTGTAATTTTATGGCTATTGAGGCCTTGATGTTTGTAAGCCGCTTAGAGTACACATTGTAGATAAGCGGGGTATAAATACAATAAATAAATAAATAAATAAATAAAACTTTTTCAATATTTCGATTTACTGGTCTTCCTGGATTTACACGTCAATGCTACAGAATTTTCAGGACTTTCTTTGATAAACATTTGCACTGCATGGTGTTTCCCCATAGGGAAATTAATGTTGAATGCCGCTTCAGCCGCTGACCACTAGGTGGACACCAGTTGTTGCGTGACAATTGTTACCAAAAGGTCCCTTGTCTCAGAACAGGAACCGGGAACAAACTGTGACAAGAAAATACCCCAACCCAGCGCCAGGTAAAGTATTGTCATGCTCTGATCCCGCTCTGGGGCATGCTTGAGACAAATTTCAGCTGTTGCACGACGGATTTTTTGTACTGGTCCGAAGCACAAAACTTACAGAGACAAATCAGACGAAAAGGAACAACCAAAGAGCATGTTCACTTGTTGATTTTTCAGCATCTCTAATCTAGGTATAAATTTCCCTTCAATTTCTTGGATCATTTCCCCTCTTTTGTTGTTATTTTATACTTCTTTACACTTGCTGAATTGTAATTGTTTTCTTTGTTCCTTCATAATAAACACTGAAAAGTATCATGCAGGATTTTGGTACTACTTTTGCTTCTCATCTTTGAAGGCTACTTCAGATTTGTTCACCTTGATATGTTGGGAGATGTGTAGCAAGGAACTGGGCCTTCTTTTTTATGTAAATCAGTTTTCCACCACAGGAAATCTTCATATGCTTCTCTCTTCTGAACTTCAGGGCAGGTGCTTGTATAATACTGTCCCTTGTTACCTTCTGTTAATCGGTTGAGGATTTTGCGAGACTCTAGATTTTGCCAGGACTTGCTCTGTTGCTATCCTGGTTTAACTAATCAAAGGAAAAGATGTGTATCTTTGTAACATGAGTATATGCAAATTATCATCGTGGAGATTTATTGTATAGTTGCTCGTGGGTGACTATGTATACAAATAACACTAGTGTTTTCCATGTTGTTTTTCACCCCTCATAATGGATTTTTCTTTTCTTCTTGTGTGCTCTTTGTAGCTCTAATGTTACCTTTTAATGTTCCAAGAGGCCTCTTCAAACTCCCTGTTCTTAACTTGAATATGTCTTAAGCATTCTGGACTGTATATTGTCCCTCATTGTTGTAAGCCACCTTGGGTGGGGTAAAAATATTCAAAAAGGTGGGGTAAAAATATTCAAAAATAAATAAATAAATACAAAGGCATTCTATCATTTTAGGTGTTTCTATACATTTGTGTTAAAATCATGTGGAGGTATGAATAAAATGGGAAGCAGTCCTGTCACAAAAAGAGCAGATTGCTCTATGCCTTTAAGTCTCAAAGCAATCATGTTAGAAGAGGGAGGGAAAGGAAAGGTGAAGAAAGGCCCTTTTCTAATTTTAGAAGTCAGTTTACTAATTTTCGCAAATATTGTGTATGATTTGTGGTTCTGATATTCGGGTTGCCGGCTTCTCAAAATATATTTACGGTATCTGCCCAACATATTTAAGCAGTCCAAGTAAACGATTTTCTCTTGTTCTCCTCCATTTAGTGAGATTACCTTTCCTACAGTTGTAAGTCTCCAATTCTGCTGCAATTTTCTTTCTAAAACTCTTTCCTGGTTTATTTACTTAACCTCCCCAGCAGTTTCCAAATAATAAAAGTGAATCCTGTTGAACATTTGCTTAGTGGTTTATATCTTTCTCTGTTTGTTCCCTCTTCTCCTGATCACTCTTACCCTGTCATACCACCATTGTCATGCCCTTAGCTGAAACTGCAATAAAAATGGATAATTTGTACAACTATATAAAATTTTGCCCTTCTTTGCTATGTAGCTTTGCACAATGTGAGAGAAATTTTCTCCCCTCTGCTTTATTTTTAAAGACGGGGATGATGTTGGTCCTCCATGGCCTGAGCTGGTAGTGCTGTCTCACCCTGGAAGAACTCAAGGATTCCCTCCTGTCCATTACTTATGGACAAAAATATAATATTTTTAGAATAGTGGAGCTGATTTTGAAGTACATCCTCTCAATTTAAAATAAGCCTATGTGTTCCTGTCCAGTGTCAAGTTCCCTTCTGGATGTTTGCAACAGGAGCCAGCTGTGAAGAATGGCAGTGAGCAAATGTCTATAAGTCCACATGCCAAAACTGCTTTGTAATTATTTTCCTTAAAATGCCTTTATTTTAAAAACACATTTATTTTATATTTTAATTAGAAGGTCAAACATTAGTAGTACCTTGGTTTACAAGCATAATCTGTTCCAGAAACATGCTTCTAAACCAAAGCACTCGTATATCAAAGCAAATTTCCCCATAAGAAATAATAGAAACTCGGATGATTCATTTTGGGGCCCCATAGACCACATACGTACAACACAAAATGCCAAAACCCACAAATGCAGTTAGCCAGAAGTACATGTCCGTACGATGGTTAAGGTACCTGGCTGCAGAATCTCCTCTTGTTGGGACCAACAACTGGATTTTACTCTGTGTTTTTTTATAATAAAGTGCAGTTTGTAGCCCTATACACACTTGACTAGCTGCCCCATGACTAGAAATGGTTTGAAAAATAGGATTGTTTTGAGCATCTACTTCTAGATGAAGAGGCCATTATTTGAGGCAGAAGGCCCATCGTGGTGATTTCCATGCCTTTAGTACCCAGTATAGAGTGGTGGACTGGGACTCTGGAAAATGGATAAATTCCCTGCTGTGCCATAAAAACTCATTGGGGGAGTAGAACTGGTAAAAGTACTCTTTAAATACTTAATCTTGAATGCCCTGCCAGGGTAATCATGAATTGGTTTCGACATGATGGCACAAAACAACAATGGTTGCAACAGATTTTTTCCATCTTCCATCTTAGGGAACACAAGATCGTAGCAACAGTACAACTTGTGCAAAATGGCTGCCATGCCTCCAATACCCGACAAGACTGTTGTATTTTTGGGGAGACCATTCTTGATTTCCCTCCCAAAAGGAACTTGGGTGACAGTTGGGTGTGCCTACCTAGGTCTTAATTTAAGTGTGAGTGTTCAGTTATCAATAGAGGTTTTGTCTTAGCCTGCATTTGTAGTTTTGATATTGCTATATCTTCAGCTCGGCTCAGGACAGAGTCTAAGGCGGAAGGAACTAGTGGACTTAGTGGACTCTCTCCTTTCTTTGCTCATGGCAAAGAAGCAGTTGCTCTTCCTTTCTGTGCACAGAAAAGGGGAGTGAGAACAGATCCTTCATCTCCTAGAGAAGGGTTTAAATATCCTGTAGCTAGCCATATTTGCTATACCTTATTTCTGGTGATGCTGAAATTGTTGTATTGTAAAGGTAAGAAGATTATAAGCAGCTCAACTCCTGGTCTGTTACCAGCTATGAATGGGTTTCTCTTTTCTCATTTCTAGTTAACATATCTTTTTTTCCAGTACTCTACAAGCTGTTGCCCAGCCAGGTACACCTGTAGCAAACAAAAGCTACCTCAATGGAGGGACAAGCATACCACTCCTCTCTCAAACCCTGGATTGGTGCCTGGAAGAGACCACGTCCCGATACCCTGAGCGAGAAGCTCTGGTATTCCCCATGGAAGGAATTCGAAAGACGTTTGCCCAGTTTAGAAGAGACGTAGGTGACACATTTTACTCACTACTGTGTCTGGGCTGCCCAAGGTGAACAGTTTGGCATCCTGTGATAATAGTCCACATGAATAATATGTTGGGTCTCAACAAACTCTTTGAAGTAGATTAGAATAGGGGATTATTTAATTTATTGTGTCTCATTATTTAGGGGAAGAATATGTACAGTACTTTTATAAAACAATTGGAATGAAAAACATGACTGATACTAAAACAGCTGCATGTATAAAACAAAAGGTATAAATGTTTTGTTTTGTTTTCTTCTCTTCCTTTCTCTCTCCCCCTTCCACCAGCCATCTGAGAGGGGGCATATTTTTATTATGGTTTTTATTTTAAACCCCTCCCCCAAGAAATCTGGGGATGTTTCATTTTTAAATTTCACTTTTAAATTTTTGTGGGCAGCATGAGGTGTTTGCCATCTAACAGGCTCTGTTAATGGTTGTTTTAAATGTGTTTTAATTGTAGCTGTACTGTTGGATTTCAGCTAATCTGTCCCTTTTTACTTTGCAATTACTTTAGTTGCCCAATTAAGCAAACTGCAAAGGGAGATCAAAGTAAAGTTATATTTGTTATTTTATTCAGCTGAAGAAAATCAGTGGACTGACACCTCCCAGAGGAGCTAGGAAGGGCCAGAACCAGCCATAAGTAAGACAGTATACAATATTATATAGTTACATTCGAGTAAAACACCATTTGGGTCATAATACACTTGACCCAATCATTTCCCATTTCTCTCATCTTCAAAGGAACATGCTCCACCCTTACCCATCTTCAAAAAACACTCTACCTCATCCTGTGAGGAGGGAGGTGGTAGAAAGCACCAACCTTGGATCTTACAAGTGCTTGGTGCTCCCTAGCTCTCAGGCCCTGTTATCTTATTCATATTCTTTAGAAGTAACTTGAAACAGGCAGTT
Source organism: Phrynocephalus versicolor (assembly GCA_023846285.1). Classification (NCBI taxonomy): domain Eukaryota; kingdom Metazoa; phylum Chordata; class Lepidosauria; order Squamata; family Agamidae; genus Phrynocephalus; species Phrynocephalus versicolor. The sequence goes on along the minus strand of JAHTLZ010000010.1, from coordinate 20,967,120 downwards.
AGAACAATTGATACATTTAGGCTAAAGTTAGGCTGAAATAACTACTGAGTGAAGCTGTTCAAGAAACCAGTTCGAATTAACTCTTGCTGTGTTGCTGAAGGTTATAGATATGCAATAATGACAGCATTAAATCACTGTTGGACAGGTGTGAGGCCTTAGAAGCTTGCTTGCTTGCTTGCTTATGTGGAACAAAGATGCAGTGACTTGTATACATTTGTATCTGTGTGGTAATACATGATTACATATATTGAGAATAATACTGAGGGGGGCCCTTGTAAATATATATATATATACTGTATATATATATTATGGGTACCTCAAAAATATATATTTTAATATTGTAATTTATGACCATTTTGGAAACCACCTTGGGTAGTGAAGTTTGCACTAGGAGGGCAGTATAAATAAATAAATAAATAAATAAATAAATAAATAAATAAATAAATAAATAATGCTCCAGAGCCTGTCTGAAAACTGTGATCTCTGTGTAAAAAGACCTTTTCAGAATTCCATCTTTGAGAACTGGTTGCTTGTGGTGAGAAACCATTATTACACATAGCTGGGAAAAAAAGAGATGTCTTTACACTACTTTACAAAACTAGACACCCATCTGTCAGATATACTTGGATTTGAATTCCTGGTTTGAGCAGCGGGTTGGGCTCCATGGTCTTATAGGCCCCTTCCAATTTTACAGTTCTATAACTATGATCCTACCATTTTTACATATAACTGAAAATGGAAAAATAAAGCTTTTTTAAAAAAGTATGTCTCACTCAGTAAGGCATTGATTCAAAGAAAGGTAATCAGCACACTTGTTAGCTCAGGAGCTAGACGCACAGCATATATTGAGAATCAATGCCAAGTAATTATGCGCAGGATTATAGTTTTTGGCAGCATGCTAAAGTGATTTAGGGCTTTATGGGGAAAAACATTTTTAAAAATATATTTTAAAAATTGTTTTCTCTTGCTAATTATGAGGAGATTTTGTTGTTGTTTGCGCAATGTTTTGCCAAGTAATTTGCTAATCTTTGACAAGAGCGAATACTTTTTCTCAGACTAGTTTCACTCATGCTTTTAAACGTGATGCCAGAGATACTAAAAGTGAACACGGCTCCCTACTGCTTCTACTAAAAGCAGCTGCATTGGGATCCAGTTTGAAGCAGGGCTTTGGGGCTGGGAGAAGAAGGGTGTAGTCCACCTTCAGCCTCATGCTGCACCCGTATCCAAATCCTGCTCCTGAAGCTAATGTTATCTATGGAAGGGGCAGAACACTGAGGCACAAATCAGGAGCCTTCATGTGTTGCTCCTTGTAACAAATAGCAACTTGAACAGGGTCAAGGCCACAGCTTGGAGCAGGGATGGCTTGATCCTCCCTTGGGCAGTTCTTACAGGCTTGCTCCCAATCGGGGACCAGTGGAACTAGTTTTAGCAAATGAGAAAGATGTTGAGGTATGCGTCCATGAAGTCCACGTGGCTCTTCTGGTGTGTCCCTTTACAGTCCTCTGAGATAGTGTCTCTCTTGCAAATTTTAGGTGGAACAAGCAGCCGCAGGGCTTTTGGCCTTGGGTTTGAAAAAAGGTGACCGACTTGGAATGTGGGGTCCCAACAAGTACGAGTGGGCCCTAATGCAATTTGCCACCGCCCAGGCAGGAATCATCCTGGTAAGAGCATCCTCTTTATAAGCAGGTGGATGATTTAGTAGCCCTGACCACATGCTCCCGGTGGGAGGTGAGGGTGCCCCTAATCCCTCCACTTTCACTTAAGACATCCCCACATTTTGGTTTCTTGGGAAACAAAGGAGGGCTTGCAGCGGGATTTAGAAAATAATCTCATTAAGCCTCTGATAGAAAATAATATTTTTTCATTTAGTGAATGGAAACATCAACATGATTGCTGGAACATATGCAGTTCCAGTATTGCCCAACAGGCCGCAGAATCGTGTCTACTGACTTCTATGTCTCTAATCCCAAAGCATAACTGAGGGTTGTGTGGGGGGGATGCTTTTGAAAAAAAATAAACTTGATTCGTTTATTTCCTTCTTTAAGAAACATGTAAAGCTTTGCAGAGATGGAATTGGCAGGAATGTTTGCCTTGTAAAGCAAGGCGATTGCATTGGGCCATTAAGGGCAAAGAGGTGGAAGGACAGGTTATTTGGATAGGTGGGTTGCCATATATGCCATATTACATGACTGCAACTGTTTGCACAGCATTATGGGGCAAGATAAGAATGGCTAATTGGAGGAGCTCCTTCTTCAGCACTGAAGCGTGAGGGATTGTGTTAACATTTATATGAGCATTTGGCCTGTTTTGTATTCTTTGCTCCCTGAAACCATTGACTATCAACATCTGACCTCTTAGCACAAACCATCATTGTGCTGTGCTCAGGGCCGCACCCAGTGGAGTGAGGCATGAGGAGATCTTTACCTTTCTCCTCCTCCTTGTGCCTTCTGAAAAACTGATCCAGAGGGCTGAAAGGCCTCTCCAGAGTTCCTAGAGATTTGGGGAGATTGTAGGGTGCCAAAGAGAGGGATAAGGAATCGGGAAGGCCACTCTCTGCTGGGTATTGATATCTTCCATGGATGTGGAACAGCCACTCTTAGTACCTTCTATTATTCAATGGAACATCCATTTTAGATCCGACTTAATGCCTAGTGATAGTTCTAATGCCTCATAGTATATTACAGTGACTCATAACAAGTGATTAGAATATAAGCCACCTGATGGAGAGCTCTTACCATGTCTTTGCATTTCTAGGTATCAGTGAACCCAGCATATCAATACCAAGAACTGGAGTTTGTGGTGCGGAAGGTATGAAAGACCTACTTCAGACAACACCGATTTATTCCATCCACAGCATTTCTGAGGGCAAACTAGATGAGATGCCAACTTCACAGTTGGAAGGTGATAAAACATAATCTCTGGAGAGATAAATTTTGTCACTGCTGCCACAGCTTAGCAATCATATTTGCCCGTGCTTAATTCCTGATGGCCAGTCATGAAACCGTGGCTGAAATCCTGTTGTGCAGCTCTTCGTGGGCAGTGGTGATGAGATCATCACGAGCAGCAGATTACTACCAAATAAACATTAAGAGTTCCCTTGCACTTCCTTTTCTCCAAAGTGGTGAGATAAAAATTCTGCAATATTTTGTTACAGACCCAATCTCTCTCTCTCTCTCTCTCTCTCTCCTCCCCTCCCCTCCCCCCCTCTCGGAGGCAATTGCAGAGTAGTAAGAGAAGCCCTTCCTGTTCCTTCTTACAGTTGCACTTTGGGTTTCAGAATGTAATTTGTTTTATTCATGTAGATCTGCACCACCCCTCTGCCCCGCAAGGTTTTTTTCTTAACTTTTGAAGACATATTTAATGCTCGGTTGTCAATTTTGCTTTCTGGAATGTACTTACACATAGGAAGAAGCATAAGTGATGCAAGCCGTGGATGGTGACTGGGTCAGTCAGACTGATCGTTCGACACATACACTTCCTCTAGCATTACACTAATTCTGGTGCTTTAGGAAAGCAGTAGAGGTGATGCTAAATGAATGTTGTTAGATATAAGATCTGTAAGCTTATCAACTACTTTCACAAAGCAGTTTTTCTCAACACTTACGCACAAGGCAGGTTTTCTAGTGGGAAATGAGAGCCTGGGAGATATATGCAGTTTGATCTTTGGCTGCAGATTCTTGAGCAGTTGCCTAAAGAAGTCCTATGAGATCCAGTGGTACTTATTTCCAAACAGCCATGCATCAGACTGGACATTTAGGCTGCAATATGGGCATACTTGCTTGGGAGAAGGTCCTACTCTGGGACTGCCTTTGAGGAAAGTTATGGTAAAGAGTCCTCTGCAGTACCCAAACTCTCATCTATAGAGATATCTCAGAGACAGAACAGTTGCCTACCTCTATTGCAGAGGAGAGTACAGAGGGGAGGACTTTGACTTATACCTTCTGCCTTCTGAGGCACATGACAGAGACTTGATCTCCCAATTAGAAGACACTGTAGTAAAGGGAAAGGCATAAGGAAGCTGTGGTATTAGGGCACCCTAGGGCCCACACATGGTCCTATCCTTATCAACCCTGCTTAGTTTTTTCCAAACAGAAGTTTCTGATATCCTTTGTTGAGTCAGTCCATCTCAGAAAGGAAGGAAGGAAGGAAGGAAGGAAGAAAAAGAAAGAAAGAAAGAAAGAAAGAAAGAAAGAAAGAAAGAAAGAAAGAAAGAAAGAAAGAAAGAAAGAAAGAAAGAAAGAAAGAAAGACTTTGTTTGAGCTTGTTCCTATCCATTTTAAACTGGACCTGATGTTAACCAAGCAATCTTATACACCCCTCTTTCAGAGGCATCAATCTTGTGTCTGGGTAAGGAAGGGAAGAAATTGAGCCTTAATGTTTTGAACCCTGGCTGACATTAAAACTTGAACATTTTGCTCAAAGCATTTGTTTAAAGCAGACATGTTCTGGGCAACGGCCTTTGCCAGGGTGCAACAAAAAGGAAAGACATTTCCACTCTAGTCATACATTTTAGCCTAGTATTCTGGTGCAGTTATTTAGTAAAATGCAGTATTTCTGCTGAGCATATGGTAAGACATATCACTGTTTTACCGTCACTTACTGCAAACTTATTTAGGCCAATTTGCTTAGACCAGCAGTTAGTCATTAAATATAGAGGTTACATTTGCTGCATGCAGTGAGAAAGTAATTGACATGTCATGTTAAAATGAGAATCCAGCTTTCCTTATGGTTTACAATGTGAATGCTGCACTAGGAGTTCCAAGAAGAAATGTTACTTCCTGTTTCTAACTTGGAGCCTTTTCACACGACCCCTAAGATCCGCTGGCCACTTAAATTCAGACCAGAGATCTTAGGGGCTTGTCGCTCTTCCTGTGTCCCCATCCCTCCGCACTTCCTTGCTCCTGTCTGTGTGAGGGGAGTGAGAAAAAAAAGGAAGAAAAGAATGTGGCTCACCTGCCTCTCGCTCTTGCCGTGGCAACATTCCAGTCTCTTAAGTAGCTCTTAAAGGGGCAGGAGCCAAAACAACAACAAACAGAAGCGAGGAGAGCCCCGCACTCACTATCATTACACCACCGCATCAAGGAATTTTCACCTCCAGAGAGCAGGTACTTGAAAGGTGTGCTGGGATGCGCTAACGTGGGCATGGTCACACTTAATTTCCTGTAAACTCCGGAGCTGGTGGGTAAACATTTTTAAGCTCCGGAGCTGGGAGCGATTTGCTCCGGAGTTTAGGGGTTCTGTATAAACGCCCATAATGTGACATGACTGCAAAGTGTGACATGCAACCCATTTTTTCCTTCCTTCTCTTTGTTTTTCTCTCTTTTTCTTTCTGTAGGTTGGCTGCAAAGCACTCGTATTCCCTACACAGTTTAAAACACAAAGATACTATGAGATCTTGAAGCTGGTTTGCCCTGAACTAGAACAGTCAAGTCCTGGAGCTTTAAAGAGCAAGAAGTGAGTGTTCACACTGTTCCTTTTCATACTGACTTCTTGCAAGGATAGTTCCTAGACAAATTTATGTGGAAAATCTGCTCTTCTAAGTTTCAGGCAGCCTTTGCCCAGCATAACTTCAGATAATTCCTTTAACAGAAGATATTAAAAAAAACGTGCCCTTATAATACTGACTTCAGACTGTTGCCCTCCCTGCAGCTGCACAGATCCTCTCATTTTGCATGAACATGTGTTTTTGAAGCCACAGTTTTAAAAAAAGTTACAAAAATTGATGTATATATTTAATTCAGAAATAACTTTCAGTAAAACTGAAGTCAACATAAGCTCATTTTCTGCTGCAACACTTCTCTTTGAACATTTCTGTGACTATTCTATTAGGTAAAGGGGTGCTATTGACAAAGCCATGTATTACTAACAATCATATGGATGTGCTCTCCCTCTAGAACCAAGTCAATTGACTCAACATTTCACTACCATAATACTTCTTGAATATTGAACACTAGGGAGTAGAATACAACAGTGCATGTTGAATTTTTGGAGGATACTTTAAGGAGTTTGTATCTTAACTAAGATAAATTAATCCAACTCAAATTCCTATACCGTTCATCTTTCTTAACACCATTACACTTCGTTCATTCAGAATGACATAGAAGACGAGTCTTAAAACTTGCTGTCACTTGTGGACTTATAGAAAAGGATTCAGAGTAGCCCAGTTGTCACTGAGCTTCCATGAGATTGATCCTTTTTGGCAGACGCCTTGGTCCCCTAAACCCTTCCTCATGTCTAGGATTTAAGGACCTAGGTACTGTTAACATGAGATAGGTGCTGCTAAAATCTATCCACATCCTACTTCTTTGAGGCTGCAAGGAGCTTGATGCTGTTACTCTCCAGAATCAGACAAAAGAAAACCATCTTGAGTGTTTTCATCTCCTGGCTAGCTCTTACGATGCACACCTTGAGTTATCTCAGTTCCACCTTCACTTTCTTCCAGAGCCACCTTTTTCAGTTGCCCTCTCTGCTGGTCCCACAGTTTTGTACAGATCTAGGAGTGCAGAAACTTGCCAGTACATCAGTGGAGGCTACTAAAATGTTTGCTAAATAACTGATCAAAATATGGCATTTTAACTCTTCCATCTATTCTATGAACTGACATCCTAACTGTGAAATACTTAGATTGTCACCACTAACAAAAGGGCCATATTTGAAACATCGAAAAATAGCATTACTAGTTCCTGGTGGAAACAGACTACGTAGATCCATCTTAGTCTCTCTTCAGTCCTGCTAACAGAACAAAGATAGCTTTGGTTGCCTTGCTCAATGAGCTATGCAGGGAAATAGACAGGAGGAATGTTGGCTCTGGTGGACCTCTCAGCACCTTTCAACATCACTGGCAATGAAATCCTGTCTAGGATGGGTCTTTGAGGGACTCCTTTATAGTCATTCTGATCATTTTTGGGTGCTCAAACCACTGGGAGAGGCTGCCTGGAGTTTGGGGCTCGGTGCCATCAGTATACTGATAACACTCTATCTGTCCTTCCCATCTGATTCCAAGGAAGGTGTTCTATGCCTAGACCAGCAGCTCTTGTCAATTATGTAATGGACAAGGGCTAACAAATGGAAACTTAATCCTGGTGCTCTTGGTTTGTCAAAATGCAAATCAGGGGATAGGGATTTGGCATGTACTGGACAGGGTTACACTCCTCCTGAAAAGTCAGGTTCATAGCTTGGGTGTGCTTCTGGATTCAACCATGAGCTTGGATGGACAGGTCTCATTGGTGGCCAGAAGTGCATTAAAGTTGCTGTGCCAAAAGTACCCATTCCTGGAGATGCCTGATCTGGCCACAGTGACACATGGCTTCATTTAAATCTTGTCTTGATTACTGCAAAGTGCTCTATGTGGAGCTGTCTTTCAAGAGTATTTGGAAACTCCACCCGGTTCAAAATGCTACAGCCACACTGCAGAATGGGGTTGGTTATATGGAGCATGTAACTCTCTTTATATCAGCATCACTGGTTGTCATTTTTACTGAAATGTCTGATTATAACCAGAAAATCCTAAATGACTTGACTCTCTGAAGAACCATATAACCCCATATGAGCCTTCTCAGCTCTTAAAACTCTGGCGTTTGTTTTTATTTCTCTTGTTTATCCTATCTATTTGTTTTTTTAAAACATTCCTCTCCCCTTATTTCAGCCACTCAATACAGGAAGTCAGTTTCTTGATACTTCTTGATAATTTATTGTTCCTTTAATTACTTTTTGACCTTTAAACAAAAACATTTTGCGGAATTGGGGTGGCAAGAAATCATAATCCTCCTTCTCCCCTCCTTGTACTAATTTCAGTAACAAGAGTCATTCCAAAGTGTTTGCCTACCAGTTTAAAACAGTGACTAGTATCTACTAATTAGCTTCCAAAAATTAAAAATATCGGTGATTTTGCAAACGTTATGCCACGCACAAACTCTTAGGACTTGATTCCTAATTTTTAGTCTTGAAACTTTGCTCAGCATACCACCACAGCCACCCACCACACAAATCAGCAATGCTGAGAAGTAGAAAGTGCAATGAAGTGAGAAGGAGGAAGAGTACAAGATGTCATTGAATTATGGGCCATCCATCCCTTCAAGATCTAAGGAAGCAGTGGAGGGGCTCTCTTTTGGGTCTCCCTTGGCAGCAGGTAAAGAACATATAGGTAGGGCTTGAAGAGTGGTGGTGAGATAGATGCAACTCCTGGCTTTGCACTCCCTCCCAGTCCAGAAGTCACTGGGAAGGGGGTGAGGAACACAAAGGTCTGGAGTGAAATCTTCAAGTGTGTTCAGCTCAGTGTGTTTATGCTATTCATACAGTATGACTAGGAGCCCTTTTAGTCCTCTGCACAGTTTCAGAGGTAATGCCTGAGCAGAGTATTATCTATTATCTATCCCAGAATACTCTTAGAACATTATTCTAAGCCTGCTCAGGTATGTTTGTAAGTTGTTCTGTTCATTAGTTTTTGAAGTTATTTCCTATGTTCTGCCTAAAACCAGACTAGCAATCAAAATGGAGGACAATGTTGTTCCTTCACAGGTACAAATGACAATTTAGCTTATATCCTGAAGATTTAAACTCTGATGTACTTGCACTAAAGTAGACAAGTCTTCTTCTGTTTAGTTGAAAGTCAAATCAAGGAAAGAGGATCCGACCTTTGCTGACTGGAGTTACACTGTTTGCAGTGTTTGCAGCTTGGGTACATTTTAGGTTGAGAGTGGATGCCCAAGTCTTTGCAGTGGCTGATAGTACCTTTGCATATTTAAAACCAGCTCATCAATTGCATCTACTCCTGGAAAGAAGCCTTAATTGCATGCCTCTCGGATTATAATCCACTGTACGTGGGGCTATGTTTGTAAAATGTTTGGAAAGCATTGTGAGTCAAGATTTTTCAGCCAGGCTGTTGACTGGAGAAGGTTGCAGGGAGGACCATGACAGTGGAACTGACTACTGGATTGTTTCTGGGCACAATTCAAGACCTATAAGACCTCTAAAGCCCTATATGGTGCACATACAGCACATATCCCATATCATCCTACCTGATCTGTACTCTTGGGTGGAAGCCTATCTCTCAGTCCTGTCACTTTTACAGTCATGTTTAGAGAAAAGGGAGAAGGCCTTGATGGTGGCTGCCACCCAGGCTGTGGAGCACCTGTGGAGAAAGACACAAAGTTGGCCTCCTTCCTCTCCTTCTGCTAGAAGACAAACACATTTTTATTGAAACAACCCCTGGACTGCTACCTGCCTACTGAAGAAGAGTATTTTAATCAAGGCTACTTTGTGTGCATTGTTAAATGGTTTAGGAACCTTATGGAACTCTGGTTAAATTGCTGTATTGCAGCCATACTGTACTCACAGCATAAGGTTCAATCCCAGGTAGCTTGAGGTTCGCTCAGCTTTCTATCCTTCCGAGGTCAGTAAAATGAGTACCCAGCTCACTGGGAGGGCAATATGTAGCTGTGTAATTAAATTGTAAACCACCCAGAGAGTGCTTTAAGCACTGTGGGCCACTATATAAGCAGAACACTTTGCTTTTGTTTTGCTTTTTCATTTAGTGCTTGTTTTTTATATTAATTTATCTAATTATGTTCTAATATCATCATGTACTGTATTGTCATTTTAGCTGTACATGTTTGAGTTTCTGAGGTGCCTTAGGTCCTGCAATGGAAGAAAGGTGGAGTGGAAATCAAATCACTCAGCCAATTGCAGTCAATGCTCTTGCTGGGCCATAACAAACTATACTTTTCTTTGTACTAGGCTACCAGAACTTTCCATAGTAATTAACACAGATTCCAAGCTGCCTGGGACATTGACAGTGGATGATCTGATGCAGGCTGGAGAGAGCAGCCACAAGAAGCAGTTACAGGACATACGGAAGACCCTTGACAGCCACGAACCCATCAATATCCAGTTCACTTCTGTGGGTAACACACGTGTTTCTTTTGACGTTTAAAGGATGAGGGTCATAATTATAATGAGAAATAAAGTACTGTTCTTCAAAGAACCATAAGTTTGCTTAAAATTGATAGATCCATCAACACTTGGATGAATTTATTGTTTTGTGGATTATTTAATCAAACATATTTTTGGTGGTGCAATACCTGGAATATTTTGGCAGTATATGAACCAATGAAACAGGACATGAAAATACTGGCATGCTCTCAAGTCTGTTCTCATTGACGGCAACTCTCTTCCGGGTTTTCAAAGTAAAAGATAGAAATGGTTCACTATTCCCTTCTTCTGAGTTGCCCTGGGATTTGTGCAGTTCCCCCAAGGCAACTGGCAGGGTGATTCTTTTTCCTGGGACACTCAATTGGTGAGTCAATAAATCCTCTCTTTCCTTCAGGGAACAACAGGAAGCCCCAAAGGGGCAACACTTTCTCACAGCAACATTGTGAATAATGCAAACCTGATTGGTACCAGGCTGGGAGTCAATGATGGGGTAAGACCTTTCTCTTCAGGCAAGCTTTCCCTCAGTGAGTGGCTACCTATGTGTGACTTTGTTATCGCATTATTGCTCTGACTGGGTCTTTAGTACTACTTATGTTTAGTATCTTTCAATGTGGTATTGGTTTGTTCCTTCTAAATATTTTTATGATTATTGTTTCAGGCTGATTAACATCTTTCAATGATGCAAGTTGACTCTTTTTACTCATTGTTCTTAACTTTAAAATTTGCCTTTTAAGGATGTAAACTGAAGCTATATATACTCATTGTTTTCACCTTTATAGATTGACCTAAATATTTAAATATTTAAATGGATGTGAATGAAGGTATAACCCCCCTTGGGTCTTTTTAAGGAGAAAGGTGGGGTAAAATATGATAAATAGTAATAGAGAAGTCTTTCTGTGTGTAAGTTGAGAGTAGAGTGTAAACAAGAAATGACATCTCCAACCTGTTTGCACCAGGGCTTTTCTTTTTTCTTTTTTTCTTTTTTGGTAACCTCCAAACCAAGCAATATATAAAATGCTGTGCTGTGTGGTGTGGGAGCTTGTTTAATGGTTATCCACCACTATCCCATCCAGCATTTTAGTAGCAGTGTCTGAACATTTGCACGGGCTTTGCTACAAATACATAGCAGGATAGATAACATGGAAAGACAAGTCAAATGATAGTGCGCATGTCACCATGTTCTAGATTTCTGTGCCTTCTGCCTCAACAGCTTAGGGCTAAGCTAACTGCTGGACAAAACTCAGAATGTTAGATTTTAAAAGGAATTTGTTGCATTACTAATCACTGCTGAATGGCCAGGTTGCCACTATAGTTATTGCTGCTATCCTTGTAGAAGCAATTCGTTACATTATACATTATTAGCACTCTGCATTTTTTTTACCAGCAGGCTAAAATAATAAGAATAAGAATAATTCAATGAAATATACAATGTTTCCATATGGTGGGAAATTGCAAGCCATCATCTTGTACATATGTAAAAAGGTAAAGGTTTCCCCCCGTACATGCGTGCTAGTCGTGTCCGACTCTAGGGGCAGTGCTCATCTCCGTATTCAAGCCAAAGAGCCAGTGTTGTGCAAGTCCATGGCCATGTGGCCGGCGTGGCTGCAAGGAAACACTGTTTTACCTTCCCACTTTTTATGGCGGTACCTCTTTATCTACTTGCATTGACGTGCTTTCGAACCGCTAGGTTGGCAGGAGCTGGGGTTATCAGCGAGAGCTCACTTCGCTGCGTGGCACCCGGGATTCTAACCGCCGAGCTGCCGACTTTGCAGCCGACAGTTTTCAGAAGCCTTAGTCCACTGAGCCACCAAGGGAAAACAAAATAATACTATTCTTGCTACGTAAGACTTGATAAAAGAAGGCATAACATCTGAAGAAGACTCTATGTCAGACTGCATTTAGATGTGCCTTAAAATGACATTTAAAAGTAACACCTGAAAGTAACTAGAGTAACTGTTGCTTGTTATACCTAGAAAGTAACATTCTACTACCTGTTGCAGTATTTGAAACAAATTATAACAGATTATTACATTAGTTATAGCTAGTCTAGTCTAATTGTAGGATTTTTGCATATATTTTATTTTCTAAGGATCATGCTTTAATATTACTTGGAGTTTTAGAAATCAAAGAAGTGTGGCCTTTTGACATGCAGATTTCAGGTAACCACCCACAGCCCTATCCATGCAACGCTAAATCTACCCCACTCCCAACTTGGTCTGTTTGAAAGTTTACTCCTCTTTTCTTTTGTCTTGCCCTTAGGATGCTCGTTGTTGTCTCCCCGTCCCTCTCTACCACTGCTTGGGGTCTGTTGCAGGTTGTGTGGTGATGGCTGTTCATGGCATGTGCCTTGTCTTCCCAAATCTCAGCTTTGATGCAAAAGCCACATTGAAGGCACTGGAGCAGGAAAAGTAAGAGGGCCTGGGCTTTAGTTTTGTTTGGTTGTTGTTGTTGTTTCAATAAACATTCCATGAAAATACAACTATGTATCCATAATGGACAGTTCAGTGATTTACAGCGGGCTGGTAGGGGCAGGAACCTGGGGTTTGATAGTGCAATGTGCCTCCTGGGACAAGAGGCAGCCTGTATATGGCCTTGGATAAGCTGCATAGCCCCAAGTGCCACCCAAAGGCGGGATTGATAAACCACCTCCGGGCATTTAATAGGGAGTGAACCCTGGAAAAGATCGCCACCGCAGATTGTAATAGATATCATGGCACATTAAAAAGACCGTCAGTACGGGTCATGACTACACAGAACCTCCTACCCTCTATTTTTGGCTGGACTGGTCCCTCCTGGTTTGAGACAGCCTCGTTGTTTCTTGGTCTCACAACTGCTGAGACCAATCATTGTTGTAGTTAGGTTATCTTTGGCATCTTTGTTTCATCCTGGTTTCCTCCCTAAAGAACTGAATCATCAATTAGAAACACATGCCTGTGATGTGAAAGTTATTATGAGGTGGAGTTGGAGCAATTTCAATCCCTTGATATGACATTGAGGTAATGATTCTTCAAGGATCATGATTTTTAAAAAGTAGTTTTAATATTAATGCTATTGCTATAACTATTGTCTTGGGTTGGTTGTTTGCAATTTTATAAAATTCGCATTTCATTGTTATGTCCTGGCTAAACACATCACCTTCTTAGTTTCATAATGTAGTGGTTCTCAACCTTCCTAATGCTGTGATAAGTTCCTCATGTTGTGGTGAACCCTTGCCCTGCTTGGAAGAGGCCACAAACCGCCCCTTTGGCAGACAGGCCACTGCCCCGGGTGCCATAGAGAGCTTCCCTCTATAGGCACCCTCAGCCAATCGCAGCCTCCGGTGCCACTGACTGACATCCCCTCCAACCTATCAAGCTATAACTCTTCCCTGTCCCTTCCTCCCCCTCCTTCTCCAGACCCAAGCCATTTGTGCCTTTTTCTTCACTGGCTCATGGGGACCCCTGTGAAATGGCAGTTTGACCCCCAAAGGGGTCCCGACCCCCAGGTTGGGAACTACTGATAATGTCTGAGAATAAATTGTTCAGTCATGGAGGAATTTTGTTCATGATATAACACAGATTTTGGAACAGAGGCTCCTGCCTTATACCAAGCCAGTGCACTGATTCTTTTAGTCTGGTGATGACATTCCTGACTGATAGCTGTTCATCAAGGGTTCAGGCAGGATTCTTTCCGAGACCTATCTGGCAATGCCTGGAATATTCTGCACACAAAGCCTGTGCTTTGCCCCTGGGCCATGATCCATCCCTTCAGTCAAAACACCCAAGAGCTAGTGAAGCAGAGGGTTAGTGTTCTTCCGGATGTTCTCTGTCAGCAGATAATGGTTACAAAGCATTTGAACAGTGATTTCCCTTTACACTCTGGGAAACCAAGTCCATGATTAGGAGAAAAATAATCCTAAGCTTAGATATAAAATTTAATGGTTATACAGTATCAGCAGTCCAAACTGGGTAGAAGACTTGTTTTGTCATGTCCATGCACTGATTCCTGGTAACAAGATTCTTTGTCTTTATTTTAAGATGCACTCATATTCATGGTACTCCAACCATGTTCATAGACATCCTTGGTCAACCTGACTTTGCCAGTTACAACCTCTCAAATATCCGGGGTGGTGAGTATAAGAATACAAAAGTAAATTCTTCTGTTTAGGATTGTCACTGAAGGGTTGAAAGGAGGCTACTCACCAATGCCTTTTTATCACTTAATTCAAATTTAAACAAAATTATATTGGAAACAGCTCACAGGTTTTCATTTGTGTCAGTATATGACTTTTTTGTCTTTATTGTTAAAATAATCCTGCATAACATTCATCATGAAAGACATGAGATTTTTAAAATTATATCATTTTGTGTATTATGATGACTGTTGTATATGTGCCCTTATGAGCAGCTGAGCGGATGAGAGATTTTTTGTAGTGCAGTTAAAACAGCCAGCTTTATGTGGTTCAAACCAGGAATTCTCAACATTTTATGTTTCATTCTCTTGTTATGCTAACATACCACAAATCAAATACAGTAGCCTCAAATAATAAATGGGCATGCCTTTATTTGGCAATCTCACAATTTCTAATTCACCCATGTAAGTTAAAGGGGACCCTAGTATTTAATCGATTTAGATCCCCAATTGATTAAAGTAATTAAAATTTGTGGGTCTCATTTTATTTCCTCAGAACTAGATATTGCCCAGTCACAAAATAGGAAGGCAGTTTAGGCAGCTAAATTCTTCTCAGGCTTCACTCTAATTGAAATAAGCACATTTGGGATATATTAATGATTAAATTTTAAGGTATTAGGAAGGAGAGATAAACTTGCCTGAATTTGAAAGTGCCCATTTCAAAACAATTTGTTATGTTTCATCGCATATTCACATTCATGAGCAATCCAATGAAATGTGCACTGGTCAGAATGCATATTTGTGTGTGAACAGGATCGAGGTAAATAGCATTGGAGCCCAGATGGTGATGACCATAAAATATATTTCTCCTGCTTGATCACTGAAATATGCTATTTTGCCATTTCTCTGGCTGAAAACATTAAGGAGGGCATGGGTTTGGTTTTTATTCCTACTTCTGCCAGTGTGTGGCAGCAGACATTAAATATACTGTACAGCAGATTTGCATTCCTTCTGCATATATTTCTGCTGAACGAAATTAGTTCTGATTCAGTTTTTTGCAAATACAAATATAAAGTGGTTATCTCATCATCTTCATCTAAAATAGGTTGTGCTAAGTGACATATAAAAGGGAGATGAGTCTGTCTTTGTCATAACTTGGCTGTGCCAGAATCTCAGGTCATTTGGACTGTTTAAGGAAGCCTTCCTTTTGATCTCCCCTTTCAGGACTCATTGCAGGTTCACCAGTCCCTCCTGAAGTCATGAAGAAAATAATCAAGAACATGAATATGCGGGAGATAGTGGTGAGTTACTATCCGTGTTTGTGTTGCACAGTATCCTCCAGTGTATAGAGAATGGTCTCTCCAGGTGGATGTGTCTGCATAACAATACCATGATGAGCAAGAGGTCTTGTTTTCATGAAAAATGCCCACTATGCATGGTAATTCACTCACCAGACCAGAGCTGAACATTATTGATTGATTCAGGTTGATTCTAACTGATAGCGATCCTTGTAGGGTTTTCAAACTATGGAAGGGCTTGTCTACTTGGGCCCAATTGGAGAGGATTAAATAGAGTTGCTTATGGCCAGGTAAAATGACAACATACAATGTCCTTTCAATTTTACACTTCTCCAAATTGTGTCAACGGCTCACTGACTAATCAGGTGTTAAGGCCATCTAAGAATTATTCCTTCCTCCTCTCCCTCCTCATCTTAATGAATAATCCAAATGGTTAGAAACCTTGGTTTGCGCTGCAGGTGGCTATATGTACATCAAGCGGAGCACATATATACTCTGTGGAAGTCATTCTCCCATGGTATTGTATGATGGTGCAAGGAAGCAGTCTTGTTAGGTATAGTGTTAGGTTCTTGGGTGTTCGCACACATATCCAGCAAATCTGTTAATATTTGTCCTCGGATTCTTGAGTGCACATGTTGAATTTGTGAACGTTTTTGACCCTGAGTACATGAACTGTGGACTTCAGTGCAATATATAGTTATGCATTCTCACTGATTCAGCCAATCAGGAAAAGTTCAGCATAGGGATCCACATTGCTTCCTAGCCCTATGCAGTTAGAATCAGCATGTGCAGGTATTTCTCATTTGTTTTTCACCTGAATCAGAACAGCAACAGATGGCGTTTCAGCACTATTCATTGAGCCGTTATTGACCCTTGACAGAAAGAACAAAAACACATGAAACCTGGTCGCTTCATCTTTGCTGCAAAAGCTTTATACAGAAGTTGTACATAAGAAAATATACCATTTGTTTTCTACATAAGAATTGGAGGGATTTTAAAAAACCTTTTTTTTTAAAAAAAAAGTCCTCCTAGGAGTCATTTACACTCAGTTAACAGAGGAATAAATACTATATAATTATATAAATCTTTTAGGATTAAAAATGCAGTTAAATTGAAATGGTGGTGCTGTAAAATCCATGAGGATAAACTACAGTCATCTTGCTGCCTACCGTTCTGTTTTGTGGAGGGGGTGTCCTTTTCCATGAATGCTGATGAAAACCCTTTTCTGCTCCCTTCCCCTCCCAGTTCCATTTTATATAAGCCCTCTTACTGCTGTCATTTCACTCTGAGCCCCATTATCTTCAGACTTCCCAGCCTTAAGGGAATTTGTGGTATTTATTTGCCCATGAGCTTTTTATGCCAAGGCTGAAGACCTTCCCTCTCCTGTGTTGACAGCCTTGTACTGCTTTCATATTTTGCCCTTGGAATTGGATGGCAACTCCTGTCTTCTTTTCACTAGTTAGATCCAATGGGAATGACTATTCAAACCCAGGAAGGTGGGGAGGGACATGTTCCCCACTCCCTTTCTGCTGGCTTGGTATTATGTCCCACTTTTCCCCCCATGACTACCGGTATTTCTCATTGATGGGCTGAGCTCAAGGTCTAGAACCCATGTTAGATGGCTGATTTATCTTTCCTCCATTCAAAGAGGACAAGGGGGCCTCTGGCTGTTTTCACTGCACCAGTGAAAAGGCCTACCATGTTGCTTCCATGCATTCCAGGACCAGGATAGCACTGCCTCCAGAATAGCACTGCTTCATTGAGCAGATCTGGATGAGCACAGCTAAAAGAGTCCTAGTATATATATACATTTAAAGACAATGTAAGGATATATGTCAGGTGGTGAGACTTCACTGATTTCCCATTTGCTTTAAATGTATTTAAGGGGGAATCAACATTGTAAATAAAGACCTAAATCATTTTCTCTTTTAGATGATTTCAGGGCTTCTCTCTTACTTTCACACGACCCCTAAGATCCGCTGGCCACTTAAATTCGGACCAGAGATCTTGGGGGTTCGTTGCTCTTCCTGCGTCCCCACCTCTCCGCACTCCCTTGCTCCTGTCTGTGTGAGGGGAGGGAGAAAAAAAGGGACAAAAGAATGCAGGCTCACCTCTGTCTGCCGGTCCAAGCCTCCCCATCGTCCTGATTCCTTCTCTTAAAGGGGCGGGAGGCAAAAAAACCAAACAGAAGCGAGAAGAGCCCGGCACTCACCAGATTACACCCGGATCTGGGGATTTTCACCCTCCAAGAGCAGGTACATGAAAAGTGTGCTGGGACGCGCTTAGGTGGGCGTGGTCGCACTTAATTTCCTGCAAACTCCGGAGCTGGTGGGGAAACAATTGTAAGCTCCGGAGCTGGCAGCCATTTGCGGCGGAGTTTAGGGGTCGTGTACAAATACCCTTAATCTTGATTATGTGGAATGGCATGGATTTGTTGCTGTTTTTCTAGAGCAGCTAAGTAGAAATTGGTCCGGGGATCCACTGATTCACCTTTGGCTGTTGAAATGAATGAAGATCTAGAACATCTGTGATGATAACACAAGTTATGAAGGAACGTATTCTATAAAGAGCAGAATAATCACTGGGGGGCACCTTATGAACTGGAATGGTACCTGAAACAAAAACTGTAGGAAGAAACTTCCACTTGAGTCATGAGCAGCCTGTGATATAAACCTTTATAGTCAAGCTGTGCCTGAGAATGGGCTGGAGAAAAGAGCAGTCTAGGATTAGCACTGGATTAAGAAATTTGTTCTTAGAGACTTTGAGATTCAGCCCATTTATAGTCTTTACTAGTATACATCAATCCCGGGGGAGTTGCATTGTGGAGAAATGTTTTATGTTTGCTGTTGGTTTTCATAGGATTGTCAGGCAGGCCTCAGGAACAGGACTGCATGGCAAGAAACAGTAGCTGAGTGAAAACAGAGATGACTGTATTTTACCAGCAGGATCTAATTGAACTTACCTTAGCACTGTCATGCATAAGTTTAATTCTTTTATTTTTTTTTTTTTAAAAACTTATCTTTTAAAATAAATGGAATGGTGGATTTCACCCTGCAATTTGCATTTGGATAGATATGGGTTTGACTGAATGCATGATGTTGTTCTTGATGGAAGGGAGGTGATCAGGGCGGGAAGGGCTTGGAAGGAGTCAGTAGTTTTCTGTTTGGTTGAAGCGACCAGTCACCTGGACTGGCTTTCCCAGATCCTGTGCAAGGGAAAAACCAAGGAAACAATGTCACCTGAAAAGTCTTTGGAGAAGACAAATCATGGTATTACAGGAATATTTCCCTTCTGCATAGCGTTGTAAAGTGTCCATAACAGAATGCCACTCAAATAAAGCCACAGCAAGTTTATGGCAGAAGCCATATTTAAGATGGGGACTTTCTGATTCCTAGACCAGACTACAGCATCTCCATAAGACATGAGTAAGGGCGTTTATACACGACCCCTAAGCTCCGCTGCAAATGGCTTAAAAATGTTTCCCCACCAGCTCCGGAGCTAACAGAAAATTAAGTGCGACCCCGCCCACCTAAGCGCGACCCAGCGTAACTTTCAAGTACCTGCTCTGGGAGAGTGAAAAATTTTGATGCGGAGAGTGCCGGGCTCTCCTCGCTTCTTTTTGTTGTTGTTTTTTTGCCTCCCACCCCTTTAAGAGGAACCAGGAAGTAAGGGGGGGGAGTCAGAGCAACTTCCACGGCACTCCGGAGGTAAGAGTGCATTCTTTTCTCCCTTTTTTTCTCCCTCCCCTCACGCAGACAGAACAAGGAAGTGCGGAGGGGGTGGGAACGCAGGGAGAGCGACAAACCCCCAAGATCTCTGGTCCGAATTTAAGGGACCAGCGGATCTTAGGGGTCGTTTAAAAAGGCCCTAAGCCTAATTTCTGCGCTCCTCTAGCAAGTGAGTCCAAAAGGGTTTAATCTGGTCTACTCCAAAGTATGTGTGCTTTGTATCATTTGGCAAGCTTCCTTTTTCCTGTTCCATGAAACTGCTTTAAGCCAATTTAAGCCATTGCGGCCCTTGTAAGGTTTGCATAAACTTACCATGGCTAACTGATGAGGGCACCAGCATGTGTCTTTGGTTTCATGCTTGGGGTCATGCCCCTGCTTCCACAACCCAGATGCATTCCAGCATCTCATCAGTTGGCCTCAATTGGCCTTAGCAGGTCACACAGCCCTTCTACAAATACCAGTAGGAATCCATCCACTTGGTTTAAAATAAAAAGTTTATTTAGCATTGAAAATTAAACACTCTCTAGACATATGAATTTGTGGAGGCTGATAATCTCAGTGAAGCTATTGCATCATCGTTAAAACGAATCTAGAAGTAAACAAACTACAAGAAAAAATATTTCCTGCCAAAACCCTTGGCAACAAGAAACTATGATGTTTCCAGCACCTATTCCTGAATGATGTTTCCAACACCTATTCCTGAATATATATTTGATTACTAAACTTCATATTCCAGGAATGGAGTTTGTATATAATGATTCAAATGCGTATAATTCATAAGGTCCCAAATAGATATGGCCTGGAACCCCAAAATGCTTATTTGCCTACACTTTCCATTCCTACCCACAACAAGCCTCCATTCAGTGTTGAAGCCCAAGTGCCATAAAATAATCAGGTGCCTGCCTGTTGATGGGGAGCAAATATTTTCAGGACCAAGGACAAGAGGCCTCATAAAATCAGAAGAATGCAACATTAGGACTGCATTTTAACATGATTGGCTCTGCCACCTCCCTAGCTGCAGAGTCAGATTGTAGATCTACCTACCTTATCTATCAACACTGTCGGCTCATTCCCTCCGCCTTATGTGTTACCCTAACAAACATGCTGAGCTTTAACTTGTCTCATGTAAAATGCACTGCTTAAAAAGCTTTCTGTTGCTGAAACCTTTACTGTGAACATTTAAAAATGTTTGCAAATGTTCCATGATACAACAGCCTTTCAAATAACTGCAAATGGGACAGGGTTATAGGCCAGTGATGGCGAACCTTTTAGAGACTGAGTGCCCAAACTGGGATTCAAAACCCACTAATTTTTCGCCAAGTGCCAATACAGCAATGTAACCTGAATACAGGTAGCTGTGAAGGGCTGATGTCTGGTGCCCAGAGAAAGGGTTCTGAGTGCCACCTCTGGCGCCTGTGCCATAGGTTCGCCAACACTGTTATAGGCTATATTCAAACCAGACTGCAGAGGTTCATAAATACGATGATAACTGAATGAATGGTTATATAGTAGTTTGGGACCTGGTATCAAGCTAATTGCAACCTGCAATTAGCTGCTTACACTTTGTAAAGCTGCAAAGGCTTACACTGGGTTGTGTCTACCAAGTGAAGCCAGTGAGGAAGAAGGTACCTCTGAAGATGTTTTCTCAAATAGCATGCAATAAGAAACAGAGAAGAAGAACCTCAATTGGCTGCTTAATGGCGGCTTCCCTTCTTGGACCTCCTGGTGGGGAGCTTGCAGCTGCGGAGTGCAGCAGTGTCTCGGATCTGCTGTCCTCGAGCCTGAGAGGGCGATGCACAGGTTGCATCAGCGCGCGAGCGGCTGGACTCGAGCCACCTACGGAAAGAGAAACGAACCCTCAGTCACCCTCGGCATGTTGTCACCGTCGATCCCCTCAGAGAAACTTACCAAGGTGTATGCTTTGAATAGGCAGACTGTCTAATTAGCCAATGTGAGACACACACACACACACACACACACACACACACACACACACACACACA
>JAHTLZ010000010.1:20886199-20946041 GCA_023846285.1 Phrynocephalus versicolor | reverse complement strand
ACACACACACACACACACACACACACACACACACACACACACACACAGATACAGGCAGGGAGGGAGAGGGAGAGCGCTTTTACCTGCGCAGGGGTGCGAGCTGACAGGAGCAGTGCCAGGGATTATGAGACAAGGTGAGAGTCTCAAGACGGCTGAATGGAAAATTCCCAGGAAGACTGGACAGTTTGTTGTGCTCAATGTGAGCAGTCTTCAGTGTGGTCACCCCAGCAAAGGCTTTATCTGAAAACTGAAGCACAAGATCAGACGAACAGTAGTAATTATGGAACTGGTGGGTGAGGCTTTCCTTGTGCCGTTGTCTTTACTTAAACACGGAATTTAACCTTGGTTTCAGATAGCAACTCTTACTTGCAACTCCTCCCAAGTTTCCCACAGCTTTTCTGTTTTTTCCCCCTTCTCAGCACAACCCTTCCCCCTCAAAAAACAAACAAACAAAAATCCAGTGAGGCAAAGATAGAGTACATACTCAATGCGTTTTTACTGATAGCTCTAGGAAATCTCCATCCAGAAGCATTCTGAGTCAAGAAGCTAATTTTTGCTAGGAAGCCATTATGAATTAACAGGAGTAGCCCAAATCCTAAAAAGCAGCCACCAGTCATTATTGTCTTTCTCAGTCTCTGAAATGTGAAGTGAAAATGTAATAAATATAGTCATTGTATTGTGTACTAAGTATTCAGCTGCTGGCTAATTACTATCTATATATTGCAAGACATGTCCTGTTCACAACTAGATTATGTATGAAATAGGCCCAGTTTCCTAATTGCAGCTCAGGTCAATGAGAGGGAGAAAAACCCAAGTTCTGGCATTATTGCTGCTGCTGCTGCTGCTGCTGCTGCTGCTGCTGTTATTGTACCTATTTGCAAATGTTTTAAATTGGTAACCAGTCATTTTGGAATGAATCCAGTAGCTCAAGTCAGTATGGAGAAAAGGATAACCTGATCTCCTTTCCATATTATTTTAATTTCTTGCTTTAATATTTGATATTTTTCAATTTTCTACTGTCTGCACTTCTGAGGTTGCTTGTTGACAAAACTCCAACATCTAATAGTATTCCCTTCTTTGTTGCCTATCCAGAAATGGCTGGAATTTATATTATGGAGGGAAAGACATGAGTCATCCATAAGTTTTTGCCAACTGCTGAAAAATATTCTTTGAAATGTGATTATATGTTTTTGAATATTTGCTTAATGCTAATTCATGCAGACGGCTCTCAAATGATGAATTGTTTCTATAGATTCATGACAGGACCTGCGTATATCACTTATCCCTTGCTTCACAGTTATTTTCTGATAATGCTGTATCTAGTACAAATAACTTGGTATTGGATTGTATATGTGAATCCCTTAGTTTCAGCCTGAAGATGGCCTAATTTAAATCACAGATTCAATTGTTCCTTATCAGCTTTATCAACCAAGAGGTAACTGGTGCAGCTGTGCTATAATTTAAAAGAAAGGTGTGCTCTAGCTGCTCCCACATGTTTCTAAAACAGCAAACAGATTTTTTTGGGTTTTCAGAGCCAAGGTGGTTTCTTTTCTTTTCTGGCATGCCGTCAAAACATTCATAGAAGAGAAGTATTTGTGGAGACTCAATGGCCTGTAGACTTTGGCAGAAACCAGTGAGCTCTGAATGGAAAGTTACACTTGGCATTCAAGTAGAGACAAAACAGCCACATAGATTTCCATCTCTTCAGATGCTTGTCCCCATTCTCTCTTTCATTACTGACCCAGAACACTGCAGAATCTATCAATTTATACTCTAAACATTTGCTTTGAATTTTGTCGCCATCTTGCACTATTTTGAGATGATAATCCTGAAGAGCTAAACCGATTCTTCCCCCTGGTTCCTGTTGGCTCTCATTGCCGGTGCTTGCTTGGTTACTAATAATTCCTGTAAAGACAAACTTGCCAGCACAAATGTACTTGGAAGCCATTTCAAAGCTGTTGACTGTGGTTACAATAGGGCTTGTTTGTGCACCTCTTTTTACCCCTGCCATAGTTTTATTTCAGGCAATAAGATGAAAATGCACACACACACACACACACACACACACACACTTTTAAAGAAAGCATTGTCCAAGTCCACTCTCCACCCAAACATCACTGCCAAGGCATGCTCTTCTATTGCCCTTTAGACCTATAGTCAGCCTTTTCCCATAAACATAGAACTGCAGATTTGGGCTATCTGTTCCACAGCTAAAGCATCCCTGACAGCTAGTCATCAAACTGCTGTTTAAAAACCTCCTGTAAGAGATTCATCTTCCTCCAAGGCAGCATTCTTCTTTTGAACAGCTCCTTACTATCAATATTCCCTAATTCAGAAAAACACACCTTCTTGTATTATTTAAAAGCCTTGCTTCTGGAGAAACGGAAGACAATCTTGCTCCCTTCTGCATGTGTCAGCCCGTTAAATATTTGAACGCTGACTGTCATATCACCTCTTGTGTGATGGCTGGAAATGATCCAAGGCAAGTATTCTGGTTTGAAGTCAGCCACTAAGGGATATTGGCAAGGTAATTGTTTTGTGACAAGTCTTGTTTTGACAGTAAAAGGGGTTCCACACCAGTTATTTAAAAAAAAGCAATGTTTGTTGTTGTTTGTTATTGTTGTTGTTGCTTCCCATTAAAGGCTGGTTGTTAAATTATCTCCAGTCAAATCCCTGCTGATGGCTTCAGCTGTAGGCTGTTTCTTAACTGGCCCTTTAACAGAATATATACAATAGGGCTCACTCCCTACCATCAACGTAGATGCAACTCAAGATTTTGCAAGACCAGCAAATGCAGCCCATATCCTCCTACTTGTGATCATTAGTTAATTAGTTAATTAGTTCCTTTTTATTTGGGACAGCTTCCAAAATCTGCTTTGCATAGCACATCCTTGCCTGCTGAGGGCAAAACCTACCACCAAAAATATGAAGCAAAGTGTAATGTGAATCTGTTCTTTGAATCTCGGCATGATTAATCAGTCACTCTGTCAACATCATCAGTATCTGCTAACATCTGTAAATTCAACTATTTAGCTGTTTTATTAATCTCTTGTGCAAATGCAGCAGCTTAAATTTGAAAGGTAGGCATCTTTTACCTGGACAGTTATGCAGCTCTGCTCAAGAGACTGTATAAAAATCCCTTTGCAGGTATCCATGTCAGTCCAGTTCATAAGGTGCTTAATCCTTCCCTTTCATGCACACAGTAATTTTTTTAATTCTTTGAAAGTTTACTCCATGACCATTTATAAATTCTACCCTGTCTGTAATATTAGAACAAGATGCCATAAAAATACTCACTGAGTACCCAGCTTGCTGGGGGGGGGGGCAATGTGTAGCCTGCACACTGTAATTAAAATTGTAAACCGCCCAGAGACTACTTAAAGTGGTATGGGGCGGTATATAAGCAGAACACTTTGCTTTGAGTCACTATACATCATAAAAGATTACCCGCTGCCATAAGTGTAAGAATCAGTGATATGTATAGGCCACTAATAAAAAACAAAAAGCATACAGTATGTGGGCTTGCATGGGATTTACCTACAAAAGCTTGCTTGCATATTATATGATTTTTTTATTTTATTTTTATGAGTGGCTTATAAAGTTATCACCGGTTCTTGCATTTGTATTTTGTAATAGCTACATTGTATGGATTACAGCTGTTGAGTGGAAGTGATATTGCTAAGACACTTATTTGTTTCTTGCAGAGCAATTGTTTTGCCTTTGACGAGAAATAAGAAATCCTACCCAGCTAAAAAGCATATGCTGAAATATCTAGTATACTCACGGTTGGAAAGGTGGAGGTGGGGGGAACATCTTTTAGATGGGAAAAATGTGGTAATTATTATTTCACCATTGCCACTTAAGTCTCTTTCAGCTTTATTTGTTTGCTTGTTTGTTTATTTAAAATATTTTTATCCTGCCTTTCTCCTTTAAAAGGGCTCAAAGGGTTAATATAATTATGGCCTGTTCAGGTGAAGCCTGTTAGAATTGCATGGATACTTCAGGAACTTGTTCCAGTGTCAGTCAAAAGACAATTTTATAGTCACATCTGAGAAAAATGTATTGAGAAATACTGAGTCTCTTCTATAAAGTTCCAAAATACACATTGGTATATTTGTAATGACCAAGACGTGCAAAAATTATGAGCAGGCTGTCAAGATGACATAAAGAGGAAAGCTTCATTGTCATTAAGAGAGTTCCATACTCTAACCAAATTCCATTGATTTTCTTTATACACTTCCTTCTCTCACTTCCCATCCAAAGATCATTATAACCTGCCTAATGATTTAGCATCCTCTGTGTGTGTGTTAAGTCTGTGCTCTTGGTGAATTTGTTTAGCAAACAGCATATTCAGTTCAGCAGCCAGCACTCTGCCTCCAAGAGTTTACAGTCTTGATGTCACTGTGATGTGCTCATCTCCTTCCGTCTGCCCTTCCCCTTCCCCTTCCCCATCTCAGGATGTGGGGTGGCTGCTGCTGCTGCTGCTTTGCGTGGAGCTGTTGAACGCCTTGGTTTACCTGGGCAGCCTCAACGTGGGCCTACAGCATTCACCTGGGAAGGATTCTATCTTGCTGCTTCTCTTTGATGTGGCCTCACACAGTGTGACCTCACAGCCGCCTTCTGTTTACAAATTGCACTTTCCACGTATGATGCTTCTGCCTCTCAGTCATGACTCATGGGTTGAGAAGAAGAGGAGCATTTTGCTGGGTTACCTGAATGTCCCTCTAGGTCTCCAGACACGAACAGAGCGTCTTTGTGAAGCCCTATGAGGGTGTTTCTTGAGAGATAATGAATAAACAAATCCTTCTTTATAAAGTGTAAGCTTAGTTAGGGCAGGAGGAGAAAAGAGGTGAAGTCCTTGCGTGTGCTCAGTCTTCCTGTCTGTATAGAGTACTAGCCAGTCTTTAATAGAGATCCTCTCTTCTGTGGAGATTGTTGTTTTGACTTAACCAACATCTTTCCAACGTCATTTTCCTCTTGTTTTTCCACATTGTGATGCAAACTTGAGAGCTGCTGCTGCCCATCTCCTTTCATTCTCTATTCTGTTTGCCTGCCTGCATTTACCTCCCACTTACACTGAACAACAACCATACACATTTGCTTTGCAGAAAGGACGCCATGACCGTGGAGATTTCTATTCAACATTTATTTAGTTTTATATAATGCTTTTGTGTACAGAACAAAAAAAGAACTGGTCAGGGGACTTTCAAACACTCTTTGATAGATAAGATGAAAGTTTGAAGGAATAGTTCATGGGGAGAATCTGATGGTAGGGTCTAGGAGCTTAAAATGCAGAGGTTCATTCCACATTTATCAACTAATGTATATTTTCCAATTTTAAGCTGCATTTAACTACTAATTTCTTATTGATCTGGTCCTTTTCTTCAGCAGACACTGAATGTCTTATGTTCCGTAGCAATTTGGAAAAAGGACCAGGGATTTATTTTCCCATAATAATCACACTGAATGTATTGTAACAGTGTTTCCCCTACTCCACAGCAGCAATATTTCTGCTGCTAGAACATGTCTCCGTGATATTACATTGAGTTTGGGATCAATGGGTTTTTATCCTGGCTGACTGACTAAAAAGTACCTTTCCAGCTATTCTTCAGGGTCTTCAAATATCTCCCCAAAGTGTCCTCCTTTCTCTTTAAAAAAAAACAAAGTGTATTTTATCAAGGCAGTAAAGATAGCTGTCTTTGTCTTTTTGCAAAGCAAGAGCCATTGCTGTTACTTAAAAGGGAAGGGAGGCAATTCCATCTTCTTCGTAACCCCACTCTCCTCATTCATCACTGAGGCCTTTATCTCTTTAGTTACGCAAGGTGCACTTCTCTTTTCCCCCACAGAAATTAATTATATTGGAAAGTGCACTATATGGACACCCATCATCAGAGAGAAGGGCAACTATGCATTCACATGGGCAGGCTTTAGATCTGTTCCCTTTAAACCTGCCATTGTTGGCCTTAGCTTTCTGAGGGCCAGCAGCTCCTGATTCAGTAGCTGGGCCCTGGGCCCTGCTTCTTGGTCATGCTAGAGGAAGAGCAGGTAGTTTCCCCACTGTTAGGGGACCCACTGGTGATTAGACTCTTCCATATCTAGCTGCAGGTGCCCTGTTTTCATCACACTGCCATGTTGCTGCCAATTCTCCCACTGCAGCTGCAAAAGTTTTTATTTGTTTATTTATTTATTTAGAGTATTCTGACCCCAAGGCGGCTTACAGTAATGAGGTCCAATATAGAGTTCAGTACAATTAAGACATGTTCAAGTACTGAGAACAGGGAATTGAGGGACAACATAAAGTCTGTTTGAGCGTGTATGGTAGATTCATATAAAAGAGACATATTAGGTAGTCCCTCATTCAGGGAAAGCTTGCCTGAAGAGGAAGGTCTTTGCCCGTTTCTGGAAAGACAGCAGAGATAGGGCCTCTAGTCCGAGGGTGTTCCAGAGTTTGGACACAGCAGCCGAGAGGCCCTTTCATGTGTTCCCACAAGACGTACCTGTGAGGGTGGCAGGATGGAGAGAAAGGTCTCTCCTGATCACCTTAATACCCAAGTTGGTTCATACTGTGAGATTCAGTCTTTGAGGTAGCTAGGACTCGGGTCATTCAGTGATTTGTAGGTTAAGGTCAGCACTTTGAATTGTGCTGGGATGTTACTCAGACATGTGTCACTGTGACGAGAGCTGGTTTCTCAAGAAACATGCATAATGTGCATACTAGCCTTAATTGTGCTAATGCACTCCTAGCCACAGCTGTGACCTGGGCATCTAGGCTCAAGGATGAGTCCAAGAGCACCCCAAGCTGCCTACCTCTTTTTTTCAATTGGAGGGTGACCCCATCGAGTACAGGTTGTATCCCTATCCCTTGTTCTCCCTTTCAACTAGGTTTAGTTTCCTTTTGTTCATCCTCATCCAGTTCATTACTGCAGCTAAACACTCATGTAAAGTTGAGATAGTAGCTCCCTTAGAATCTGGAGGTGACGAGAGGTAGAGCTGGGTAGCTGTAATTCTACTGGAAAACATGGCAGATGGGAACCAGGCCTGGTTATCTGCCAGAGTTGTACATTTGGGAAAGGTCATTATTTTTGTGCTGCCACCACAGTGCAGCAGGGACCCAATATGTGTTTGGGTCTGTGCCTGAGCACAGGCCACCCATAGGCTGCTGGTTGCCTACTTCTGTGCTAGAATGTGAGGAAATCTCCGAAAAATCTGCCAAAATATTCAGAACATGAGTATAGACAGAGTGATTGGATAGACTTCTAAGAAGGGCAGATGGGAGGAGTACTGAGGAATGCTTACCTTTTCTAGGGCCATGTTGTCCAGGCTGAGGGTTTCCATGTAACGCCCAAAAGACTGGAAGGCAAAGTCCGGGATGACCTTGATGGGGTTGTGTGAGAGCTTCAGGTCCTCCACCACTCTCAGCTTGCTCATTGCAGCCATGGGATAGCTGGTCAGTTGGTTCTTATCCAAGTGGAATATAGCTAGGTTTTCCACATCATCCAGGGCCCCAGGCTGGATGGACGAGATAGCGTTATCGGAGAGATAGAGCCAGCGAAGGTCCTTAGTGCCGTGGAAGGCTCCTGATCTCAACTCTCGGAGCTTGTTGCTACCTAGTTGCAGGATGAAGAGATTAATCATAGGCGAGAGGAGCCCCTTGGGAAGCTCAGAGATCTTGTTGTGATCAATATAGAGGTAGGTGAGTTCAGTTAGGTCATCGAAGGCTCCCATCCTGATGACG
Source organism: Phrynocephalus versicolor (assembly GCA_023846285.1). NCBI lineage: Eukaryota > Metazoa > Chordata > Lepidosauria > Squamata > Agamidae > Phrynocephalus > Phrynocephalus versicolor. Next base: position 20,938,306 of record JAHTLZ010000010.1, on the reverse strand, counting down.
CTGATGTCATTGTTAGACAAGTAAAGGTAAACCAACTGCTTCAGGCCCCGGAAGGCTCCACTGGAGATCTCTTTGATGTGGCAATGTTGGAGGTGGAGGGAGACAAGATTTCTCATGTCTCTGAAGCCATTGGTGGGCAGGACGGGGAGGTTGTTCCTCTGGAGGTTGAGGAGCCGTGTCTGCTCTGCAACCTTGGGAATCTTCCTCAGTCCAACATTGTCACAGATGACATGCTGGAGGTCTCCTCCGTGGCAGTGACAGTTCTGGGGACATGCCTGGAGAAGAGACAAAAGGCATGCCAACAAGCAGAAGAGCTGGAGTAAGAAACCTGATTGATCCATGGCTGTGATGGATGTGCAGGGAGAAAGGAGAAACAGCAGCAGAAGGAGGAGGAGGAGGAGGAACAGGAGGAGGGAGAAGGGCAGAGAAAGAGAGAAAATGTGTCTGCAGCAAGCTGAACACAGCCCTATTTATAATGTTATTAAAAAACAAAATCCCTACCCACTAACCACAGGCAGCAGCAGCTAGCTTCCAACTTGGAAGTAACCGGCTTTAGGAACTTGGTGTGACTTTAATTTCTGGCACCAAACATCGATGGATTCTCCCTCCCCCCCATACTTTAATGCATGGAGTACTTTGTTGTTCCCCCTGCCTGTCCACCACCTCCATCACTCATCAGGGAGAAGAGGATGTGTGTATCTGTCGTTGGGAGAAGGAATTCTCTATTTGCTGTAAGCCATGTGCCTAGGAAAACAAAACCTGCCCCTCACTTTGTGCTTCTTTAGATACTGTAAGAGGGACTTTCTTCTTGTTGCAGTCTAAACAGTGGCTAACACAAAAGGCCTGCTGGTCAGCCCAGATAATATAGAAAGAAGTTGCATCCCTTCACCATCTGCAACCTACAGCATTTTTGTTCCACCGTGGTTTCTGACTGTGTAATTCTGAACATGAGATAGTACCATGAACACCTTTTGCCCATGGCACAACTTGAACATGTAACAAGACGAGGCGGGACCATCCTCTCTCTCTTTGCAGCCCTGTCTCAGAGTCTGCTACAACATGTTGGCAGGCCTTGGTAGAGGGACAGAAGGGAAGATGAAGTCCCTGGAGTTTTGGATTTCATCCACAGTCCATACCAACATTGTACATCGCACTGTCAATTGCATGGATTTAAAAGTGCTTTCCCTGTCATTACATTTAGAACTTGTGAGATAGCCTGATCTGTGTTGCAGTAGGAGCAGCAGGAATGAAATCAATGAATCAGTAAAAACCTGACCCTCATCATGTAGGACTGATTGAAGCCTGGTGGGAAAGGAGAGGGCTGTTGCCAAGAAGTGGACTGTAATAGTCTCAGATAATGTACTGTGCATGCAGTACTTGTTGCTTTGAAATCACAATAACAACTCACATCTTTCCAAATTAACCTGCATGTTGGACTGCATATCACCCTAACTCGTGCCCAATTCCCTTCCAAAATACATTATTTTGTTTCTTTGAGAGTTACAAAAATGTGCACACATACTGTACATCATTAAAAGAGCAGAACACTAGTAAGAGCATCAAAACAGGAACACAATTTTTAAAATGCCTCATCAAGATTCATCTACAGTGGTACCTTTTATAAAGCAATTAATTCGTTCCAAATGAAATTATGTTAAGCAAATTTTCCTTTATACAATTTTCCCATAGGAATGCATTGAAAAAACAGTAATCCCTAATCGCGAACATTTTTATGTTGTATGGATTTGCCCCATAGACAATTCTGTTCAGCAATTTTTCCCTATCTCTGGAATTTTTTATGTTGTACAGCTTTTATGTTATACAAACTGTTTGTTATACGAGGGTCCACTGTATTTTGATTTATTTGTTTATTGGAATCCTACATGGCAACTACACTTTTAAGTCAAGCAAGTTGCTACAAAGAATGAAAGCAAAACCATGTCGCGTGACCTATGCAACAACATTAGCACAGCCTTCCTCCAAGTTGGGGCTGTCTGGATCTGTTGGATCACAGCTCCAGCCAGCATGGCCAGTAGTCACGGATTATGGAAATTACTGGCTAAAGTCTCTTGGTGACGCCAGACTGAGAAAGTCTGCATAATGAAAATGGCAAGGTTGTGGGGAGAAAACTAGGAACTCTGTGAGTTAAGCTTTAAACCAGCAGAAAAGCTATGCAAGTAAACAATGTTCAGGACAAGACCACATTTTAAAGTATGCCACTAGAAGAAAAGCAAGAAAAAGCAAGAGAGAGTCCCTGTGCTGCAGGTTTCCAGTGATGGTAATAGGCCGTTTCATCTCATTGGAGGTTTAGATCTGGTCAAAACAAACACTTCAAATTGAGCCCCTATGCAAATTGTAAGCAGTTTGGCATTAAATCAGAGGGGGGAAATTCAAATTGGTCAACTTGTTTCACAACTTGGTCCATTGCACTCCTGTCCTCGTGGTAAGACAGGATCCGGGAGAAACTCTGAACTGCAAACCTGTTATTTGGTAGGGATTGCTGTCTCACTTGTAAACTGGCCGTGCTACTAATCCTAGCACAGATGAATAGCACAGACTGTAACTTGTGTAGTATGTTATCGTCTGAAAGCAGTGGTTCCCAGCCTTGCCCTCCTTCCTTGGACTAAAATTCCCAGAAGCCTTCACCACTCACTGTGGTAGCCAGGCTTTCTGGGAGTCGTAGTCCAAGAACATCTGAGGACCCAATGTTGGAATCCACTGGACGATGGCATAGCAAACCCGTGGAATCAGAGAGTCTGGGCTACAAAAGGCAATCCTTTCTTTTTCTGTTCACCCGCTGTTCATGATGCCAGTTTACAAATGCACTCACAGCCAGTATTACCTTACCCCTTTTTGAACCTGGGGTAATATGCGTGTGTGTGGTGGTGGTGGGGAGTTAATGAGAAAAAAGAAAAACACCCAACGTTTAGAGCATTGTACGTTGCATCCCAGGAGGGAGGCCATGTGTGGGACTGGGTAGGCATGTGGGTGGGCAATGAGATGTTGGCATCAAGACCTTTGCTAGCAGCCGTCTCACCCTGCAGGCTAAGGGTCAGCTTGTTAGAGCTTCATAGTTGGAGAGAAGGAGAGTTACCTTTTTTAAAAAAAAAAAACACTTATCTTCTACTACTTGGTTTGTAATTTGGCTATAGTTAGCTAACAGGATGGTGAAAGGCACCAGGCTGGCACATCCAATCAGTGCAATGCTTCCATTGGGCTTGAGTTCATAGGGACTGATGAAATAATTTTTATGGCGTGTGGACTCCTGCAATGGGATAATTTATTATTTGCATATAAAGGACAATGATTGCCACTGTAAAAAGTGCCAGGGGTGTAGTATAGCATGCTGCAAATCAATCCAAAACAACCTATCTGTATAGCCTAGCACCCCCTTGTTCTAATTCAATTCTCTGTGTTGAAATGTTTTGTTATTTACTGCCAATTTTATTTTAGCTTGATAATCTGCATCTTTTAGTCACTGTATTTATTGTGTTGCTCTTATTTTTGACAGTCTTTTATATTTTAACACATATTACACTGCTCTGAGAACTTTGGTTAGTAGACTATGTAAACATGCAGTCTCCAGATAGATACATAAGCTGGTAGACCAGTTAGCTGTCTTTTGGACTACAAATTTCTACCATTTGCAACTAGCACAACTACTAACCAAGTTACTTCCAGAGGAGTAGCTTCAGAAAAGTAGCTTTCCCAGGCTCTAAAGCAGGGTTATAAGACTGGGCAATCTAAGAAGAGCTATTGCATTGTACTTTCCCCACAAAAATGAACATAGCGATGATGGAAGAAAAGGTGGCCAGCTCAGCCAGAGATCAATATCAGGGGGGTGATGATGACACAGATAAGAGAAATCAAAAGCCCCAAGTCTTCTTCTCCCGTTGGCAGAAAAGGGAGGTGGGGGAGAAAGATGGATTGTGGAGGAGGCTGAGGTTGGGAATGGAACATTTTGAACTGGTCTCTAGCCAGGTGCTGGCTGCAGCAAATAGCTGGGAGCTGAGGACATATAACTGTGGGCTTGTTGAGGCTTCCACGGCTGGAGCTGGCTACAAAAGCCCCGCTGGCTGGGGTGTTTGCGGAGGCGAGACAGTCTCAAGAAAGAGAGGAAATCCAAGGGCTGACTTAGGACACAGAGGAGGGATTATTCTTAGGGTTGTCTGGCTTTTTCCCTTGTTGAAAGGAGGCATCGCTGGGCATGTATCGGGTGCTGTTATGCAAACTGCTGGTGATGGCCAAGCCACTGTTTTTCAGAGGTTTAATCCAAAGAGACTTTTAAATGCAAAGATTTTGTGTTTTTTTTTCAAGTATTTGTGTGCATTAATTTTGAGTGAGCGTTCTAGACAATTCTTAATGCTGGCGAAGGGAGCTGACTAATATTTTAAAATCTTGCCGTGCAGTTCTTTTAGAAAGGAAGTGGTGAGAGACTGTATACAGAGATGGCCATCCCTAAGGTGGTTATAATATATAGTCCAGCCCTTCCTTTGCTACTTATTCTTTTACTCCAAAGTAGAAAACATAGACTATAATGCCACTAGCCAGCTTTGCCAGTGATGAGAAACCACAGGAGCTGCAGTTGTGCAAGAGCTGGGGGGGGGGACGGAGGGCATATTTTTACTCCCTGTCCTACATATCCAGATTTTTAGTTTTTGTGTGTCTCCAAGCATTCCCCCTCTGACCACACCTTCAAGTTCTAGGCTTTAGTTCCATTTCTTCCGGATCTGCTGGTTCTAGGTTTCAGCCATGTTTGGTTCACTCTCCTCAACCTCCACTGACTTTCTGACTTTCAAGATCCTCCCTTCTTCTGAACTCTTCCTTCTTTAATGGTTCTCTAGCATCAGGACTCCGGTAGCTCAGTGGTTTCGGTATTTGGCTGCCAAACCAGAGATGGGGAGTTTGATTCCTCACCATGGCAGAGTCTTAGAGAGTTTCTGTTCATTTAAAGCAGCATGAGTTATGTTGTACAAGATGACAACTAAAGGCCCGCGCATATTAATATTAATGTATGTTGTCCTGTGCATGCCGTGGTGCTTCAAGGCATAATTAATATCCATGTATCTTCCACAAAGAGCCCGTCTATTCATCCTGTAGCAGGAAGGCAGTGCTGGCATGAACACCCACTGGGCTTTTAAACCTTAATTTTACATGTGTGACATAGCATTTAATCCCAGGGAAGTGATTTCTTATGGATGTTTTTGGGTCTTCTTTTGCCTCAGGGATCCTGCTTCTGCAGGAGGCCAAAGGATAGGAAATCCACACTATAGCTTTGTTTTGCAGTGCCAAACTTTTGACTTTGGATTGCAGTATGCCCTTGCTGGAGAGATCCTCTTCAGAGGAAGGCCTAGAGCAGTGGTTCTCAACCTGTGGGTCCCCAGATGTTTCTGAACTGCAACTCCCAGAAATCCTGGCCAGCTCAGCTAGTGATGAAGATTGCGGAGAGTCGCAGTCCAGGAACATCCAGGGACCCACAGGTTGAGAACCACTGGTCTAGAGCCTCCAAGATCAGATGGTGCCAAAGAGCAGTAGGCTTTCAGTGGTTCGGAAGAGAGGCATAGTCACCCTGGCTCATGGCGGTGAGGTGCCAACCTCCTACTTTGTGGGTTGGGGGTAGACTAGGTTCCACCCTGGTCCTTCCCTAATGTTTCCTGCCTGTCCCGGGCACATTTTTATCCCTCTCCCATTTTTAACCCAGGTATTTTCCGACCTGTTAGCAGTGGAGACTGTGTGTAGCTTAGTCTAAAGCTGCAATTTCCCTCACACTTTCCCTTCAAGCACCACAGAGAAGGTGTCGGCGGCGGCAGCAGTGCAGAACAGTGGCAGCCTGACAGCAGCTGGAATGGCATGCTCATGGCATGCAGGAAGCAGCAGCAGCAATGAAGCAACAGCAGTAGCTACAGGAGGAAGCATGGACCCTCCACTCCATTGGTTCAGCTAGCCAGGCATATGACATTATTGTTTACTTTTATTTATTTATTTATTTATTTATTTATTTTGATTGATTGATTGATTGATTGATTGATTGATTGATTGATTGATTGATTGATTTCTATACCACCCATCTAGCAACAAATCTACTCTGGGCAGTTATGTATGCCTTCCTTCCCTAGAGTTGGGGAACAAAACTTGTTTTTAACAAGTTTTGCAAGCAAAAACTCAACAGGTGAAGCTGTGCCCAACATGCTGACCCATTGAATGTTCAACCGTCACAGGGGTGTTTAAAGACACAGGAGCCATTGTGCAAAAAAGCAAGTAATACAAGTTTCAGACCCCGGAAGCAAATTTTGCCCTTGCCCCTCTACCCTCCTTCCCTTAACGGTTTTGGGACCCTTGCCTCAACTATAGACCCTTTTGCTACCCAAGACAGGCCTCTCCTCCTCTTCCTCCCACACTCTTTCTGGTTCCTTTTATAGTTCCTCAACCATCTTCTTCCCTCACAGCTTCATTGGTAGGTTTGCAGGAAAGGCACGGAAGCTTCTTCCTTCCTTTGCCCGGTTCCCTGTGTAAATCTGAAAGACTGCTGGAACCTGTGAATGCAAACATCTCACATTTCTGACTAGTTGGCAGAAACGAGGGGCGGTAAAGTTTAGGCTGCAATAAAGTTAGTTCTGAAGATGCCACAAAACTCCTTTTGACGTTTCCTCTAGGATAGGCATGTCCAAACTTTGGCCCTCCTGATGTTTTGGACCACAACTCCCAGAATTCCAAGCCTGTATTTCCAATGGCAATGGACTGTGGGAGTTATGGTCCAAAACATCTGGAGAGCCAAAGTTTGGATATGTCTGCTCTAGGAGAAGCTTATGGAGACGGAACATTTCTCACATATCTGATGCGTACTTTTTGCCACTGCTCTTCAACCTGTACCGTTTATTTATTTATTTACCAGTTACATTTATGTTCCACCTTTCCTCACTGAACTCACAGCAGTTCAGGTGGCATTCTCCTTCCCTGCTACGTTGCTTAAACACTGTTAACATGTCAGTCTGTAGTTGGGTGCAGCAAAGTGATAAAGTCTTGTAGCACCTTAAAGACAAATAAATACATTGTGGCTTTAATTTTCACAGGATAGAGCTCATTTTGTCAAATGCAACATACAACAATGAAAAACCACTTTGCTTTTGGTAAACCCCTCTTCTCGTTGTCCATAGCAGTATTCCTTATAGAAAGAAATGCCCTTGTGGTATGAAACAGTGGTTATTCTTCCCAGTTAAAAATGTAACTGGTCTTCCCACTTTGATGCTGTTCTGACCATCCAAGAACAGGGCCAGCGATCTGTTATTCCCCTGGGATTAAGTGAATGGCACCATTTATTGTCAGAATATATTTTGTAAAAAGGGAGGGGGGAAGACCTAGACTTAGAAAAAGCTGAAACCTCATTTTTGTTGTATAATCTTCTGAGGTTACATAATCTTAGGCATTCCTGTGAGGGGGTGCAGTATGACCTTGGAGTTCAGAATTTGCTGCTAGACGACTGGCTGGGACCTTCCTACTAGGCACACCAAAACAGATTCTTTGCTGTTTGTGCCTGACATTCGTGGTCTCTCTCTATTGAGATTTAGTATTTGAACACTACATTTCACAGAGTGAAGCCTTGGACGGAGAGCAAGCAATGATTCTCACAGGTTTGCTGTTTACTTAGCTCGTGCCAGTATCTCCTGGGTGGTGTGTGGTCAGCCAGCGACAGTGGCTCCAGTGTCAACTCTCCTACGACTGCAGGGCAACACATCCCGCTGTTGACTGGGCCTGTATTCAGTTCTCCACCCCGGGGGCTCCCTGGGGCCGGGGCCACTAGGACATCTCAGAAGAGGCAGGATTATCCTGCCATCCCCTCTTTCTTAATTGATTAACAGTTCTGCAAACATTTGCTACTGTACAAAGCATGTGAATCAAGTGGCTAATAATTTACGGAGGTCAGACTCCCGTCTGCTGGCTCCAACGAGGCCCGTGTGGGATAAGCAAGTAAATGCACAATTTTTTCAAACCAGTATAAATATAGTTCTAGCATGTTTTCAGTGGCACCGTGGCTCAGCCCTGTTTGGGGCATTACAGTACTAGTTTTGGGTGTTGATCGTCCTTAGTACCATGCCCCTATATTTTTACATTTATTTTTATTGAAGTTAACTTGGAACACCATCTGTACCATCCATTTCAAGAGGCACCCGTGAAGCCCTGGTCTGAAAAGAAAGAGCCTCTCCGGGCTTTAATACCTCAGCTGACTGGAGAGTTCAGCCATTAAGGTTTCTGGGTACGGAGCCAGAGCTTGGGAGTTCGATCCCCCCACTGGGCTTCCTAGGAGAAGAGCCCTCCTGCGAAGTCATGGGCAAAATGCATCATCCTATAGGGCGCCCCCCCCAGAAGAAAGGAATGGTTAAACCAGTTCTGTGGATACCCAGAGTCCCTAGAAAATCCTGGAAAGAATTGCCCCAGGTCAGAACAGGACTGGAGGACACACAGTTACAGTATTAGTGGTCCCTGAAATAAATCAGGAATCAAGGCTGAAGCCACTAGTCCAAGCTCCCCAAATAACAGTTCTACACTCAAGAGTAGTTCCTGATTCAAATAGGACAGTGACACCCTTGCTGATGTTTATGGGTATATATTCAGTCGTCGTCGTCGTCCCCCCCCCCCCCGCCGCCCCTTCACTTTAGATCACAAGGACAAATGGCACAGGACCTATCCTGCAAGGTTCTCAAGGAAACTAGGCATCATTTTGTCTGATAACAGAAAACGAGAGTATGAAGTCATATGACCTCTCTAAAATTTAGCATGTCTGTGGGTGGAATGAAGGAGGCGTGAGTTTCAGAAGCACCTGGGAGGAAGGTTGCTGACCTTTTCTTTGTGTGGCGCTCCTGTGCCTTGATCTGCTGACAGGACCAAATAGAAACTCAGAACAAGACTGAGACACTTGCATCAGGCACACAAAGCTGAGGATACACACACACATACAGAGATGCACCTATTATCCCAAGCACGCAAGGCCTTAGGACAAGGGCATATCTCATAAGTGGTATCCAGTTGTTCCCTTACCTGAATGAGCTCACCTTGGGGGTGAAGGGAGGGGCTGGTTAGGCCTTTATCCCTGACATTGCGTTTTGCATATGGAAAATGATGCATCTGCAGGAGGCCATTCCTGCTCATCTGGAGGTTCTGCACACAATTGAGAGCCCTAATTTTCTAGTGCCCATGCTCTTGTGCACAACCAACACATGCAGACCTTTTTCCCCCTCACATATAGAAAGCAAGGACAGAGAGAGGCAAGGGCTAGCTGATTGCTTCTAAGCATGGTAAGTTTTTCGTTGCAGGAAAACTTCGTGCCTTTATCACATTATGCTAAATTTTAGCTAGATAAGGCTCTACACAAGTATGAATAGGTAACATACATGTGGTCACATAAAGAGACGGTCACATAAAGAGACGTGCACAGACACTTGGAGGTGGGCACAAGTTTTTAATCTTACCCCCATACCAGCAATCCTGGACAAGATGGGGCGAAAGCAGGAGACAACTTGGAATTAGAGGAGGCTAAAATGTATCTTTCCACGGTACCTTGAACATTGCTGCTTCATTGCTGCCACAGCATACTTGGGTGGAAGAGGAGAGTTCATCCGTAAGTGACTTCCTCTTTCAAGGACTTCTGTGGGCTTTGCTGCATTCTGATCGTCATTAGCAGTGCAAAAGACATTAAATGGTTGTTAGTGGTTAGTGGAGTGGTGAGAAGGAGGAGGCTTCTCCCACTGACCTTAAAGTCCGTTGCGAGAGTAAGAACAGACAAAAGAAAATATTTTTTCACCCAGCGCGTTGTAAGTCTATGGAACTCCCTGCCACAGGATGTGGTGATGGCATCTGGCCTGGATGCCTTCAAAAGGGGATTGGACAGATTCCTGGAGGAAAAGTCCATCACAGGTTACAAACCATGATGGAGATGTGGAGTCTCCAGGCTTTAAACCGGGTTACTTCAAGGGCCAGATGCAGGGGAGTGGTATCAGGAGACAGATATCTAGTCTCATGCACTCCCAAACGCACCTGGTGGGGCCGCTGTGAGATACAGGAAGCTGGACTAGATGGGCCTTTGGCCTGATCCAGCATGGCTCTTCTTATGTTCTTATGTTCTTAGTGCTGCATTCACACTTTCATGAGCAATGTGGAAGGAGCAATTCCCACTGTTGGCTTGCTATTGTCCCCCACCCCCCCACACTCCTGGCAGCCCTACCTGGTATCAGTGTTTTTATGCCTGTAATGGAAGTAGTGATGCTACTACAGTACTCACTGGGGATCAAAGCACAGTGGCTCGCAACCCATGTAACAGGAGCTACAGGCAACCCATGAATCACCTATCCCTGGAAATGCATTGGAGAAAGGTTGGAACTGGTCTGTCCACCCTTAGTGGCACTCAATTTGCTTTATGTTGGACGTCAGCAGCATCTCAAATAATCCACCCAAGAATCCAAGTCATCTTTGCCTTTAATTCATTTGTTTGTTTTCCTGAATATCAGAATCTTTTGAAAATCCATTTGGCAAGGGAATCTTCCATTTCGGCCCTCTACATTCTTGTCCTTCTTTCTCCTGGTTTCACAGAAATGGATTAGTTACTTAGGGTGGACACTTTTGAAGGCACTGACAAAGTAGCAAGTTAACGCCACATGCCTTTCTATGAAGGATGCCAAGGAGCTCTCCTGAAACTCAACTTAATCTGGAAAAAAAAGTGTATGAACCACAAGAATGCTAATCATCCTGGAAATAAAATCCCATTCCAAGCCACCAACGAAGAGAAAAATAACAGGAGGTTGATTTTCAACCCCAGAGAGAAACAGCCCCAGATCCCCATTGATCTGCCATGTTGAATTTCATATGCTGTGCAAGAAAACAGGGCCACTGGGCTCTACTCCTAAAAAGGCCCATGAAATATACCCTTCCTGCAACATTCTGGTGATATTCTGATCATATACTGTATGTTCTGTTCAGGCAGAAAACTGCATGCATCCTTTGTAAGTCTGTGTTGCAGAGGCCTTTGTCAATTAGTCACGTGAATTTTAGTCAGTCTATCAATTACTTTTGCATATATTTGCTCATATAATAAAGCAGTAGTTTTGAAGCCAAAAGCAACTTGTTTTTAAATAATTTAGGTGTACACTCTGGCACACACCTGGTGGTGATGGTGGTCTCTTATGGAGTGAGGAGAGGGTTCGCTCCCCATACATGATATAAGGGTATCTTTGGATTAAAGAGGTGGCATATAGCAGCTCACTAGCTTTCCTTATTGCTCTGTCTACAATCTGCAATCTAAAGAAGGCTCAGTGGTCTAGAGTAGAATAAAATCAGGAACTGATAAGATTGGGGAGGAGAAAGAGCAAAGTTCTAACAAGAGGCAAAAGATGTCCAGAACTTCAAAGATGACAGAAATGCAATTGGGTATCCAAGGAGGTATAGATTTTAGCATGGAGGACCATGCAAAAGAATGGGAATGGTCTTGAATGGGGACTTTCTGAGCATGCAGAATTGAAAGACGTCCGTATCTTCTGTATGGGAAGATGAGTATGTTGGGAGTTGGCTTTTCACAATATTGCTGTTGGCTATTGTTCGAGTTTATTTCCCCCATATGTGAACTAATATTTGTGGTGAAAGCAGCTTGTGTGTGCATTTAATCTTACTAGGTTTTAATACATTTAGGATTATGTTTAGTAGTGGGCTTCACAGTTTTTCTAGCACTGTGTCTTGTACTTCTTTATGCTCCTTAGCCAATATAACAGAAGTAACTTGTGGCTTGATCAGAAATAAGAACAAGGGTCTGCACACCTCAGATGTCTCTAGTGAAACTGATTGTGAGTAGATTAAGAACAGGCAAGTATAAAATGCATCTTCCCACAATGCTTATCGCTGCCATTATGTTAATGTGCTGGCAAAGGAAATGAACATTCTGTGCAGTAATTCTAAACATGGGGGCAGCCTGAACAAGCAGATTTAAGCTCTTGCTCTCTGCCAAATTTGGGGAAGTTTGGGTAAAAAGTTTTTACTATTTTTAAAGGTAAAACTGTTCTATCCCCACCTTGCAGAAACAAGAACCCTGAAACATCCTCAAATTTAAAATAGCTCATATAAATTGAAGTCCAATCTTAATTTCCTTGAAAGACAATGGTTGATCTCACCTGCTTTTTTTCAGTTTGGAAGGAATCCAGGCTGCAGGGGCTGAAATATTGAAGAGAGATAGTTGGAGGTCACAGAAACAGTCAAAAGACTGGCTTTGTTTGAAGAGTCAAAAAACCAGTCTTGTTTTACAAAGTGACCACAGTGACAGTCCTCTAGAACTGTTGTGCATCTCCAGAGAAATAGCACACAATTTTGTAAGGCATATTCAAAGTATTTTTGCATTATTGAAACACAGAGCAGTTGTATTTGTCCAACCCTGAGTGATTTTAGAAAACATTTCTAAGACGAGGCTCCTGACACCAGTCGTCAAAAGGGAGATCAGCCTCGGGTCTGGGGTAATGAGAACTTTTGAGTTTGTCTGTCAGGACCCAATTAACTGACTCTCAAGGGGAGAACTTGAAACTTTTTTGGCCAAGCAAGCATGTCTGGATGTAAAACTACAGTATTTTGTTTTTTTTTATTTTGATGCTTATATCCTGCTATACAGTGGACCCTCATATAACAAATGGTTTGTATAACAACCGATCTGTACAACATAAAAATTCCAGAGATAGGGGAAATTTGCTTAACAGAATTGTCTGTGGGGACATTGCTTTCAAAGCAATGTTGTCTTTTCTGGTCAGTTCCGTATTTCTGCTGTATGTTTGTGATAGGATAGCCTCAGTTTACTTAGTTTTGCTTTAGTGAGAGTCCAGGATTGACTTGATTGAGTGCCTGCTTTTCTGCCCTTCTGGATGTCTGTGGTAAGGCTGCCCCTCCAACATTTTTGCCAATGCCTTTCTTCACTAGACTGGTGTTGGTTCTCCGCTGTTTTTCTTTTACACAGTACGGATGAGTTTGTGCTTGGTTTCTAGTGGCAATCTTTGCTAACTCCAAGCTCTCTCCCCACCACCCTAATCCCTCTTTTTTGATTGTTTCTAAAGGCGAGGGGAAATAACATGCACACAACATGTTTGTAGAGCTTTTGGTGCAATGTAGCTTTTCATCCTCAGCTTGCCTACACCAAGGAAAGGATATGGAAACTAGAACATCGCTTTCAAGTCTGCGTTCTGTGGAGTGGGTATGGCAAATTAGTTTGCTTGAGAGGTTAAAGGCTGTGTCGGTTTCTCCATTGTATGTGTTGCACTTACTCATGCCTTTGCTTCACCATTTCAAGTCCAAAATAGTCCTTCAAAATATTTTGACACAGAGGAAATACGGCCACATCCCAGCTGTTCCTGTGTTCACGGTCTCCCAGAAACCATATCCTCATGATCATATATGATCATATACTCAGCTTCTAGAATCCTCTAGTACTGGGTAATTCTACCGGAGGGAAGTTTTTCTTTGAATTTTTGTGTAGCAAATATATATACATAAACTGCTTTTTTTTAAAAAGCCAGGAAATTCAATTCATAAAAAACCCAACACTTTATGCATGTGGGATCTTGTTTCTGTAGCCATGATTCAAAACAGCAGGAAATGCCACAATATCACTATACAATATTATGCCCATGTTGCCAACTGGGGGGGGGGGGAGAGATGCTAAGCTCTAGATAGCAAAGGCAGCCTGAATGTTAACAACATCAATGGACTACAGCATAATACCCTCTTGTGCTCACTTCCATTCTCACTGGGGGGAGGGGGGGATTGCCAAGGAATGTGTGTGAATTGGTACCCTTGGTCTCATGCCCAGCCTGTAGGCTTCCCAGAAAGGTCTGGCTGGCCATTGTAGGAAGCTAAAGAATTGGATGGATCTTGGGCCCAACCTGGGAGAACTGTCCTGAGCTGAGAAGCGACATGTGTTATAATTACAACTGGATTAAAACAACAACAACAACAGATACATAAGATTCCTCAGTGCTTGCCAGAGCAGAAGCTAGGTTATAAAATCATGACAAAACAATAACATTGCTACTTTGATAATATTTTTACCTTTGTGGGATACCAACACTATGGAGAACAGACAGTAATGATTTGTTCTTCATGATTTCCACAACTCACAGTTAAGGCCTATACTGCACCTTTGTAGAACATTCTGGAGACTTCTGGAGCTGAGCTGTTGTGTTTTGACAGGGACCTCACCAACTCACCTGCAAATGCTTGCTACTCTCTGTTTTAGTTGCATCCTTTTCATACACCATGGCAGCCGCATTGTACTGGAATTGTCTCCGTTCATCTGCTATGAGCCTTATGTATAGCCATCTGGGGTTATTTTTTTAATGTAAAGTGGGTGGTGGTTTTATCCTGGGGTAGAAGAAAGGAACCCATAGCTTTGTTCCATTTCTTTCAACTCAATGAGCACCAAAGGCTTGGGAAAACTGGGAACAGGTTGCCAAGGGAGAGTCTGGAAAGAACGTTGGTGTTGATTTCAAGTCTAGACAAAATACCTAATGCTATTAGAAGGATAATTACATCCATCCCCATATGGCAAAAGGGGACAGAGATTGGTAAATGGCTCCTTCACTCTTAAGTACTTCCTTGGGTTTATTATTTTATTCCCCACTGTTTGTTACATTGCCTTTGAAGTCCAGAAGCTATTTCTTTGCTGCCAGTGCTGTCCTTTTCTCTTAAGCCAATATTCCTACATTTTCTTCCTGCTATTTGGTGTGGAATTTAAACTTGGTTCTTAATATAAATGTTATTTGTGGCAGGCTGGCATGGTGGTTTTAAAAGGCTAGCTTCTCTTTCATTGCCCACAGAGGGCGCACGGTGCTTCTTCACAGGAGAAACTAGTAGGAAATGGCAGCATACAGTTGTGGGTGCTGCCGATGACAGCCGGTACTTGATTGACCGGTGAGGCAGGTCAGAGTGGCCGAGCTGTCTATTGTCTCTAATCAAACAGGGCTTTCTCAGGTTCAGGACTTTCAAGCTTCACAGAAACCTTTGTGTGTCGCCGATGTCTGCACACTACCTCCACCGTTCATAATTCCTGTTGCCCCCCCCCCTTCCCAGCTTTACTATACATGAAAAGATGGTGTGTGCAGGGATGTTCATCATGCTGCAGAAGTTGGCATCTTTTATCCTTGCTGGATTATGAGCAAAGATCAACTCAGGCCCACTGGCTGCTTAGCCCTATGACCTTGCTCAAAGCCCACTGGCAGTAGCAGCCACTTTACATATACAGTGGTACCTTGTATAAAGGAATTAATTTGTTCCAAATGAAATTATGTTAAGCAAGATTTCCTTTATACAAATTCCCATAGGAATGCATTGAAAACGGAGTGATCCCATTTTTATGTTGTACGGATTTTCCCCATAGGCGATTATGTTAAGCAAATTTTCCCTATCTCCAAAACTTTTTATGTTGTACAAATTTTATGTTATATAAGCTGTCTATTATACAAGGGTCCACTGTAGATAATAACTGTTCTTACAGACTCCAACACTGGCTTCTTTCTTCACTTTCTTGAAACTTATTTCCTCCTGGGGATCTTTATAAATAGGCTCAAGGAGTGGGACCAGTCTCAAAATTAGTAAAAACACTGGAGGATAGGGAGCAGTTGTGTGTGTGTAGGGGTGCGGGGTGGGGAGACACTGGAGGACAGCTATGTGAGACTCTTGGGTTGCCCTGCCAACTCCAACCAAGCTACCTTCCTGCGTCCCTTTTGCCAATCTTGAAATAAAATTCAGCTTCTTGCCTACTCAGCTTATGAGAGGGTTGCCATCTTGTCCCATGCTTCAAGCAGCAAAATGCTTAGACATTTCACTGTAGGTGGTAGGTGAGACAAAGAGTCTGCTTTACATTTTGGAAGCAGAATTGACCTCTTTTTGGAGAACAGCTATTTATTTGCCTTAGGAAGGGTCAGCATTTTGGCATCGCCGTAGTCCTCTCCGGATGGCTACAGTACCCTGAACATTCTGGGAACATTTCCCCTTCCTGCATTAAGGAATAGTTTTGAAGAGACTTTACAGTTTTCTAGTGGCCTTGGACTAAACTAAAAGGCTAAAACATTTGGAGCTCTTTAGTGTGGAAAAAAGGTGCCCGAGGGGGGATATGATTGAGACGTACAAAATTATGCAGGGCATGAGTAAAGTGGATGGAGGGACGCTCTTCTCCCTCTCACTAAATACCAGAACTAGGGGACATCCACTCAAACTGAGGGTTGGGAGAGTGAGAACAGACAAAAGATTTTTTTTTTACCCAGCGCGTTGTTAGTCTGTGGAACTCCCTGCCACAGGATGTGGTGATGGCATCTGGCCTGGATGCCTTCAAAAGGGGATTGGACAGATTCCTGGAGGAAAAGTCCATCACAGGTTACAAACCATGATGGAAATGTGTAATCTCCAGGCTTAAAACCCTGGTACTTCAGTTACCAGATGCAGGGGAGTGGTGTCAGGAGACAGAGATCTAGTCTTGTGTGCTCCCAGAGGCATTTGGTGGGGCCACTGTGAGATCCAGCATGGCTCTTCTTAGGTTCTTATGACCATGTACAGGTTGGCAAGGGATCCTTTCACAGAGATCAATGGATATGTATTTCCTATTTTCAGCATCATTAGGACTAAGCGATCTCCCAACGTAAATACAGTGATGGATCCAAGAATAGAATCCTGGCATCATCGTTACCGCCAGGATGCTTCTAAATGGCCACTTTCTATGACTCCATACATGTTTATTTCATTTTGTTTTGAAGACATGATGTACCTACTGTAGACTTATGTTGGGCAGTGTTTCGACAATATTAGTAACAGAGGTTTTGTGCAGCGTTCAGAAGCAACCAGTTCTGCTAAGATGCCTCTTATTCCTAGTTTAGCCAGGGGCTCAGCATTCCCCAAGAAAGAAGGACTTGTCAACAAAAATAAATTACAGGGATGCAATATTTGAAATGATTCCCGTAAATCTACTGAATGAGGTGACCCATTTGCTACATAGTTGTGGTTTAAATTTATTTTCATCCAGCTATGTGATTATCTTCTTTATGGCTTCCTTCAAACTAAAGGGGACCCACACATATCTCAGAATTTTACTCTACCACGCAAATGATACACAAGCATTAATTTTAGCCATCAAAGAAATGTGTCCATCTGTGGGCCTAGACTGGGCAACTTTTAATAAATTCCATCAAGTGGGTCTGAGATGAAGTCAAGGGGAGACTTTGGAGGATGGGGACATGGCTGAAAATGGAGTCATCCCTCATCATCTCTGCTCCATTCTTTATTTTATATAATGCCAGAGTTCCACCAATACTCTTCTTTGAGCCTATAAAACCATGTGCCCATGGGGAAAGGACTACATTATTCTGAGGTCCCTAGGGTTTTAGGAGAAGAAAAATACAAACAACTCATTTGGAAACCGCTACCCTCAGATATTAAATCTGTAATTATCAGGGATGTTGGCACGTCTTTGGGTCCAAGTCCTGAATCCAAGTCTTTGGTACCAGTTCCTATGTCCCAAGCTCTGAGACAAAGTCCCAAGTCCCTTTTAAAAACAAACCCTTTAACGTTCACCCTGAGCAGTCTATTCAAAGTGGATGTGCGTGGCGGTGGGGTTTTTGCTTCACCCTTCCCGAAAGCAGGGAGAGAGGAGCGGTAAGTAATTATGGAGTTTCCTTTCCAAACAATTTCTTTTCCACTGTACTAGACAACAAAGAGATGGTGTGTGTTTCAAAACCCACTCTCAGATCTATTCTCAGTTGCACCAGGTGAGACATCTTGACATTTTAAGGCCATTCCTCTACATCCTACTTCATTCATAGGGACATAAAAAGATATGTGGTGGATTGGACCCAACACCTGTCTAGTCCAGCATTCTGTTTTCCTCAGGGATCAACCAGATGCCACTGTGAAGCCCCAAAGCAGGAAAAAAGGGCAATATAGCCCTGTCCCCAGTATGTGAGTTCTTCATCCCCTGACATGCCTCTTTTTCAATTCTTGCAAGGAAACAAACCCTCCTAGATCCCATATATAGAGACGGGGGGTGGGGGTGGAAATTAAATGAAGGTTATGCGTGAGAGCCAATAGTTTATTGGATAATTTTTCCTAGAACCCTGGAGACTGGGATTAAACCTCCACTTGTCCACAGCAAATCTTTTTAGGTAAACCCCTCCCTGAACATTTCACAGACCTTGAAACCCCTATTAGGGTCACTGTATGTCAGAAAAGACTTCATGGCATAGAACACTCATGTGTTTGCACAACTTATTTTCCTTTGCTTCAATAATGTGAATGTGTTGGGGGCAAATGGAACACACACAGAGAGACATACCTGAAAAGGAATCTGTTTGTGGCTGCTCTGGCATGAGCTCTGTCTGCAAAGTAGATGCTTCTTATAGACTTTAAGATACTTCCTCTGGTGGTGCTTCATAGCTGTTCCTCATCCTTTTGTTTTCTAGGTTGCTTATGGAACTACAGAGAATAGCCCAGTAACATTCATGGGGTTCCCTCAAGACAACTTTGCCCAGAAAACAGAGACAGTGGGATGTATTTTCCCACACACTGAGGTGATGACGTTTGCCATATAGTCTACTGCTGCACTGTTTCACAGTCCCAACCAGCATTCTGCTTTTCAGTTCTGGCTCAGCTTCATTTTCTAAATGTTCTCTTTCCTCTGTGTTAAAAGGCAAAAATTGAGGATCCTGATACAGGAGAACTCCTCCCACTCAATACCCCAGGAGAACTTCAGATTAGAGGCTACTGTGTTATGCTTGGATACTGGGGAGATGCCAACAAGACTAATGAAGTGATGACTGATGAAAAATGGTACAAAACCGGGTAAGTAGAGGTAACAGAGGATTATCAGTGTATTGGTATGATCAGTCTCATAAATTGTGTGCTGTGTGAACGACCAGATGGGAAATGACAAACTTCTCTGAACTGAAGAACAGTTTAGGTCTAGGACCAAAAGAACTAATAATAAGGATCAAGAGGAAAATTAAAAAAAAAAGGCTCAACTGAAAAAAGAAGGTCCTTTATGCACTTTCTTGCATAAAGAATTTAAGAAAATTTAAGGATCAGATCTGAAAGGTTATTCCAGTAGAGGGTGCAGTTCTGGTGTTGACCACATGGGGCAGTAGTAATTCTTGAGATTTTTTTAAAAAAAATTATACTGCCCAAGTGCCCATCTTCCCAGGGAACTCCGGGCGGTTAACAATAGGGTAAAAGAACAATAAAGCACAAGATAAAGACAATACAATAATAAGAGAGAATCATCAGCAAGAGGCATCAGAGAAAAAAAGAAAGAGAAAGTTCAACTTATTTATTTACTATTTATTTATTTTTATGCTTATTGACCACCCGATTATCCCTCAGGAACTCTGGGTGGTGTACAGCACATTACAAAAAAAATACAGCAACTGCCCAAATCAGCAACCTCAAATATACCCAAACACGGTACAAATAATGAAAAACAAATGGTAAAATACAAATAAATATAATTATACTAATATGAAAATAGTAAAAATAGTAAAAATAAAATAGACATAGCATAGCCGACAGCCATAACATGGTCAAAGTCCGGCAAGAAAAGTCTGGAGCTAGCAGCTATACAGACAAAACAAAATCACAATCACAGTGTGCTCAGAAGTCCCCAAAACATTCCCTGAAGAGCCAGGTCTTTAAAGCCCTTCTAAAGGCCAACAGCAAATCCGCCAGCCGGATCT
This sequence comes from Phrynocephalus versicolor, assembly GCA_023846285.1. Taxonomy (NCBI): domain Eukaryota; kingdom Metazoa; phylum Chordata; class Lepidosauria; order Squamata; family Agamidae; genus Phrynocephalus; species Phrynocephalus versicolor. Next base: position 20,918,579 of record JAHTLZ010000010.1, on the reverse strand, counting down.
CCATTGGCAGTTTATTCCAGCATGCCGGGGCTGCCACCAAGAAGGCCCGGTTCCAGGTAGAAACCCCACGGGCCTCTCTGGGAGTGGCCCCCCAGAGAGAAGGGGAAAACGAAGCTCTGGTTGGTAGGGAAAAATCTTGAGAAAAATCAGTTTCACAGCGGGATTTTGGTCTGTTTTTCATGAACATCTTTGGGCAGCCTTGTTGGGGGGGGGGAAGGGCGTAAAATTGATTTACAAATAAAAGGCATTATGTGGGTAGAATTCAAAGTGCTGGCTCTAACATACGAAGCCTTTAAACGTTTTGGAACCGAGCCATTTCAAGGGCACCATCTCCCATTATAAACCTGCTCAGGTGTGAAGATCATCAGGGGAGGCCTTTCAGTCTATCCTGGCACCTTCCCATGGGTTTGGTGAGGACACAGGGGACAGCTTTCTCTAGTGCTGCTCCCAGACTCTGGAATTCCTTCCGACAGGAGGCCAGGTTGGCCTCATCTTTGCTTTTCTTCTGCAAGCAGGCAAAAACTGTTCTCTTCAAGCAAGCTGTCCCTTAATGACTGTCTGCCTGAGTGGGGATTTTTTTTTTTAAATGGATGGTTGTGCTGTACTGCGTTGAATGTGATGTTGGTTATTGCTTTTGTTTGCCATTTCTTAGAATGGCATTTGTTTGGTCCCTTTTAGGGTGCTTTTACACGACCCCTAAGATCCGCTGGTCCCTTAAATTCGGACCAGCAATCTTAGGGGTTTGTCGCTCTTCCTGCGTCTCCACGCTGGCTGCTGGCTGCGGGAGGGAGGGAGGGAGGAAAAAAAAGGACAAAAGAAGAAAACCTTACCTCCCGGTGCCGGTGGGAGCTGCCGGGCAAGCCGCCGGTGACTTCCTGGTTGCTCTTAAAGGGGCAGGAGGCAAAGAACAAAAACAAAAAGAAGCGAGGAGAGCCCAGCACATCTGCATTAAATATTTTTCACCATCAAAGAGCAGGTACAAGAAAAGTGCAGCTGGGTCACACTTAGGTGGGTGGGGTCGCACTTAATTGTCTGCAAACTCCGGACCTGGTGGGGAAACATTTTTAAGGTCTGGAGTTTGCAGCCCTTTGCCGCGGAGCTTAGGGGTCGTGTATAAACGCCCTTAGTATGTGTATATTTACTGTTCTAAGCTTTGGATATTGTGTTTTAATGATGTAAGCTGTCTTGGATCCTTTCTAAGGGAAAAGTGGGGCATAAATAAATAAAAGGGAGGCTTTGTCCTCAGTCACATGACATGTGCTGCCACACACTGAACAACCTAATATTTTGTGATGGAGAACTCGGACACTTTCTCACAATATTTCACCCATGCAGGAAGAAAACATACCTGCAATGTACCAGGATACAAATCCTGAAAAATGGAGTGAGAGTTTTAGTGGCACGTGAGCTTCAGGGTACAATGACTGTGTGTGTTATCACTTGCAGGGACATTGCTATGCTTGATGAACAAGGTTACTGCAAGATTGTTGGTCGCTGCAAAGACATGATAATCCGAGGAGGGGAAAACATATACCCTGCAGAGCTGGAGCAGTTTCTTCACACCCATCCTAAGATCCACGAGGTGCAGGTGAGAGGAACCCATGATGTGGGAATCAGACCCTGCTGCATGTGTAAATACCTATGGCTTAATGAACTAACATGTTTCAGCCTTTGAAAGATAACATGTGCCCTTAAAAAACACAAGATGGTTCAGTGAATGCCAGGGGGGGGAAAGTAGCCCTGCCAAAGATCACATTGTTCCTTCTCACCTGTTCAGGTAGTGGGTGTGAAAGATGAGCGAATGGGAGAGGAGATCTGTGCCTCTATCAGAGTAAAAGACGGCGAAGAGTGCACAGCAGAGGAAATCAAGGCTTTCTGCAAAGGGAAGGTAAGAGCTTCTCGCTGGATGAGGATGTCCTACCCTTTTCAAAAGAAAGAAGACCCATGTTTCAAATGGTGTCAGTAGTAGAGGTTCTATGGAGTCACTTGGTGAACACTGTAGGGGAGGGATGTGCATCTTGGAGGGGTCGATGCATAAGCTCCTTAGGACTTCAGTGGGTAGTTGTGACTTCAGATCAGGTTTCATTTCATTCTCCTGGCAGGAGAATCTCTTAAATCGATAATTATAAGCAGGGGTTTTTCAGCCTTTCCTCTTGGGATTTCTATTGCAGATCGCTCATTTCAAGATCCCTCGTTATGTTGTATTTGTGAAGGATTTTCCACTAACTGTATCAGGCAAGGTGAGTGACCGCTGAAAGATTTCTCTTTGCTTGTTTTAGCATCATCAGGAAGCACAGCGTTTTCATACATCACAAGAGGACAGACCCTGCTTCAACAGAGCAGCCACAGAGGAAGGGCAAGGTGGTGATAATAGCAAAAGGGAAATAAAGCCAATGGTTTCAATTAACGCTTAGTTACAGATTGAAAATTGGAGGACGACTCAGAGGTTCCATGGAAAAGGAAGGATTTTTGAAGTGATTTCAAGAAAGCTAGATTGCCAATCATATAAAAGTGTTCCGAGAGACAGTTCTAAACCTAAAGTGTGGCAAAGGGAAAGAGACAGTTTTCTGAGGGATCAGAAAATTGGATGGTAGTAAAGCAGCAGGAACAAAGATCACAAACAAAAGCTTATCGGGGTGTAAGTAGGAGCAAATCCTTTGAGATCTTTGAAAGTTAAAATTGTGTACTGGATCCAGGAATGGACGAGAAGACTTTACAGAAAGGTAAAGCAGGGTGCGGTATAGTGAAGGAGACAAGATAAGTTACTGATCTTTACAGCTGCGTACCAGGAAGATGTGAAGTGCGTAACAACAGAAGACTAGAGGAGAAGAAATTGTAATAGTATAGGTGAGAAAGGAGTTTTGCTGAGGAAAAATATAGGAAAATATACTCACTTCCCTATATATTCACAGTAGAGATGAGCACGAAACAGAAAATTCGTGTTTCATTTCATTGCTAAATGACTTTTTTCCCTTGCTAAATGACTTTTTCATAACGAAATGAGTAACAAAATGATTTGGAAGCTGCCGCCAGACAGGTGGAGTTTTTTGACAGGTCGGTCTGTCCCCAGCTTCCAAATCATTCCCCCAATGCTCTGTTTGAATATCCCGGTGCTTGCTCCCTTCTCCCTTGTGACCCCCACCTCCCAGCTGGGGTTTTTTGACTGTGGGGAGGGAGAGAGACCCCTCTCCACACCCCGACATGTCAAACTGGGCACTGTATTGGGAGATATTTAAAATGGCAGCCAGATGATGGCACATTTATTTTACTTATTTGCTTGTTTTATTTATAGGCCACCTGTACTTTTGTGGTGTGTGGGTTCCATGAACCATGACAAACCACCATTTTGGTAGTTCATGTCCATCTCAACTCAATAATATAGTGTTATCTATACATACCTTTAATGTCTGTCTTCTTTTCCCCTTCATTTTTCAATCTTAGATACAGAAATACAAACTGAGGGAGCGAATGGAAGTCCATCTTCAACTTTGAGTGGAGGGGCAACCCAAGAGAATCCAAACCAAAAGGGCCTTCTAAATATTTGACCTCTTGAGTAGTTCAAGTCTGGCCGCACTCACCTGCCTTAAGATGCATTAGTTTACTTAATGAATTAAGCCTGCTTAAAATAACTCTCTTTTAGTAGCAAAGGGAATATGTTTCTGTGACAGAGTTTTTTGTGTGTTTGTAAAGAAATCTATGGTAAGATTCTCTCCCTCTCGCACATACTTTTTTTAAAAGTAAGCTTGCTTAGGAATGAGATCTAGGAAGATGTAATTTTATTCACAGTAAAGATCATTTTAAGAAAAAAAATTCTCTGAATGATATTGCATCAAATAAATGAGAGGACATGAGTCCTAACTACAGGTATTTTATTTCCATGTTATATTGCATTCTCATTAGGTATTGCAGTTCTGGAGCACTACTGGGGCTGTAATTACGATACAGTAATAGCTATAAAAGATTCTCTAGTGTTTTTTTTTTTTGGTCATGGCTTATCCTAAGAGTACTTGGCCCATTTGTGAGGGAGTGTTTGTAAGTCTTCATCCTGATGTCATAATGGAGCAAGTGACACATGCTTTGCTGCTAACTTCTTAGTTATTCAAGGGGAATATGCAGACTTCTGTACAACAAGAGGAACAGCTCAAGCAGTGCTAATGGAGCCGAATAATAATTGTCATTAAAATATATGGAGGAGAGCAGGCCACAAATGACACACTCTTCAGTGCCTAGATACGAATGTCAGGATATGGGAAGCAAACAAGAACTGGCAGTCTTAATTTCAACTACAGCCATACCTCGGATAACAAATGCCTCGGATAACAAATGTTTCGGATAACAAACTGAAATTTCCAGGTATAGGGCTGCCTCAGATAACAAATGTTCCCTATGGGCTGCCTTAGATAACAAATCTTTCAAAATGCCTTGCAAAAGAGTGTACCCAGGATGCATTTCACCCCCCAAAGTTTGTGGAGGGGTGGGAGGAGTTAGAGCGTTTCTTAATGGTGTTTTGGTGCTATTCTGGACATTTTTTTGCTGATGAATTTGGACCTTTCAAACTTGGAAAGGTAGGGAGCTAGTTCTGGGGGATTGTGTTCCAGCACTGCATGCCTTTAAAGTGCACTGTATAAAGAGGTCTGGGGGAAAAACAGCTTTTTAGCCTTTTTTCAGACCTCGGGAACGGATTAATTGGCTTCCCATTCATTTCAATGGGAAACTATGTTTCAGATAAAAAAATTCGGATAACAAATTGCCTCTAGGAACGAATTAAATTCGTTATCAGAGGTACCACTGTACTTGAAAAGGATAATGGAAACATGGTGGGATGACTCCCATGATTGGAATACAGCAACTGATAAGTTGTTCAAAAAGAACAGGAAAAATAGGGTTGGCAGGAGCTGGAGTATACAGTGGGAGCTCTCTCCACTGCATGGCATCCAGAATTCAAACCACTGAGCTGCCGACTTTGCAGTAGTAGCGTAGTTTGGGGGGACGTGGGGGGAGCAAAATCCCTGGGGTGCAGAGGTCTGAGGGTGCTTGAGGAGCTCCTCCTGCTGCTGGCAGTAGTACACAAGGTTGGGCTGCGCGCGTTAGAGGTCAGGGAAGCTGTGCACCCTTCTGCCAGCAGAGGCTCCCCTGGCAGCAGCTGGAGTGGTAGTGCTCCTGCCTGAGTGAACCAGCTCCCAGGCGGTCATGAGGTGGCACAGCGATTGTGCCTGGTGGAGCCAGCAGGAGGGAGGCAGAGCCCAGGTGAGGCTAGGTTGGGCTGCCGGGAAGCCACACCAGCAAGGGTGTGGCGGTGGGCAGGTCAGCTGCCGCGCCTGGGCCGCTTGTCGCAGAACAAGTGCATCCCTCGGGGTCTGGAAGCGTCGTCTGTCACAGCAGGAGAGTAGGCTGGCTGGTGCCTGGGGGTGCGCCACTTGCCTCTCACTACTGAAAGGGCTCACCTCAGTTATTGGCATGAGAAAGCGCCCCCACTGTCCAAGCTGCGGAAGGTTGCTCCACTCCCTACCCCCCTTGAGGTGGGACTCTTCCTTGCCTCAGCTGTCCCTGCGTTGTGCAGTTTGCACAGGAGAGCATTGTCCAGGAGGGAGACCCTCAAAGAGGGTGTGAGAAAGAGGGACCCTTCTCCCCCTCCCCTGCTGTTCCCCCAGGATCAGGCCCCCTTTGCTGGATGGGTGAGATGCAGCTGGGGGGCAAAAGGGGCACAAAAACTGAGTTTGTCCCCAGGCACTCCAAACCCTAGCTATACCTCTGCTTTGCAGCTGACATTTCAGCACTCTAGTGCAACAAATCAAATCAAAACCAAACATTTATCAGATGTACAACAAGTATTCATATGACTGGAACACAGAACAAATGCAATTGACAGAAATTGCATTCTAAAATGGGGCAGGCACAGCGAAAATCAGAAACACTACTCATGGTTAGGTTGTAGTTGTTTTATTTATTCATTTATTTACTTATTTGGTGTTCTTAAGAATATCATCAGCCACCTCAAATTAAGGTTAGGGCCTCTAGTGGGTCATCCAGATGGGAAGAGAGAAATGTCCTGCTAAATGTGGGAGCTTCTGCCTACAATGCCATGCTTCAATCTTGAAAGATTATTTTATTTTCCATATTTCAGAAGTCAAGGTGCTAGAGCTATAAACCATGAATCACTTCTACAGGCTCCTTACTTTCACTTAGTCTAGATTATCACATCCTGATGTAACATTCAAGTGTTAACATAAAAAAATGCTGAGCATATAAAAGGGGGGGAATGATACATCCCATCCCTGTGCTAGCAAACCATTGTCACTTTGTCATTTGTAGCCACACTGGGTCATGACTCTCACCATCATGAGGTTATGTACAAATACAGAGGACATACAGTATACGTGTACTCCAGGCCTGCCCTAATCCGGCCCGGGGGGGGGGCGGAGGGATCCGGCCCGCCAGGCCATTCTGAGTGGCCCGCGGCTGGCTGGCTCACCCCTCCCTCCCCCTCCTAAACCCCATGTTTCTTTTAAAAGAAAGTGGGTGGGGCTTGCAGTGGGGTGGCAGGGTCGAGGAGCAACAGGCCCGTGACACATTCTCAGGCACCAAATCTGGCCCTCCTTACAAAAAGTTTGGGCACCCCTGGTGTACTCCCTGTGTCTGAAGAAGTGGATTCGGATCCAACAAAACCCCAATCTGAAATAATTTTATTTATTCAGTGGACTTACATTCCATCCATCTAGTGTTGCATCACTACTCTGGGCGACTTAGAAAGAAACATAAGACAACACTAAACGCAAAGGATGAATAACAACAGCAAGAACAAAATAAGAAAAGGAACACCATAAGCACAAACTAATGCTGTATTGCATAGCAATATTGCTCCACAACAACAACAACAAAAACCCAAGGGGTCGAGGCTGCCTCCCCAAGCTGATCCTTGGGAAAGGAGTGAAGCCAGGCCAGAGCTAGGCCTCCAACCTCCAAACGTTGTAGTCTGTCCAAATGGATATCGTGACCACCAGTTCTGAAGGCTGCTGAGAGATCTAGGAGAACCAACAAGGTGATACTCCCCCAGTTGGCGTCCCTGATATGATCACTGAGCAGAGCAACCAGAACTGTTTTGGTCCCATGGCAAGGTCTAAACTTGGATTGTAGTGGATCTAAAGCAGTGGTTCTCAACCTACGGGTCCCCAGATGTTCCTGAACTACAACTCCAAGAAATCCTGGCCAGCTCAGCTAGTGATTAAGACTTCTGGGAGTTGCAGTCCAGGGACATCTGGGAACCCACAGGTTGAGAACCACTGATCTAAACTATTGGTGTCTTCCAAGAATGTCTGAAGGTGTCCTTTTCTGAATCAGTTTCCCCATAAATCCATTACCGATAGTTTTTGAAGTGCCACGATATGCCAACCTCTTTTTTCTTTTTGCCCTTTCAATTTTTGCCACCATGCTGAGGCAAACAACTAAGGCTACTTCTTTGGAAATCATCAAAACACCAGTCATTTATTTTAAAAATCCCTTAACCTCGTCAGTTCTTGAAAATAACATCAGTAACACCATGACTTTGGTGAGCTATGCTAATAAAGAAGTTCTCTCCAGGACCACAAAAACGATCCAACTCTATTCATAAGCATAACATAACTCAGAGGTGTGTTAGCAATGCGTTCAGAGCATTTTCCACTCTGACAGTTATACCTTCGCGACTGCAGGAGAACAACATGTTCCTGTTTAATGAGAATAATCCACTCGGGCCAAATGAAACATTTTCAAAATAACATATTATACATATGACATAATGTATTTCAGTTCAGCTTAAGTAAAAAGGTGAAACATATCCTTTTTAAAAATCACACACCCCACACACACACTTCAATGCCTCAGAGAAGCCACAAGAATGAGGATATGATCAGATGCTGAGAAAGTATGTCACTTTAATCTGATCAAAAAGGGTTCACTTTGCTAGGTGCGATATCCCTTCAGTTGACCCTTCCGTCTTGGACTTACTCCCATCCAGCCCTAAAAGAGACTGAACCTGCTGTTGGACCAAAGGGATCCCGCTTGGGCATGGGTTGAGGTCAGGCTAGAGGCCCACTGCCTGTAGGTTCTACAATCATCATGAACAGCTTACATTGGCGTGTGCTGCAATTGGTCCCAAATGTGAATTACTGTATGTCCCATTTAACTGCTCACCTTTGTTTTCCTAATCAGATTATGCAGTTTTTAAAAAGGCCATGTCTGCACCCTGTTTCATCTATAATAACAGAATGGGATCATATAATGAGAGCAAAATATGACTGTGTGACTCCAGCTCTTCCATCTTCCTAACTTGTTATTGCTGGAGATTTTCTAAAATTCCAGGAAACAAAAATTCTGGGATGGTGAAGCTTAAATTCAAGGTAAAAAGGGTAAAGTGGGCCATACTGCTGACAGATGGTACAGGTTTGCCATCTGCTGTTTAGCAACTGCAACTGTAAAACTTTTCTAAGCTCACATGTTTTCTTTTTTTAAAAAAACTTTTACACAATTAAGACATGCATGGAATAAATAGCACTGTGTGTGTGTGTGTGTGTGTGTGTACACACACACACACACACACAAGCTGTATAAAATCTGTGAAAGCAGCCGGCCTGTGTGGCCTCCTTGGGCTAGGTGTGCAGTCCCAGGGTGGCCACAGAAAGAGGGAATGGTCAGCCACTTCTGAGGATTCTCTACCTGGAAAACCTTGAAAAGTCAGAATTGACTTAATAGCACATAATTCCTATTAACAGTTAACAGCACATGATTCCTATTAACAGTTACATTTACAGTTACATTACAAACTATCTGAGAGGGACACATTTTTATGAGCCGCCCTACTGGTAAGATAATCAGAAGAGGCCTGATTCCACCACCCTCACAGGACTACTTGGAGGGGACACAGGAGAGGGCCTTCTCCCTTGCTGCTCCCAGACTCCGGCACTCCTTCCCACAGGAGGCCAGGCTGGCCCCATCTTTGCTGTTCTTTTGCAAACAGATAAAAAAACACATTTCTCTTCTCTCTCTCAAGGACTGGCTGACTGAGTGTTTTTCTTTTTAATGGAGTGTTGTTCTGTACTACTTTGATTTTTTTGTTTTGTTTTTTTGGTTGCTTCTGTTTATTGTCTTTTGGTGGTAGCATTTTGTTTGATCCTTTTTAGTGTTTGTATACTTACTGCTTTTAGCTTTCAATATTGTCTATTAAATAACTTAAGCCACCTTGTTTTCTTCTTAAGCAGAAAGGTGGGGTAGTGTTATTACGGATAAAATAAATGAATACAGTATCCCATCAATTCCTCTGACGACCTCAATGGTCCACTCCCTTGCTTTATCATCTCAAGAAAATCTATAAGGTTGGTCTGGCCCAGTGTCATCCTACTACGCCTTTATTGCACCATGGTGTATCAGAAATCCAGTCGAAAAAGTCCAACCCCCCCCTCCTCGCATTACAACAAAGTGGCCCTTGGACTGAAAAAAGCTGGAACGATTTTTCTCCATCAAGCCCTGTGGCCAATATTTACTTTCTGCACAGGTGCAAAGAATTCGTTCTCCCTGAAAACTGAACCAGGGCTCCTTGGAACACGGGCTACGGCGGCAGCTCCAACCACTACACCGTACTGCTGAAGAAAGGGGGTTAGCAGAGATCCAAGCGGAAGCCCAGTCCCTCCCTTTCCCCGGGCGCGCGGGGAGGATCTTCCTCTCGCCGCCGCCGAGGGGGCGGAACTTGCGCGGCTCGGCGGCGCGGATCCTCCATGGGCTGCCGCCGGCTCCTGCAAAAAGCGCGGGCCGCCGGGCTCGCTGCCGCCCTGCCGCGGAAAGCAGGACCGCCGCCCGCGAAGAGACACGACGCCCCCGACGACGCCGGACAAATCCGCCGCCGGAATCCTGAAGCGCAGCAGGCAGCTCTCTACCTCCACGTGAGTAGGGCGGCGGGCAAGGACAGCGGCGGGGCCTGAAACTCATGCGCAGGCGCCGTGAGGGGTAAGGACTAGTAGGCGCAAGGTTCGCTCTTGGACCACAAGTCCCAGAATCCCTCGCAAGAAACGTAATTGAGCTGTGCGGCCTGGGGAATTCTGAGAGCTGTAGTCCTAAATTACATACATACATACATACATACAAGTGGTATCTTGTATAAAGGAATTATTTCGTTCCAAATGAAATTATGTTAAACAAATTTTCCTTTATACAAATTTCCCATAGGAATGCATTGAAAATGGAGTAATCCCATTTTTATGTTGTGCGGATTTTGCCTCATAGGCGATTCTGTTAAGCAAATTTCCCCTGTCTCTGGGATATTTTATGTTGTACAAATTTCATGTTATGCAAACTGTTTGTTATACAAGGGTCCACTGTACGTACCTACTTGCATACCTACCTACCTACCTACCTACCTACCTACATACATACATACATACATACATACATAAGCATGTGTCTAGTGAGGTGTCATGGAGAAGGTGACAGGTGGCAAAATATGCTGGCCCATCTTCTTCACCAAAATTTAAGTCGTCGCTCCGTTCCCCCCCCCCCCGGTAAGGGGTGGGGGGGGTAACAGTCCCTCTTCTGTATGACTACCTTTCAAGTCTTTGCAAAGCCCTGCCATATCATTCCTCTGCCTTCTGCAGAGTGCAGGGATGCAAGGAAACCAGATCTGAGCCTGGACTTGCAGTAGAGGCATCTCTCTCATACAGAGAGATGCTCAGGGCACATCTAGCCAGTCTAGTAGTCCACAAGGACTGGCAAAAGCACTTCGAGATAGAAGTCTTTTTCAGTACTAGCTGCAGGGGGGGGGAATCCCCCAGCGGTTCAGGGGGCCACCCTTGCTCCCTCTGGACTGTGGAGCCATCACTTATCCTGGCCACCATACTGTGACAGCTTCCCCCTGGGATTTAGATATTCCAGAAACAAAGCAGTGTCCAAATTCAGCCCCTGCCAGCTGGGAAAGATGCTACCCAACTAAATTGTAGGGTGAAATGCCAGCTTATCTGCCCCCATTTGTTCAAGAGCTGCAAACTATAAGGCCTTTGTTTGGATGCTATCACTCTCCTTTTTTTGTACAGCTGCAGAAGAGAAGTGATTGTCAGCAAAGATGTTGAAGGACGATATAATGAACCTTTTCAGGGAGCAAACAAATGCTTCTCAACATGTTTCAGACTACAGCAGTGTTGATGACTATACCTTTTGTCCTGCAACACCACTTCTGACTTGGTCAGCTCCACTTATGTAGGAGGAAAGGACTCAGATGTGGTTACACATGGATGGAGATGGTTGTTGTTGTTCAGTTGTTCAGTCGTGTCCGACTCTTCATGACCCCATGGACCAGAGCTCGCCAGGCCTTCCTATCTTCCGCTGCCTTCCGGGGTTTTGTCAAATCTATATTGGTTGCATCAATGACACCGTCCAACCATCTCATTCTCTGCCGTCCTCTTTTCCTTTTGCCTTCAATCTTTCCCAACATCAGATGTTGGATGGAGATGGACTCTCCAATAAATAAATGGACAGTATTCTCATCAAAGTTGGAGAGGCAAAGTCTCTGGCAAGAGTAGTGAACAGTACAGCTGGCATTCAAAAGTGAGTCTCCATTGATCCAGTTTTCCCAGCAGGGAGAGCATTACCAGTGATAAGTGAGTCAACATTCTGACAAAACCAGAAATTGTCTTCCTAGGATAATTGGGTTATTTCATTGAAGCAAGGTTTCTCACATGAAGTTAAACCAGCTACTTAAGAATTGATTGTTACCCTTCCACATGTTTAAAGGAAAGTCAAGTATGTAAAATCAAACCTGTGGTGTTTGGCATCATGGATGCTATGCTTATTAGAACTTATTATGGCAATTTAGCCACTAAAGAAGTTTGTCAACTTCTGGGGAGACGTCCCTTCAGTAAGCAGTTCCTGATGAGAAGGGAAAACTGGAGGTGAAAGAACCACCATTCCTAAGCAACACAGCTCTATCATTTTTTTCCAGCTGTTGAAACAGATGCCAGACTGCCTAGCAGAGGAAAAGAAATTTTGCACTTTTGAAAAAAAATGCTCATTGTTCCTGTATCAGACTCTTAGTAGCTTCCTACTGCTTTTGGCAATATGATTTATATAGTATGTTATACACATTGTAAATTGCCTTCAGCCAGGTTTATGATTCTTTAATCTGTCTCATCATGGTTCTGAATTTTTATCTTCTTAGGAGGGAAGGAAACAGGTTAGCTTACTCTTAATGGTTCTGAGTACAAGGGAGCCATTTATATGTTTCTTTCTTGGCAAAGAGGAAGAAGTAGTACAGAATTACTCTCTTTCTCTGGAGGCATGTGCTCTATGGTTATCTCCATCCAGCTCTCTGTAGAAAAAAATGACCTGTCATGCAACCTTCAAAGTGATTTATGCTCTTAACAGGGGCTATTTTTAAGTGTCTTCTTTCTAATCTGGATGATTCAGAGTTGTCCAGTCTAAAACTTGAAGAACAAAAGCATAGCCTTTAGCGCTATGAGACATAAAAATAATACAGTGCTAATGATTGATGTCTGCATTTGCCTTTATGGGAGCCTTGTGAAGGAGTGTGTATTGAGAAAAGAGTGCAAGGTCAAATGAAATGCATGCCTCTCCCTCAAAATATTTGCAACAGTGCCTACCTATTCTGTAAAACTTAGCAATGTAGACTGCACAGCAGCCGAACTGTTGCATGGTTCTTCGTGTGCAACACATATCTGTAGCTGCAGCAGTATTGGGGAATATGTGGTATGGTGGTGACGGGTGTGCTCTTTTTCCATGCCACACAATTTTTCCAATGGGAAAAATTGGAGCTTCTCTGTCCCCTGCAGAATTTGGATTGGAACACCCAGCATGTTTGTGTTGGCATAACTTTATTATGTGAAGTTAAACATGATTTTATATATCCGTGGGGAATCTGATTTGAGATGCTACATTGGACAAAAACTATTCTCAGTTTAAGCTATGCCCGTCTTTAAAAATAGGATCTAGTTCTCTTTCCCCACCCCAAGCTTTTTCATTACATTTTTGAGAATACTTAAATATAAAGTAATGTAAGAAGCAATGTACCATACATAGAAAAGCTAACTGAAAAGGCTGTTGTAGATACCTTGAATGTTTTTGAAATACGCAAATAAAAATCTTAATGTAAGAAGACGCAATAGTGGAATTCCCATGGTTCTTACTGCAGTTAATTTAAGTAGCCTGATTTTTCCTGTTATAACTAAACCGTTACTTTGTAAATGCTACACAAAAGCATAATGAAAAAAGCAATAATGTTTCTTTAATGTTACAGTATTTGTTTTGCCTGTGTGATTTTTATAGTTTCCTCAAATCTGCAAGAAGAAGAAAAATATATGTTGCTATATATGCTTAGGAGTAAGCCTCACTGCATATGTGGCCGGAAATCGGGCTTCATGAGGTGTAGCTCAAGAGTGAATGTGAAAATCTGAATTAAATATTTCAAATATTACTAGGCCTTTAAATATCTGCAAGGTCCCAGGCTGCCTGTTTATCTATTGGAAAAGGTAAGCTGCTGTTGGAGGGGCATCCTTCTTTTCCTACAGGAAGACTGGCCAAGTTTGGCTTCTCCTAGATCCTCCGGTAGAGTTTTCTTGAAGATGAGCACAATTTGAGTTCCTTGTGGAAAAAGGTTGTGGTATATAAATGTATCAAATAAATAAATAAATAGGTGTCTGTGTCCTGAGCTCCACAATTTCAGACTGACATAGATGGCATGCAAGACTTTTCTCACAAGTCTTCCATGGCTTTACCTCAGAGTAATCTTGCCGAATGATGGGGCTTTCACACACCTCTTTGTTTATTTGCCTGTCATCTTTGTTGTATTATATTTGTTATTTTTTAATATTTTATAGCCTATATTTTAATATGTATTTTATCTTTTGTTATGGTGTTTCACAGCCCTGAATTAGGTGGGTGTTCTTAGGGTTGTTTGTGTTATTTGCTGTTCTGAGTAACGGCTCCACCACTAATTGGGTGGAATAAAAATATAAATAAAATAAATAAATACTTGAATAGTAGTCAGGATTATAAACAGGTCTTACTTTAGAATGATGTTAAAATACTATAACACTCGCCTTAATCAAAATCTGTGTCCACTCTATGCATAATTCCATTCCAAAACAAGCATACGTCACCGCATAGGGACAGAAGACCATCTTGGGCTTTGCTGTAATTATACCCATTCTTACTATTCTCTAAGTATAAATCAGTTGTTTTGGAGGTACATGTAGGCCATTATTTCCTGTTAAGGAATTTAAAATATAGTGGTACCTAAACTTAATGAATTTAATCCGTTCTGAATGCTTGCTCTTAAGTCGAACTACTCTTAAGTCGGGGAACCTATCTAAAAATATTGAAAAAAATAAGTTAAAAAATCGAAAAATTGAAAAAAAATTGTAAGTCAAGCAAACCATAGCTAAGATTTGTAAGGCGGAAGTTAAAACGCAAACAGTTTTCTGCTGTTAAGTCAAATTGCTCTTAAGTCAAACTGCTCTTAAGTCGGGGTATCACTGTATATGACTTTTTCTCCCCTGGCTGGATTCTCCATGAGTAAATGTGGTATCTTAACCATGTCACCTGCATACCAGAGACATGGTGTGGAGGTGCTGCCTTGTATTTCATGGAAAACCCCCAAGGTGAACTAAAGCTAAATCCACGATATCATGCTAGAGTACCATGAGAACTTTCTCCTTGGTTGTTATTGGTCAAGTAAATTTAAAGGGATGAAACCGAGGATCTTGACATTGAAGCATAATAAAAAAAAAATTAATGCTTGAGACTTGAGGAGATAATAAGGCACAGATTTAAATATCTTTTTCCATGTTATCTATGTTGTGGCACAGTATAAATGGCAGTGAATTCTGGTGCAAAAACAAGAAAATATTTGCTTCTTTGCATCCTTAGTGGCCGTACTGTGAGAAGCGCTGCAGCTACTGCAACTTCAACAAGTACATCCCCCGAAATCTTGATGAAAGTAGAATGAGAAACTGCCTCATTCAGGAGACTCGGACCTTGATCGAACTCAGCCAAGTTCAGAGGTGGGCAATTAGTGGGATAAAGACAACCAATGTTGAAGAATTGCATTGTATAGCTGGGAGCCTTAGAAGAGTAGGAAAGAAGCAGACGGAGATAAATTTTATAACAAAGGCAACAGTAGTCCTGTCACTTTAGAACAGAGGTTCCCAACCTGGGGGTCGGGACCCCTTTGAGGGTCAAATGACCATTTCACAGGGGTTGCCATGAGCCAGTGAAGAAAAAGGCACAAACAGCTTGGGTCTGGAGGAGGGGGGAGGGGAGAATAGGTTGCAGCTTGATAGGTTGGAGGGGATGTCACTCAATGGCACCGGAGGCTGCAATTGGCTGAGGATGCCTGTAGAGGGAAGTTCTCTATGGCACCTGTGGCAGTGGCTTGCCAAAAGGGGGCTTGTGGCCTCTTCCAAACAGGGCAAGGGTTCACCACAACATGAGGAAATGTATTAAAGGGTCATGATATTAGGAAGGTTGGGAACCACTGCTTTAGAATGTGCCTGCTATTGGCTTTCTTAACCACTAGCTCTAGCATAGTTCTGAAGAAGAAGAGAATTCGTCCGGGTGAATAGAATCCTTATGATAAACATAACCTGTGTGGAAAAAACCTGGTAGAGGCAGACTTGGTTCCACACTGGCCCCTTCATCTGTTTTTCTGGCTTTGCAGGATCACATCGGTGTTTTTTGGCGGGGGGACACCGAGCTTGGCCAGCCCACTCACTATTGCTGCTGTCTTGGACCATATCTCCCAATGC
The DNA here is from genome assembly GCA_023846285.1 of Phrynocephalus versicolor. Classification (NCBI taxonomy): domain Eukaryota; kingdom Metazoa; phylum Chordata; class Lepidosauria; order Squamata; family Agamidae; genus Phrynocephalus; species Phrynocephalus versicolor. The sequence continues at coordinate 20,902,800 of JAHTLZ010000010.1, read as the reverse complement.
GCCTATTTACCAGCAGGCACTGAGATAACACTAGAAGCCAACCCCGCATCAGCAGATGCCTTGTGCCTTGCTGATTTCAAGAAAGCAGGTGTCAACAGGCTTTCCATTGGTATCCAGGTAATAAAATGGGAATGTTGCTTTCAGGGCTGTATTAGTCTGGAGCGCTCCAGTGTAAATATTCATGGTAGACATGGACTCCCTTATATTTAGCATGAGTCGGTGCTAATTCTAAGCGCTTCTGCTTTCACGGGATTGTAGAGCTGGGGTAGAGTTAAGGATCAGCCGATCTGCTCTATTTTACCCATAATCTGGAAAAATAAAGCAAAGTAGCAAATTCTACTTGCATTAGAACAGCAGTTCTCAACCTGGGGGTCGTGATCCCTTTGGGGGTCGATCCACCCTTTCACAGAGGTCGCTGCGAGTGAGGGAAGCTTGGTCCTCACTGGCCAACGTTGCACCCCTGGGGAGGCTGCCCACCCGCCTTGCTGCAGGAGCCCTCGCTGGCCACCCTCCGTCCTTCCCTCACTGGGCCAGAGCGGGAAGCTCACAGCAGGTGCCTTCCCTCAGCCTTCCTCCTCCTTTGCCTTGGGTGATGGAGCGGTGGGACCGGCGGTGGTGGCAGTGGCGGCAGCCAGAGCAGGAGAAGGAGCGGTGGGAGACATCCTCTGGAACAGCGGCAGCAGCCCCGGGCCTTGACAGCCCCCTTCCCCACCTGCCTGGTGGCGCGGCTGCTGCTGCTGCCTTGTCCACTGCTGGTGCGCAGCTCGGGCTCGCCGCCCTCGGGTGTGGGAGCCTGAGCAGCGGGCTCAGTCTGGCCGAGGAGTGTGACAAACCATGCACCAATGGAGGCTGGTGCCAACCTGCCACCGGCCAATGCAAGTGCCAGCCCATCTGGGTCGGGGATCTGTGCCAGCACTGCGGGGGATGCTTCTGGTGGGTGAGAAGGGAGCCCCTCCCCATGGCAGAGGGAGGGAGGGAAGGAGGGGAGGAGGCCCGCAAGGCTACCACACCCACGCCCACCCCACTTCCCATCACCCACCTCGCAGGGTGGTTGGGAGGAGAAGAGAGGAGGGGTGGCAGGTGACAAATGAAGGTGGGGTCGAGGGACGCAAGGGGTGGTGGTGGATGGAAGGAAGGGGTTTGGAAGTTGAAGAGAGCAGTTAGGATGGTGGTGGTGGTGATGACGATCCTAGGACGGGAGAGCTGGAGGGCTACAGGTCTGCCGGCTGCAGGTGCAGCCAGTGCCCAGCCAGCAGCGACTGTCGAGGGATCAGGTGGACACCAGCTTCGGCTCCTGCAAAAGCCCCTGGCTGCTGACTGGAGTGAAGCCAATTGCCGGAGCCTCCTTAAAGTGGTGCCACTGAATGGTGATGGCTTTTAAGATGCCACCTTAAGAGGAGAAAAGCAAGCTCAGGAGACAGACCTGAGGAGAGAGACAGAGAGACAGACAGAGAGAAGCAATGCACAGCTTATGATGCAGAATGTTGTGGGGTCACCACAACATAAGGAACTGTTCTGACTGTGCTAATCTTCTTGCACACATTGGTTCTCACTGCTCCTATCCTTCAAATGCTTGCATCCTCTAAGGCCGTTTTGAATCTTCCTCACATTAGGCGTAACTCAGTTCAACTTATACTGCTGTCAACCAAAGGTGACTGCATTTCCCCCCCTTTTTACCTACAGTCACTGGATGAATCAGTACTGAAGCTCCTTGGAAGGAACCACACTGTTTGTGATGCTTTGAGAACTTTAGAAGAGGCCAAGAAACTCTTTCCAGGCCGGATATCAGTTGACCTCATCTTTGGTACCCCAGGCCACATGGTGGCTTTATGGATGCAGGATTTGAAGGCGATGCTTGCCATGTGTGATGACCATCTCTCTCTCTACCAGCTGAGCTTGGAGAGAGGCACCTCCCTTTTCAAACAGGTCCAGCAGGGCTTCCTGTCCATGCCTGATCCAGATTTGGTCTCGGAGATGTATGAGTGCGCAAGGCACATTCTGAAGGACGCAGGGTTTCATCAATATGAGGTCTCCAACTTTGCTAGGAATGTAAGTCTTTTTGTCCTTTGGGTGGATGCTGTGCTGGGCATGTGACCTCATTAAATTTCTGGTCAAGGGCTGGTCAAGAAAAGCAAACAAAAATCCCCCTCATTGCCCCCTCCTGTCCTCCACTGCTCTGCTTGCCCGCTGTAAAAGCCAAGCTACACCGCACACAATTGTTACAATGAACAGAAAGGCAGAGATTTAAATAAACTTGTTTGTTGGGCCCTCTGGGATGCTAAATATATTTAGGAAAGACAGAGAGCATGTTGTAACACACTCCCCCCCCCCAAAAAAAAACCTACAGTTCCTTTAGAGGTTTATACTGTGCTTTGTTTCTTTCCCCCAGGGCGCATTTAGTACCCACAACCTCTCCTATTGGCAGGGCAGTCAATATATTGGGATTGGACCAGGTGAGTGAGCTTGAGAGGAGACGGGCCGCGTGCTGTATTTGGTGATAACAGTAGCATCCCAAGGTGGGTTCTCAAATGACACACAGTATTGACAGTGCCTCAGATGAGGAAGGATTGCGTTCAAACCCTGAGCGTGATGATCACCGGCTGCTGCTTATACCGGCCTCAGCTCCAAACTAGGAACTGGCCACATCACCGGCTGCTTCTTTTCTAGGAGCCCATGGGAGATTTGTGCCACGGGGAGAGGGGAAGAGCCATCGGGAGGCTAGAATCCAAACTCTGGAGCCGGATGTATGGATGAAAGAGGTGCTGGCCTTTGGGCATGGGACCCGGAAGCGGAAAGTACAAAGTGAATTGGAAGTGTAAGTAAAAGGGGAGGGTGAGGAGGCTGCTGCCTTCAAAAGGAAGTCATCGTTTTCCTTGCATATGCTTAAAAATAATTATTATTATGTGCCATCTAATCATTTCATATTTATGGCTGTAAACTTAAGATTCCTGAATACATGTACTGCCAAAGTGCAGCAAGGGTATCAACTGAGGAACCTTTGGTTCACCTAGGGACTTAAGGTGCTCTTATCTGTTTAGTCATTCTGGACTTTTCAGATACTTGAAAGGGTGAGGGGCAGGATCTGGTCTCAGTCATCCTGGGGTGCAGGGCATGTAATAATGGGCTCAGACTATAGGAAGCTAGATTTAGGCTGAGTATCGGGAAGAACACCTTAACTCTTAGAGTAGTACAACAATGGAACCAGTTACCCCAAGAGTTGGTGAGTGCTTCAGTGCTGGAGGTACTCAAGAGAAAACTGGACAACCCTCTGCTAGATCTGCTTTGATTTGGATTCCATTTTTAAGCAGGGGGTTGGACTTGGTATAGGCCCCCTTCCAACTCAATTATTGTATTGTGTGAGTCTATGCTTTTTTTTTATTTCAATACCAAACTCATTCACCAAATGACAATTTGGCCCTTGAATCCTGTGCAGAAAAAACTAAAAGCCAAACGCCAAATCCAGTCACATTTTACAGTTTTGGCATTCAGCTGCATGCTAAATGCCTTGTACAAGAGCTCTCTACTTACCGTGATTGTTTACATAAAAAAAAAAAACAGTCAGTTGAACCAATGGGTTTGTAAAGTAACATGTTTATGTTATTTGAATTTATATTTTCATTTTTTTTTTGCACAAAACATTACATCCTGTTGTTGTAGAATGCTACATGTTTGGATTATTCTGTTTCTGCCTGTTTTAAAGATTGGAAGAGGTGCTGGTGGTGGGACTCCGGATGGATGTAGGACTCACACACCAGGTAAGACTCTTAATATCTAGCTTCTGGTGGCAGAAGCTACTCTTGCAAATGGGTGGAAATTACACTCTCCAGAAAAGAAAAGAAAAACACAAAAGGAATCTGCAGCAAATTCTGTTGCAGCAAAGGCTGTACTGCAGCTCAAAAGAGCACCCAGTCCAGTTCTTTTCTGGGCCATTTTTTTCCAGATACCCCAATTTCAGGCAGTACAGGGCCACCCTCTTTTTCCTTGCCAGTGATCTGCCCACCCCTTCCCCTCCCCCTGCTCCCCCTCCCCGCAACTCCTCTGTTGACCATTCTCATATATCTGATTGTTTTTTTCCTTTGGGCCTTCATGCAGAGGTCTGATTCCTTTTAAAAACACCTGTATTTAAAATTGCACATCAAATACTTATATGAACATCTTTTTTAAAAAAAACGGGGGGGGGGGGAGTTTCAGTCATGTGACCTTGTATTTTAGCTGCAGCAGCACCCCACCCTCACTGAAACATGCACACTCACCCACACTGGAGTATACTAGATTTAAAGTGGCACCGCAGCTTGCCCATGTGTTTCTAAAAGGGTCACCCCAATCTACAGTTAACCAGCAGCAAATGTGCTTTCTCCTGTTGTTGTTTTTTTAACACTACAGTTCCTGCATTAAATGCTAGCTATTTAGGAACAAACAGGAAGAAATCATGTCTTTATTTTTACGTACACATTTCTGTTCTCCCATCTTCTGGCCTGAAAGTTCCCTAAAGTGGCTAAAATATTAAATTATTACTACTGTATTTAAAGCAAGTCCATTAATTTTTTTAAAAAGCACATTTATAGATCCATATTACTGTATATAAAACGCATCAACAAAACCAAACTTCAACTGATTTCACAACACTTCGTCCTGTGGAAGAACTCAAAGAAATAGAGTGCCACGAGACAATAGTCTTTGCTTCTTGTGGACCCCAACACTGGTGATAGAGCAGGATGTGCATAATGTCCTTAAAGCATGTTGGTTTCTTTAAGAAGACCTTATATTCAATATTGAAGAAGCTCCTACCCCATAATTTGGACTCTGCTCATCAAAACATTGATGGTGAAATAGACACAAAGTTAATTTTTTAAAAAATCCAGAGAAGCACTTGGTTTTTTGACAGTCAGATTTTCTTCTTCCAGCACTGGCGACGGTTTGCCCACAACCTCAGTTTATGGGATGTATTTGCAGAATCCGAGGAGGTGAAAGAGTTAGAGGAAAATGGCTTTTTGGTTTTAGACAACAGGTAAGGGATCATGTCGTTTCTTCTTGGAAAGAAAGCTCCTGTTGACTCCTGGGAAACTCTAACCCATATCCGTGATTCATGGGGACAATTTTTTTTTTTTCAGGGGACTTCGGTGTTCTTGGAAAGGACTGGCTGTCCTGGATTCTCTGCTGCTGACACTTCTTGGCCAGCTCCAGAAAGCCTGGATGAACAAAGAAGAAACATTCAGTGGGACTTGAAATCCAATGCTGTACTCCTCTGACTTTCAGAAGAGCAGAATTGAAATGGCCTCTTTGTATTGGAGGCTGAAGAGTATTGCCGGTTTGGAAAGTTGTTCAACTCTAGGGGTCAGAACCAGGGGAACACTTCCTTGCTGAAGGAAACTGTTTTCCTAGATTAACTGAGTACCAAGGCTGGGCATCTCTGTGGGTTTTTGCACTTTGTACCATATGGAAGATATATGGAAGTTGAGTCAGGACCCCTGGACTTTTTTTCTTGTGAGATTGAAACATTTTGCTACTCATCCAAGTAGCTTCATCACTCTGACAAATCTACTTGGACTCATGAAGCTGCTTGGATGAGGAGTGAAACGGTTTGATCTCATAATAAAAGAAGTTCAGTTGCCATGACCCCACCTGGATGACTAAGAATCTTCACAGCCATATGGAAGATAGTTTCTTTGATGATTCCTACATGAAACAAACCAGTCAGGAGATATCCTTAGTCTGCATCATGAATGGGTTAGATATCTTATAATTTTTCAAATCCATAACAAAGAAAAGCATCTATAGAAGAAAATTACTGGGGGAAATGGTGACATACTGGGACATTGTATCCACAGGACAGCTTCCCATACTTTTTCAGCATTCAGAAGAGTGTTGTCGTTTTTATTTTATGTTTAGAAACCTTGCATTTTGTACAAAATACAAGCTTTATGAGCAAAACACTTCCATAGATTTTTCTGGGGAAAAAGTGAAGAAATGATGGGGGGGAGCATAAAATGTCTTGTAATCTTGTGGAATAGGAAGAAAAAAAATGAAAATGTTTGTCCTTGCCTGCAAAAAGCGAAATAAGAAAAGATTTACACCCCTAGTTTTCATTCTCTGTGTATCTCTAATGGAGTGACTCTTGGTGTTCTCATACGTAACAGGAAGCAGTGTTCCGCAAAGAGTTAGGCATGAACCCTAATTTAGTTTCTAGTTCAGAGGATGCTTACTCCATTCATAACTGTCACAAATATTGCCACAGGCTGTCCTATATAGGCTTATTAGGTCAGAACTGCAACAAGGACATAAGGATTAAAATAGTTTGTTATTTATTTATTTAAAATATTTTTACTCCGCCTTTCTCCTTAAAAGGATCCGAGGCTGTTTACATCATTAAAATGACAATGTATAAACTAAAAGCAGTAAGTATACAAATATTTAAAAATAGTTAAACAAGTATTAACCAATACTTTTATAAGATAGAACACACGGGATATTCCTCACATTATAGAGAGTGTACTTTCAATGAATTAGCTGAAAGCTTTCCCGTCATATTAAATTAAAACAAGGCACTTGGCAACATGAAGGTAGAGTTTCTTTCTTCATGAAAAAACTCATCTTTACATAAAACACACCATTAATTTCCTTCAAAATGAAACCCCAGGGTAGAAAGAAGAGAAAGAAATAAGAAAAAGTCAAATGCAGTAGATTTTTTTTCTTTTATCAATCTAATTTTTAGAAAACAAAACTGCCAGATAGCTCAGTGATTTAAATATCTGGCTATGGGACAAGAGGTTGAGAATTTGAGAATTTAGTAAGTATGGGAAATCAAGACATTGATTCTGAATTTCAGAAGTGAATTCATAAACTGGTGTAATAGGACGGGGGCCTACAAAGCCATCAAGTCCAACTCCTTGCTCAATACAGGAATTGATAGAGAATATATTGACCAATTTTGTAGGGTTGACATTTCACTAGATAGGTCAAGAGACTGGAATTTAGGTTCCTGCCACCTTGCATAGTGACTCACTACCTCATCCTGGGCAGTCAATCCTAGTCTCAGTTTCTACACCTACTAAAACAGGGATAACACACAAGAGCTCTAGGGCAGGGGTCTGCAACCTTTAAGACATAAAGAGCCACTTGGACCCATTTCCGACGGAAAAAAAAAACTGGGAGCCACAAAACCATTGCGACATTTAAAACAAATATAACACTGCAAATATATTTTCCCCTCGCTCCTGGCTTTTTGGGCGCTCGCAAGCAACACACTCCCTTGCGCGCTCCTTGGACACGCTGCGCCCCGGCGCCGGGCTCAGGTGGGGTGGGAAGGAGCGCCGGCGGCTGCGGCTCCTCTGGGCACCCCCGAAGGGCTTCTGAGAAGGAAGCCAATGAAAGTTGCTTCTTCGGCACTTCGGGCACCGGGAGAGCGAGCAAGCGGGCGAACCCGAGCCGCCGCCGAGGGTTTCCATTGAGGCGCGCACCTGCCTCAAGTTCTCCCACGCGCGCAACTGGGGCGGTTGCAGCCTCAGGGAGGGCCGGGCTGGGGGGTGGGTGGGCGTACAGGAGGCACATTCTGTGTGTTGGAATGGAGCGGAAGGCAGCTGCTGGCGGGCTTTCGGAGAGAGCGAGAGCGAGCGAGACAAGCAGGCAGGCGCACAGGCACTCCGCTCGGCTCGGCTCAGCTTCTCGAGCCAGGTGGCGCGCCGTTGGCCTCCCCGGGTGGCCAGGGGCCCCTGAACAACTTGAGCCCGGCGCCCCCACCCCGCAGCCGAAACCGGCTGACTCCAGGAGGGAGCTGCTGGAAGTCTAATAAGAGAGACCCCTCCTCGGGCAGGGGGGCGGGCTCGAACTAGCTGTCACGCCGCGTCCCTCGACTGCCAAGTTGATCTTGAGCAGGAAAAAGAAAAGCTGACTTCCTCTCCGCCGCCGCCGCCGCCGCCGCTCCCCCCTTCCCGCTCCCGCCGCCACCAAACCCTTGCTTGTTGGGCCAGAACTGACAGCACCGGGCAAGGAAGCAGGGCGGCGGCGGCGGCGGTGGGGGGTGGGGAGAGAGAAGACTAGCCGTGGCCCCCTCCCCACGCTGCCTTTCTTGAGGCTCCCATTCCACCCTCGCTGCCTTCTGCCCGGATCCTGCAGCCATGGTCTGACTCTCTCCCCCCCCACACACACACTCCATCTCTCCCTCCTCCTCCTCCTCCTCTCGCCCCCACCCTCCATGGAGGAGGGAAGCACAGCCCGAGTGCGTCATGCCCACACCGCTTCCACTTTTTTGGGGGGGGGGGGCAGTTTTTAAAAATCTTCCAAAAATAGTACAGGAGGGAGAGGAGGGGAATTTCTAATCTCTCTCTCTCTCTCTCTCTCTTTCACGGAGGCACGCCGCGCGCACGCCTGCTCCCCCGCGTTTTTGGAGCTTCATCCCGGCAAGTTAGTGCAAAGCCGTAGTTTTTTTGGGGGGGTGGCTGTAGCAAGGCAAAAGGAAAGAGAGAGAGAGAGATGCCAACTGCACATGTGCAATGCTTGGAAGGGGAAGGGGGGAAGGAAGGAGGGTTTTCTCTTCCTCCACATTGAACCGTCCCGTCTAAACGCTGCCCCCCACCACACACACACACAACACACACACACGTCGCTTCTTCCCCCTCCCACCAAACACCCAAGCAAGAATGGAAGGGGAAGGGGGGAAGGAAGGAGGGTTTTCTCTTCCTCCACGTTGCACACACACACCACACACACGTCGCTTCTTCCCCCTCCCACCAAACACCCAAGCAAAAAAAGGAAGGGGAAGGGGGGAAGGAAGGAAGGAGGATTTTCTCCTCCCGTCTTTTTTTCTGGGGGGGGGGGAGGCAACAATCCAGATCTGGGAGGTTTTCTTGAAGTTAAAAAAAAAGAAAAAAGGCTGCCGTTCGGCGGGCACTTTCTACCACGCCTCCCTCTCTCTCTTGCTCTGAAGAAGAGGGAGCGCGCTGAGAATGTGGCCGCGCTTGGCTTTGCGCCGCCTTGTGGGACGGGCTGTCCTCGCGAGATTCGGCGCCTTTGTATTGAAATTTCTGAACCCTCCCAGAGCCGCAGCAAATGTTCCAAAGAGCCGCATGCGGCTCCGGAGCCGCAGGTTGCAGACCCCCGCTCTAGGGAGGCAAGGTGTGCCATGAAACCACAGCATTCTCTCAGTACGTTAGCAGCATGGAAGGGGAAACCAGGCAACTAAATGGAATGCAGTGAAATGACCTGGACCAGGGTAGGTCCCACTTGTCCTCAGATGACATGCCCTGATGACATTGTTAACTGCCTTCTCAACCAGCTAAACAAGTACTCTGTGTGAGATAAAGTTTCAGCTATTGTTAAATAAGCATGTTGCTGGATAAGGAGAGAACAGTGCAAGCCCCCAGCTCTAAACTGAATAGTATGAATAAATCCAAGAATCTTAAATCCAAGTATCTTGTCTCCCTAGGGAAGTTGAACAGACAAATCTCAAAGTTCCTTTCCCATGGGAAAAAGCAGAGGTTAAAAATTTCACACATTTTGGCGAGTGGCAAAATTCAAATGATTCCTCCTAAATTTCTTTGAATCAATGCAATACATTAAAATAATGGAGTTCTTCTCACAGTGCTCCAGTGCATTACCTCTGGACTGCCCAGACACACAATCAAGAGCTTCGTGTTAGGACGGTATATTTTGAAATTTACTTGAGCCACCCTGGAACTATTCCAGTATCCCTGGGGGTGGCGGCAGCAGGGGGAAAAATACAAAAAGAAAAGTGTTTGCAGGATCCAGGTATACAAAACCTCTGTTGGCTGCCTGCCTGTGTCAAGACTGGTGCCTGCCCTCCTAACTTTTCCACCTCTTGTTTCTTAAAGGTTAATAAAATAAATGAGGAAAATGAACTCAACAAATCTGAAAACTAAATTAAAATTCAGATATACGTGCCAGAAGAGGAGTCTTCAAGGTGCCACAAGGCTTTTTATGTCAATCTTTGATATATAAACATTCTGAAACAGACTGATATAGCTACTCCTTTAAAGACTGGCACATTAGATGGACTTCCTGCCATGTGAGGAGGGATACCTGGGGTAGAACTTGATTAGCAGATCTGTTCATCTGTATCATTTCGTCTTCAAAGTCAGGAGGAAGCCAAGCTTCCCTCACAATGCAAGGCCGCACTGAGATCTCTTGTATCACTTCTGTCTCTGGCCCTTTAGGAACTTTGCACTGAGAAGTGATCCATTGTAAAAATAATTTTAAAATATGCATAATACAGTGGTTGGAATGTGCTATTGGGAAAAAAGGCAATTAATTCTAAATCAGCAGCATTGTACCTTTTAAAGCTCTTCTCAGCTCTTTGACAAAAGGTTTTCAGTGATTAATCTTGTTCATTTATGGCCAAATGCAAGTGTGACTACACAATGGGGAAAATGCAGTTTAGTCCACTTCATATTTGTAGTTCATAAAATCATTACTGTTGAATTACTGTTGCTATCCAGATGGTAATTGGCAGAGTTGGCAGAGCCAGAGAGATTGCTTGCACAGAGCTCTAATAGCAGAAGCTGGTTGAAAAGGTTAATTGGCAATTTCTACCACTCTTTGTTATTTCAGTTTTCCTCTTAGTCTTAGTGAACTTCTGTTCCCACAAAGAGTTGAAGCCTATTCTTGAGAGAAAGAAAGAAAGAAAGAAAGAAAAGGGAGAGTAGGGGTGCTCAGCTGGCAGGAATTGATAACCCTCTAAGCAACCTTTTTCATTTGATCAGGAAATCATACAGGCAGAAAGCGGAGGACAGTTATGTCAAGTCAATTACAACAAATCTAAAACACCCCTGTTGACAGAACAAAAACTAACAAACACTGCTATTCTGTGTTTGAAAAAGATGATTCCACAGGAGGCTCCCCCCCCCCCGCAAGATTTATGTTGTATGGTCCCCAGGTTTTAGTTTGAGTTCATCTGTGCCCAATCGGATGTGAACTATAAACTGAACAGCCAATGTAGCAGCACCCTATAGTCAGTTGAAGCTTTATTTTTATACTGTTTCTTCTAGAACAGTGACAGTGAACCTTTTAGAGACCGAGTACCCAAACTACGATTCAAAACCCACTAATTTTTCACAAAGTGCCAATACAGCAATTTAACCTGAATGCAGGTGGCTGTGAAGGGGCGATGTCGGGTGCCCACAGAAAGGGCTCCGAGTGCCACTTTTGGCACCCGTGCCATAGGTTTGCCAATGTGAAGGAAGGAGGAAAGGTTTAAAGATGGAGTCTGTTTGGTTCAATCAATGTCTGTTCTGTCAGCTAGCAAGAAGTCAGTCAGCAAAAAGCAAAAGTCTGTGTCTGTGTGAGAACAGCTAGATTAGGCTGTGCCATGCTCTTTTGATCAGCTTCTCAGGTGTCTTATCAGCTGGGAAACCAGAGCGATGGGAGCATTGTGGTACCATTCGAAGGCCTGCGAAGACACAACACCGTGCCAACGCCAATTAAGGAATAACTGGGAGATGAACGCATGGGAACGCCTGAGAACATAGACAATAATTGTTTTAATTAAATCTAGCCACATGATTGGACAATGGGATGGAAATGATGAAAGGAGGGGGGCAACCTGCAAGAGGGAAGTTAATGCTTTAAACTGGAGACATTATTAGTAGTAGTAGAGTTTTGTTCCAATATGTTTGCATAAAGCTATTATTCCATTATGCTTGCATAGAGCGTAGATGCAGTTACTCAGAATGTCCAGTGTAACTTAGACAAGATGTAGTCAGATAGTAGAATTCTTTATTTTCCTGATTGCCAAGAATTGAACTATGAACTGTCTTTGAATTGGCTTATTTTTGTAACTCTTTAACTTTCTATTTTTGAATAAAAATAATAATTTTTACAACTGGTTTGTTTATTGCCCAACGTATGGGAGAGGTTGAATCCAGGCCTTAGAGCTAACAGTTGTAATTCCCACAGAAGGTGGAATTTAGGCTGGTGTATTTTAAAAGTATACAGCCTGTTAAGTCTTTGTTATTGGTTTTCCAGAAGTGTTCTGAGGAAGCTTCTGGTGGAACGCAGAGGCCGTTCCGTACAGCCAACACTGGTTTAGAATTAGAATTAGCACTGTTGGCTTTCCTGCCATCCTTCAGGACTCCCCCTCAACACACAAACAAGAAGCCACCGAGGAGTGCTCACGTCCAATTTGTTCATTTGTTTTTTTTAAGTTGTTTTCTGCCAATTCTGGACCTGCTGTGGTCTGTGACTGGGGGCTAGAATTTGTCCACTAACGCCTTAGATTTAGCCCATCTGTGCTGTAGAGTAAGTGGTTCCTAGTAAATATTCTTAAGCCACTGTGTGAATCCCTGAAACAAACTATAGTTAAAAATGATGCAGGGTCACTGTCCCTTGCACAGGTTTCCTGAACATATACCAAAGACTCTGGGGTTTGGACCTTGGGGCAGGTGTATGGGAAATGACCTTGGGACCAGTGTATGGAAATTACTTCCTTTTCTTACCCTCCTTGCCTAGGCACCTACTGGCAGAGAGGCAGCTCATGACTGATATGTACTGATCATTTTGCAGAAGGTTTACTCCTCACTATTTTTGTTGTTGTTCAGTCGTTCAGTTGTGTCCGACTCTTCGTGACCCCATTGACCAAAGCTCGCCAGGCCTTCCTATCTTCCACTGCCTCCCAGAGTTTTGTCAAATCCATATTGGTTGCATCTATGACACCGTCCAACCATCTCATTCGCTGCCGTCCCCTTTTCCTTTTGCCTTCATTCTTTCCCAACATCAGGGATTTTTCCAAGGAGTCCTCTCTCCTCATGAGGTGGCCAAGGTACTGGAGCCTCAGCTTCAAAATCTGTCCTTCCAGTGAACATTCGGGGTTGATTTCTTTCAGGATGAAATTCATTATTATTTAATTTATTTTGGGCTCCCCCATTTTTCCTTTCCATCCCAACCACCTGCGAATATAGGATGGCCAATATTGCCAGCCTGGATTATCCCAGACAAGATCACTTTGAAATGTGGCATGTCATTTGGGGTGATCCATGCATCCACGTGCAAGGACTGATCACACCACACCTCAAGCAGCCCTATTTGATTCTCCTTTTTTTAAAAGGAAAGGGAGGAATAACATAAAAAATAAAATGTTATGCCTTGTCCCCTCCTGTCTTCTCTTTGTGTTTTGCTTAAGCCTCTTCATGATCATGGGAAAATGAAAACTTCCTCTCATTCCCCCAAGGAGCAGGGAAGATAAGACGTTTTCTCTCCCTTCTCCACGACTTCTAAAAGTGCCATGTCCTCACAGGAACGTTAGCGATCAGGGGCATGATCTGGTTTTTATCCAAAACTATTCTAAATAGAGAAGCTGAGCTCAATGCAAACCATAGACCTAAATTCTTAAGCTAGAATGTTCTTCTATGACCCAGGCCACACTTCCTATCTATTCTTCCTTCAAGGATATCCTGAGCAGCAGATGGTTTTTGTTATTGCTCATTATGCGACTGAAATATTGTACTGTAATTTTATTCTCTTGATGGTACACTTTCACATTTCCTTGGGGTTAAAAAAAAAACACTTCTTTGGTTTCTCTCTCCTGTTCTACGGGGGAAGGGGAGGAAGTTTTCAATTTCCTTATATTCTTATAAGTGGCTTAAGGAAAAGACAGTTTAAGTTATTCATTTTGGTTCAGTCCTATCTATCTCACATACACGCATACATACAGGTCACGAGGGTGCCGGGGGGGGGGGAACCCATCCCATCCCCCAAGTAATCCCCGCCTTATCACATCCTGTCTGTGGGGTGCATGTAACCCTTGCAGGTACAGGTTGCCCACCTCCACTGCCTGTAATCTGCTTTGTGGAATACTACTGCTCCCACCCACCCACTCAGAAAGAAAGGAAAACATCATCGCATCTGTATAAGGACTGATTAAAATCAGGAAAGCAATTAAGCCTATTACAATTGCCTCGGGAGCAAGAGTAAGCAGCTAGGGCAAGAATGAACTTTACCGTGGAATAATTACAGCTCTTCTAATTGCAGCTTCTTTCTACACTAGATTTCCATCCACTCGGCACTTTATGTGCACATAGCTTCTGAGACTAATAAACCCCCTTTTAACTATGATGGATAGTATTTAATATTTATGCTGTAGTTTCTGCAGCAGCCAAGTGCTATTTGTAGATGAAGTAAGAAGAGTCCCTGTCTTCCATTTTACCATCTTAATTAGATGATATAAGTAAAAGTAGGTGATAAGGAAAGAAGAAAATAGGGAATATAACTGGGGGTGAGGGAACAGAGAATTATTTTTAAAAAGGAGGAAGAAAACTTCGGACAAAAAGGGAAAGGGGTTCTGGGGATGAATTAGTGCAGATTTCATTGGGAAAGGAATTTCATAAATAATATTACACAGGGAAATGGACAAATATGGGAAATCACAGCAAATAATTGCAGAGATGAAGAGGGGACACATAATTTAAAAGAAACAAGAAGATGATAAGGAATTTTTATAGTAATAAGACAGAGCGAGATGGGGAAATGCAAAAAAGAACAAAAAGATGTTCATAACTTTCCTCTTCCGCTAATCAGGAAAGCATTTCAATATAGTATTTATGGTAGGGATTAGCTTTAACAACAGGTATTTGTACATGACCCCTAAACTCCGCCGCAAATGGCTCCCAGCTCCGGAGCTTAAAATTGTTTCCCCACCAGCTCCAGAGTTTACAGAAAATTAAGTGTGGCCATGCCCACCTAAGCGCGTCCCAGCGCACTTTTCAGGTACCTGCTTTGGAGGGTGAAAAATCCCAGATCCAGTTGTAAAGGAGTGAGTGCCAGACTCTCCTCGCTTCTGTTTGTTGTTGTTTTTTGCCTCCCACCCCTTTAAGAGAAGGAATCAGGACGACGACGAGGGGGCTTGGGGAGGCTTGGACCGGCAGACGGAGGTGAGCCTGCATTCTTTTGTCCCCCTTTTTCTCCCTCCCCTCACGCAGACAGGATCAAGGGAGTGCGGAGGGGTGGGGACGCAGGAAGAGCAACGAACCCCCAAGATCTCTGGTCTGAATTTAAGTGGCCAGCGGATCTTAGGGGTCATGTGAAAAGGCCCATTCTCACAGCTAATGGGAACAGGTGGGAGTAGCAAGTGCTACATAGTTTTCATAGGTGGTGTGGCCATGGGCTCCTCCAGGTGCGGCATTTGTACTCTCTAAAGTTCCCATTATGCCCTGTTCTTAGGAGATTCCCAGCATCCTGATGGTGTTCTTATCACAACTAATACAGGTAAGTATGCCCCCCACATACCTGTACCTTTCTGTTCTTCCAGCACTTGGTTGTTTGTCCGGTTTTGTGGCATTTTCTTCCTAGACCAAAGCTTATCTTTTATTTCATTTTCATCTTCAACAGTACCTCCCCAAAGCAACAGGAAAAAGTGTTAGTGCTTTTGCTCTACTACAGCATTTCCCTGCTCTAACCCTACTACCGAAATATTTTAAGAATGGAATGTAATCTAAGAGCCTGTCCACACTGACATATAGTTATGATAAATTGTACAGTTTGGCACAGCGGGGGAAAAGACCTCTTCCACTTCTGCTTCTACTTAAAATAATCCATCCTTTCCTGTTAAAAGATGACCTGCATTTTTCCGGCACAGGATTTGGGCAGGCAATCTTTTGGGGATGATTTATTGAGATGCAAATAGGGTTCTCTGCTTTGCCTCCAAGAAAGGGTACCAAGGGTTAAAACAGATTAAACTCAAGAGAAGGTGTTTTGTAAGCAACAGTTGGATTGCACCAAATTTCACAGTTCAGACAGGATGAGCCTCGATGCCCAGGTCAGAGCTGTGGCCAGGAGTGCATTTGCACAATTAAACCTAATATGCCAGTTACACTGTTTTTTTGAAAAAACTGCTTTGTCCACTGAGACACATGCCCTAGTGACGTCCCAGCTAGACTACTGTAATACACTCTATGTGGGGCTACCGATTGAAAGTCTCAGGAAACTTCAAAATACAGCAGCAAGGTTGATGACTGGGGCAGGTTAAAGAGGTCAGAGTACACCCCGATTAAAGTAGCCCCACTGGCTGCAAATCAGCTATCAGGCACAATTCAAAGCGCTGGTTTTAACCTACAAAGCACTAAATGGCCTGGGTCCAAGCTACCTCAAAGATCAAATCTTACAATATGAACCTGCTCGTGTGCTAAGGTAATCAGGATAGGCCTTTCTCTCCATCCCACCACATTCACAGGGGCATCTCATAAGAAAACATGAAAGGGCTGCTCCCAGTCTTTGGAACTCCCTCCCACTGGAGGCCAGGACTGTCCAATCTCTGCTGTTTTTCCAGAAGCAGGTAAAAACCTTCCTCTTCAGGCAAGCTTTCCCTGAATAATGGAATACCTATTATGTGACTTTTAGATGGATTATCGTGCGTGACTGCATTGACTGATTTCATAAGAACACCTGTGTTTTCCATGTTAGTTTCCACCCCTCATAATGGATTTTTTCTCTTTTTGCGTGCTTCGTGGCTTTAATGTTACATTTAATTGTTGTAAGATGCCTCTTCTAATTTCCTGTTCTTAAACTTGAATATGTCTTAAATGTTCTGGGTTGTATATTGTCTCCCCATTATTGTAAGCAGCCTTGGGTCCTTTTCCAAGGAGAAAGGCAGGGTAAAA
>JAHTLZ010000010.1:20851277-20886189 GCA_023846285.1 Phrynocephalus versicolor | reverse complement strand
TGAACAGCTCTTTAATCAGGGAGAGACAAGACTGGGGACTGGGGAGAGGGAGTTACATTTATAGGGGCCAGGACTGGCTAGGAAAAGATACGTTTTGGAGGGAACAATTACAACCAATCACAAGGCTGCCTTTTGGCGGGAACCAATAGGATTGAAGATCCAAATGCAGCAACTAGAATCAACCAATAGGCCTGTTCCCTTTGGAACAGAAAGGCAGTTACTTCAACAAGCAATTACAGATCAATACACAACACAAGTGACAAAAAGGGACGGAACACAGCAGTGCAAATGTTTTGTATTTAAATGGCCAAACTGCAATCTAGGAAGCCACACATCTATTATGTCATCCTTTCAATGCAAGTCTGCAAATTGTTGAGGCAGGAATAGCTTTGCAACGGGATACTTTAGAGTCTTCTGACTTTGTGCCTCAGGTATTTGATTTGAGAAGTATATTTTGATCTCAGTGGTAAATGGAGATTATAAGATTGTTCTCTTTAAATCAATGTGCCTAACATAACAATGCCAAATTCATATTTCATTGAGTCAGTGCAATATAATTCCACACAGTGCACAGAGAATTCCAGTCAATGTCAGGTTTCACCAAAAGAGTGAAACATTAGTTTTAGCTTATTACGGTACTTTACTTTCAAGGGAACAAATGAAACGAAATGAGATCTTTTACAGAGGGAGGTTGCACTTGTCCCTGAAAAATGGCCAAAGGGCTTTATGATCAAGGTATGTGAATTTACTGAAATGCAGCACCTCTGCTGAAGCTGTGATCACCTGGTAATGAAAATATGCATTAAAATATGCATTAGAAACACAATAATGGAGAGAGGGGGCAGCAAAGGTTCCTTACATATTTATGAATAAGCTTTAGAGCCAGTAAACTGCTATCAGATTAATTAAGGTGTTGAAAATACTTAGTCTTACCTCTGAATAAAAATAGTTGGTTTAATTTAAAATTATTTAGAAAAGAATGAGTCATGCTCTCAGACGTCTCTGAAAAGAACCTGTTGTTACACAGAAATATATTTTAAGTAAGATAGAGCAGTATTCTGTTTGAAGTTTTTCACTATTCTAAGCATTATAACAACAAAATGTGTTGGTCCTTGAGAACAAAAGAAAACCCAGTTCAAGAGTACGCAAATGTTTCTTTCTACATCAATTAAAATTCTGGAAGAGGACAAGCTTTGAAGTCTTCCAGAATTTTTAATCAGGTTAGTTGATTAAAGGAACAGAAGTTTAAAACCCCAGGTTTCCAAGGGGAAAGTGTTGTAGTGAACAGCTCCCCAACCTTACTTCACATTTTTCATTTTCATGCTCAGTAAAACCAAGGACTAATAGCCATGTCTCCATGAAAAGTGGTATTGAAAATGAAAGCAAAAATTGTAAGCTAGGGAGGGTGGGGTGGTGTTCACTGAGAAACAGTTCCCCCTGGGAACCAAGTGTCTTTAACTTCAGTTCCACTGATCATAGTACACTGGGTGTTATAAGATGGGAAGTTCCTAAGAGACACACATACACACACAACATGGGTGACATACAGCAGATTTCTTTTGTCGGCGATTTTTGTTGTTGTTGTTACAGCTGAAAAAATACTCTCAGATTTTCCTTAAGCCCGTTCAGATATTATAACCAAATAAGGGAAATAGTACTTGTCACTCACAGCAAGTGAAAACCTATTACTGTAAATATTTTTGTAAACTAAAGTAAGAGGAAATTGGATTTAAATTTTGAACACAACCTCTCCACCAGATTGACTCTTCCTAAGCAGAATCTGGTCCCAGAAGAATGCTAACTGCCGGCAAACTGAAGAGGCTTGCACACGACGCCAAAGGTGAGGGGAGGGGAGGCAAGGGTGGCAGTGGGTGTAAAAGGGTTTGTGACTTTCTTTTATGCAACCTGGAGTTTTAACAAGCACTTACATGCCTTATGTATGACCAATTTGTGCAGACAAGCCTGCCTGAAATAGATTTGCCTTTTGAGTAAGCATGTGACCCTGTGTGTTTGTTTAAAGTGTGAAAATAGAGGAGGTTCTGTGAAGTGATTGTGTGTGAGGAGATTTGTAAAGTGAGTGTGTCCATCTGTGTGTGGAACAAAGCGTGTGGAGAGCAGTGGGAACAGCACAGGCTTGCACAAAGTAAGTGTGTGTGTGTGTGTGTGTGTGTGTGTGTTTCTGCCACACATCTGTCTAGCTGAAGGGATCAGGAGGATTTGAGCTATACCTTTGAGAAGTCAGGCCTACTATGACTAGGGCCAGAGCTCTCAGAGATCTTGCAGGCAACCTTATCAACCTCTAATACATGTAAAGTTAAACTGTTCGAATTATGGTAGCCATGATTCAGGGGTTTTTTTTGTTTTTGTTTTTTACTATTTTTAGCTACGCCACCCATCCTGAAGCTCAGAAAGGCTTTCACAGGGCAAAAAAGAACCCGAGAGAAAGTTGAAAGTTCTCCCTGAGCAGGAGACGGGGAGAGTTTTCATCTACTTTACATTAAAATGTTGGTGCCAGATGTTTCCTTCGGTATAATTTTATGCAATAGGATTTTGCGTCTTATTGAGTTACTCAACTCAAGGGAAGCTGCTGTGTACAACATAGTAACTGTAAATAAGCAGAAGTTGCTGCTTTAGTTAACATCTACTTGATCTCTCACTGTGTCGACATTTGGGTATTGTTCTGTTTCTTCAGTACATTTTTTTATATTTTGATCTTTGAGACAGGCTTTTGTTTGAACAGAAATAACTTCATGCATAACATGGTAAAATACTTTATTGCTGTTCAATATATTAAATGTATTTTTACTTTCCACCAAACAATGTGCACAATGCACATACCTTTAATAACACTTCAGTTAAAAACTAAATATGTACTGTGTGACTCCCCCTACAAAACACACATACACAATAAAAACACAACAGTATAGACAAAGCCAGCCATCCACTATTTAAACCCCTAGCCAACATGGGACCAGTTTAAATGCCATATGTCTTTCTGATTTTTGAAAAAGAACATTGCTAGCTTTTGCAGAGTGCCCAAAATGAACGCACCTCTCTGACTTTATGGTAAAAATGACAAGAATAAGTGTTATTGCTTCATTAGCCTTAATTGTGTAACTGCCCTTTGGGCCAACACTGAAACCTGGCCATTAAAGTTTCTGCAGAAAGTTATATTTACACCCAGACTATGAACCTGGGTCTTTGAGAGGAGTATAATTCCACCCTGTATTTTCTGATCTGCTTTAAATCTCTCTTGTTTGTATTACATTTCCATTTCTTTGCCCCCAACCAGTGCATTACCAACAACAGGCAATGGTTTAGAACAGGAAGAACTTCACTAGATTCCGATGAAATGGGGATGACCAACCTCTCCCAGTGGTTTAATGCATATTAGCATGGTGGGCAGGGCATCCAACAAGAATTCCCTAGCACTGGATCCAAGAGTACTGGATCCATAAAACAATATGTCCAAGTCACATCCTAGGCAGCCATCTGAAAAAGATGAAATGGTTCCAAAAGCTGCAAAGAATGCAGCAAAGCTGGCAGGTGCACACTCCTGCCCATTCATCAAAGTAGTGAAAGCTTTCTTTTTCTAATCTATATACAGTATTATTTTGTGATCATGCACACATGAGCCTGTGTCCTTCATGGGCCCTCTTTGCATTCTCCATCTACTGAGTTTCTTTTCTTTTCATTCCCCATCATTATTAACATGTGATTTCCCATCTAATCCAAAGGAAAGTATAAACAGAAAGCAGAGAGTCAGCATATATCCCTTATTTTTTTTTAAAAAAAAGGAGGGGGAAAGATATGTCATAGTGTCATGAGTTTTAATGGAAGAAGTTTGAGGTTTGAGGAGAGAGTTGTTGAGGTTTTTTCTTTTTCTTTTTGTTGGGCTTTTTGGACTGGAGCTCTGAGAACCCACATCCATATCTGAGCTCATTCTAAGTAAGCCTGTTCATAGCCTGCCCATAGCCTGCTTGCATTGACTGAAAGGACACAGAAGGATATGGAGGACATGGAAAGAGCCTCCAAGAAGAATATTAAGAAAGTGACCACTTTAGGGTGTTCAGCACCCTGGGTGACAGCACCCTGTCAGCTAATCCTTCCACTCTAGAAGCACCATTGGATGAATTAATGTAAGACTTTGACAAAGTCTGCAAGGAGCCATCAATAATAATATGGCCCTTGTCAAGGCAAAGCTCACCATAAGTGCTATTCACACCCGCATTTACAGTATTTTGCTTTTATTTATTTTTATGTATTTTTATCCCACTTTTCTCCTTGGAAAAGCACCCAAGGCGGCTTACAGTACTGAGGGACAATGTATACTCCAGTACATTTAAGACATACAGTGGTACCTCGACTTACGGATTTAATCTGTTCTGAATGCATGCTCTTAAGTAGAACTACTATTAAGTCGGGGTACCTATCTAAAAAATTGAAAAAATAAGTTAAAATCAAAAAATGAAAAAAAAATATTTGTAAGTCGAGCAGACCATATCTAAAATTTGTAAGGCGGCAGTTAAAACGCCAACAGTTTTCCGCTCTTAAGTCGAGCTGCTCTTAAGTCAGGGTACCACTGTATTTAGGTTTGAGCACAGGGAATTGAGGGGCATCTTACAGCAATATCATATTATTGTATATCACATTATTGTGATATACCTCTGGATTTACCCTTCCAAGAACACTGGATCCATAAAACAGTATTCCAAATAATATTCCAAGCAGAGCTGACAGAGACATACAGTAGTCATAGTCATGCACAGAAATCCTCATTAGTGATACAAAATATCTGGGATTAAAATTCTTCGGCATCCTTTTAAAAAGCTGTTAAAACCTGGCTGTTTAGGGATACCTTTGGGAGTCGCTAGGGTCTGTATCACTTTTATTTGTTTTTGTTTTGTGATTTGTACTTATCATTGGCTGTCCTATGCCTCTTGCCAATTATTATTTTTTATTGTTGTTGGGTATTTTCCCCTTTATTTTATTTATTATTGTCTTCTCATTTACTTTTATTATCTTGTGGATCTCTTGTGGTTTTATGTGAACCGCCCAGAGTTCCCTCTTGGGAAATTGGTGCGGTATATAAATAAATAAATAAATAAATAAATAAATAAATAAGCTTGCAGCAGAGAGGCTTCACAGACAATATGGAAATGCTTTATTATCCATTGCTGTTATACAGCAGTATGATATCCTCTGCTTAAAAACCATCTAATGCAATCTTTTCCTTGATGATTTTCATAATCAAATATGCTAAGAGACCTCAATGACCATAGTAACCATAACCAATGTTGGAGTATGTGCATTTTACCATAATAATAAAGGGGTGCTTCTTTCTTCTTCTTTGTTCATGTCAGAGGCACCCTGATATAATTAATAAATGCTAGTTTAGTGGTGCTAAAATGAATAGAAATCTTCCAGCTTGCCCTTATTCATTATAGTAAGCCACTCCAGCCTTCAGTAGTAGAAGATAGCAATGTGGCTATTACATAGGCTCGATGTTTGCTGGTGAGTTTATCGTCCAAGAGCATGGGTCAAAATGTGCCACCTCACAGCATCAGCCTGACCATTGATGGTGCCATTCCACAGCCAATAATAAGTTTTCAAAAAAGCTAGTTGGTTCAAGGTCACCACAAAACTGGATGGAGTTGTAATACCTTGGTTTATAATCCGTTCCTAAAACATGCTTGCAAACCAAAACACTCTCATATCAAAGCAGATTTCCCCATAAGAAATAAAGGAAATTCAGATGATTCATTCTGGGGTCCCGTGCGTAGACCACATACTGTCCACACAAAATTCCAAAACTCACAAAAGAAGTTGGTAGAAGTCCACGTCTGCACCATGGTTTAGGTATCTGGCTGTGGAATCAGCTCTGCTTGGGATTAATAACTGGATTTTTATATATATGAGGATTTTAACCCAACCTTTCTCCTTGGAAAAGGACCCAAGGTGGCTTACAGTATGGAGGGACAATATACAGGCCAATACAATTAAGATATATTCAAGTTTAAGAACAGGGAATTAAGGGGTATTTTGCAGCATTAGAAGACAACATTAATGCTAAAATCATGTACAGCAGACCATCTAAAAGTTATGAGGGATGGGAACTAACAATTGATAACAGTGTCAGTGTAATCCCACAAGGAGAGATACAGGCATAAAGTTATAAGTGGTTATAGACACATGTCTGTTTAGCCATGTATGGTAGTCCCTCATTCAGAGAAATCTTGCCTGAAGAGGAAGGTCTTTGCCTGTTTCCAGAAAGACATCAGAGATGGAGCAGTCATGGCCTCCAGTAGGAGGGAGTTCCAAAGTCTGGGAGTAGCAACGGAGAAGGCCCTTTCATGTTTTCTTATGAAACACACCTGTGATGGTGGCGGGATGGAGATAAAGGCCTCTCCTGATGACCTTAACACCCGAGTCAGTTTATACTGTGAGATTCGATCTTTGAGGTAACTAGGACCCAGGTTGAATAGTGCTTTGTAGGTTAAGGTGAGCACTTTGAATTGTGCTCGATAGCTGACTGGCAGCCAGTGGAGCTGCTTTAATAGGGGTGTAATGGGATCTCTGTATCCCGCCCCAGTCAATAATCTGGCTGCTGCATTTTGGATCCGTTGATGTTTCCTGAGACTTTTCATTGCAAGTCCCACATATAGAGCACATTACAGTAGTCTAGCTAGGACATCACTGGGGCTCTTAAAATGGATGGAACCCCAGGAAAGTCTGCCCACCCACACGCATCAGACAGAGAACTTGGCTATTAGAAGCCACTTCATAGGTTATGGATTTAAGTTGACAAACCAAAACAAAAATAGGAAAATGGTATTTTCACAGCAATACAGTCCTTCGTGCATGTGGAGAACAGCAACTCCACATCTATGTCAGTGTATTCCATGCCCGCCAACATGTACTGTGGAATATTTGATGCCATTTGATGCCATCAAATGGTCTTAATGCTTTTTGTAACTGGATGCGGATTATCTGATATATTTAATCATTGTACTGTAGTCTTTCTGAAATTAAAGCAGGGATCTTAAATTAAACTAGATGATGGACTTTGTTGCTGTTCACCAAGTTAGGATTTTGCAGAGTGCTTTTTGGAAGTAAATGGTAGGCGTAGGGGTGACCAGAATTTGGAGAAGTTGCATTTTACAATAAAGCAAACCAAATCTTCCAGCCACCAGGTGCTCTCTGGGCATGCTGGCAGGGAATTATGGGAGTTGAAACCCCAAAACAACTCTTCTGATCTGGGGGAAAGGAGTCCCCACATTCTGCTCTTTTGCAGCCTAGTTCCAGATCAGGTGCCTTCTCACCTGCCATTTGAACATTAGAGTTATCCCATGCATGCTGTTAAAGCTCCTTCCCTCAATGCTGTTCAGAACTACAAGGGGTTAAAGCTGCAAAACAACAACAACAAGAAAAACAAGAACTCTTTAAAAGTCACCGGTGAAACTGTAACAAATGAATGCCATGTAGCCTGACTTAAATTTCTTGGGGCAGCAGTATATTTTGTGAACACTTTGTTTTGTTTTGTTTTTTAAGGCAAAGCTGCTATTGTTTTACATTGTGATGTAACTCCCCATTACTTGCTACGCTAGAATATAACTTCGGACCTCGCAGGAGCTCCTTGGGCTCTCCGATGCAACCCCTGTCCATGTACGTCAGTTGAAAAATATGTGTGACCAATGCACTAATACATCATTGTCATAGTCTGTTTATGAAGAGACAGGCACCTTCCAACGGTGTGTACATGTGAACGAGTGCTTCTCTTTTAGGACAAGCTTTTTCATTTGCATGAGAGGAATTGTATTTAAATCAGAATGTTAGTTAGTGGGTGTCTGTAGATATTAGTAAGTGCCCTCCCCTTTTATAACTGGAACATGAAGGGACAGATGTTCAGAAGAAGCAAATGTTTTCTTAAAATCCACATCATGCTTTTTTTTAAAAAATGCACAACATTTTAGCAGGACATTGAAATGAAAAAAGAAGCTAATGAAACCAAAGGAAACAAAAAGAGTAGCCATCGGAGAGAGAGGTGTGTTAAGGTTGTTGCAGCAAGCTGGCGGGTACTCGATTGGCAGAAGGCTCATGTGCTGTGGCTGACTCATTTCTAAAGGTGACTGATGCCCACCGTGGTTGGTGGGACAGAAAGCAGAGCCCCAGAGATGACAGGCAGAGCCAAAGATAAAAGCAGCTGTTCATGCACACATGCAGACCCTTTCTCCCCCCAGAGGAGCATTCAGGAAGGCAAGCAAACCCGCCAGCCTCTTATGTCCACAGGAGAGGCAAGGAGCCAATTTAGGAATGACCTGGTCCTAGATCCCCAGGTGGAGCAGCGCCCCATCCGCGTAAGGCTGGCCTCCACAGCTCCTTCTTGCCTATCAGTTATTGCCCCATTTGCTAACAAGGTCTCTTCTGTTAAAGCCAGAGGATGCCATTTCATGCACTCATGGGATATTCAGCGTGGTGTAGTGGATAGAGCAAGGAACTAGGGCGCAGGAGGTGTGTGTGTTCGATTCCCGATTCCCTACCCAGCCATGAAAGCTCGCCCTGGCGCTTCCCACTGGGTCCTTTCTAGCAAAGCAGAGCAGACTGAGGAAATCTGAAGGGGTTTATTGTGAAACAAACCCCTCCTGTGCGCCAGGAAGGAACGTCCTCCTCGCCTGATCGCTGGAGGAGCTGGTAGGGGCGGGGGTGCGCCCCGATCTCCGCACACCCCAATTGGAGTTGGTGGGCGTGGCTCCCTTCCCCCGCCCCTCCCTCCCTCCCTCCCTCCCTCGCCTGGGGAGGGGTGGGGGGAGGACCCGCCAGGCAGGTGGATGGAACAAACCCCGTTGCCGTGGAGACGAGAACGCCGCAGACAGCTCGCGCGCTCAGTGTTTGCCGGGCACGCCGCGCGGTTCCCGCCGGGTTTGGAGGCGGGGTCGTGCTCGGGGGTGGGGGGAGGGGGGAGCCCCCTCGCAGGATCGGGGACATGAACAAGCCGGGGAAGAAGGAGTCGCGCATTAGCAAAACGCCTCCCGGTAGGTTCGGAGGGAAAAAGGGGAGCCTCCTCTGGGAAGTGCCTGCAGCAGGAGCCGGGGTCCTGCCTCAAAAGCTGCCTCGATCTTCCTCGGAGAGAGCTGCACCAGGTTCTTCCTTTCTTTTAAAGAAGGACAAGCAAGACCTGCTGCATTTTTAGACCCTGGAAATGAGCCTCCCTGACCCCGTGGCTTGCATTTAGGAAGTTGCCTTACTCCAAGGCAGATCGCTGGTCATCCAGCTCAGTCCTCTCCATCTAAAAGGACGGACAATAGCTTTCTTTTAGATTTCCCTTAAGGGTCGTTTTCCACTCTCGCTTGGAAATGTCAGGGGCTTCACTGTCTGCTCATGCAGAATCGCATTTGTATGCCACCTAGTTTTTATCTGCATGGTTGAAGGGCATCTGGAAAATGGAACTCACTCTTCAACTGACCCAGGACTTGTCTCCTTTAAGCCCTGTGTGTGTAGTAGTAGTGGGCATCGGGGTTTTGTACATATGCTTTACAATTCGCTGCAGCTGCCAAGAGATGGCTGGGTTGTACATGTAATAAGGCAGTGGTTAGGAGGAGGAGCAGTCAGAGCAGCCCACTGTGGTGGGCAGTCTCAAGCACAGGGAAGAGGACGTGGTGCTGATGCTATTGTGAGAGACCTAGACCAAAGGGGAAAGGTAGGGTGAACAGGCATGTTGCAGAAGTCTTTCAGTTGGCAGTAGGTTCTGGAATGTCAAGGTGGAGGGATGGGGGTGGGGGAACAGTGGTATGCACAATCAGACTTGTAGAATCCACTGCCTTCAGTGTGATGGGGGTCACTGTCTTGGATGCAGTGGCAAGTATGCCTTGCCACTGGTTGAGAGGAGCAAAATTGGATGTTCATACCTGCACAAACACAGGACCAGTCTCTCTCTCTCTCTCTCTCTCTCTCTCTCTCTCTCTCTCTCTCTTAAATGGAAGCCCTCTGTCTTTGCTGAGAAGACAAGCATGAATGGGCTGGATGAGGGTACCATGAGGTGGGGCAGCACTCTGCACACTCTAATGAGCCCTATTACTTAAAGATGACCTTAAAGAGGGATGGGATATATGAAAGGAACATCTTTATTTCATGAAGCTAAAATGAGGGGGCTGGGGATTAATAGCAGGAGAATGTCACGTGCTTTGGTTGTGGACATCACAGAATCTGCTGTTAAGATAGAGGTGGGCAAGATTTGCGGCTCTGCAGACATGGCTATGCTGCAATTCTTAGTTATGGCAGCTTGAGTTGAATGAAATTGCCAACCATCCGCATCGGAAGGCCAAGAAATTGCCCAGCCCAAACCCCTCCATCAGCGTTCTTTTTTGTTTGTTTGTTTTTGTTCCCAGGGAGAAGCCGTTAACCTTGACAGCAATAAAATATTAAAGCCTAACTATTAAATTCAACGAGAATTACTTAGTTGAGCAATTCCCCCGTATCAATGTGCATAAAAAGTCAAATACATTTGTTGCCATATCTGTCTTGTGATGTATCACGTCCATGTATCTTGAGCATGGCTGGAAAAGGCATGAAGGGAGATGAACTTGTGACATATTGTTACATAATGAATAATATAGCTTCTGGCTATGGTCAGATTCCTTTGCTCCACCGCATTGCTCGTAAATGTATTTGGGAGGAGATCAGTTCTGTGGGCATTGCTGCATTTTAAGGTGCTCCATTTCAAAACAGATAAAGGAAGGGGCAATTGTCCACTGCTGTCTTTGCTACTGGTGCTTAAAAAAAAGTCACAGACCCTTTGAAAGCAGTGAAATGCAATGAATTCTACCTCCTGGGCTAGTATAGCTTTGGTATCCATTTTGATCCCATAGATCGACGTGGGGAACCTTTGGCCCTCCAGATGTTTTGGACCACAACTCCCACCGTCCTTTATCATTGGCAATATAGGCTCATAATTCTTGGAGTTCCAATCAAAACATCTGGAGGGCTGAAGGTTCCCCGCCCCTGTGGTAGATGAATGACTTCCTTGAAGCAGAGAGAAGTTACATGGTTGACCACAACTCACAGAATGTCCCAGCCAGTCCAGCCACAAGCTATGCTAGCTTGGGGATTCTGCAGGTTGTCATCTCAAGAGTGGCTTGTCTAAGCTCTCCTTTCAACATAGGCCCAGTGCTATATGCTTTTACCTGGTTGTTTCTTTGTGGTTGCAATGTATTCTTGACCCCACGGACTGACTGATGTGCAGCACGTCCAGTCCGGGCCTCCCAGTCTGGCCTTTGGGCCAGTGCTGTTGGTGGAGATTTCCCCTGAGGTAGGGAGGCCTCCACCTGGCAGCTTTCATTTGCTTGCAGAAGGAGAGTTCCAATATCCCCTGTGCTTCAGCTCCCTCCCAGGGAAGTGCATGACTGGGGCATTGAGGATTCCGAAACTGTGTTTTTTAAAGAAACAGAATTTCTTAGGAACTCCAGTGCTTGTGTTTCAGAAAAGAAAAGAACCAAAGCCTTAGAGCAGCCGTCTTCGCCAGTGCTAGAAGAGCCAGAGCCTGTGAGCTGTGTGCTGCAAGGTGATGAAATCCAAGCTTTAGCCATAAAATTGGAAGATCTGGCAAAGGTGGGTACTAGGCATGGGCAAACCTTTGTGGAAACCAAGGTACTTCCCTTCATTGGCCTTTTTTGCTTTTACTCCCAAAGAGCTACTTTATGGCATTTAGTCACTTGGGTTTATAAAACCAGTCATCCTGGTGTGGTATTCCATTCCGGTGGTAGATTATTGAAGGGTTCCCTTGTCCCATATGAACTTGCCCAAGCCATTCGAGTTCTATGCGCCCAACAATATCCTTAATAAGGATCCCTTTCCTCGGTAGCAGCATCAAGGTAGAATCTTTTCACTGACCGTGGCATTCCAGTTGTAGAAATCTCTCCCTGGGAAGGCCTGCCAAGTCACCTTCCTTTTAGACAGGCATTCCACACGGTATTTAATGATTTTGCTGCTGGGTTTTATATTTGTTTTGCATGAGATATATTTTACCTGTCCTGCACTCTGAAATTATGTTTGATCCTTTTTTTTTCTTATATGACATTTTGAAGGAAAATATTTGTTATTTAATTGTTTTTCCAAAATATCAGGATGACGGAAAAAACAGAGAAAATATGAGGAAATAAGTTTGCTTCTATACATGTATTTCCAGTTGAAGCAAAACAAGTTGGGGAGCTGTGTACACATCACAAAAACCAAATACAAGACTAGACTAGGTGATACCATTAGGCTGCTGGTAAAATAACAAAAATAATTTGCTAATATTTTGAGGGTGATACCCTTCCCCCCCCCCCCCCAGTGCTGTACCAAAAGTTCAACCATGGCAAAAGATGTATTTGCAAGGATTTAGTTCTTAGATGTAGAGTTCTTGACAAGATGAAAAAAAAATGCCAAGCAGTCTCTTAGTTGAGATGGGAAGCAGAGATGTTGTAAAGCTGCATCTATTTGAAGGACTGGGGTTGTAACACAACCCGGAACTTCAAGTGCAGACTGGAATTTCAGCATCCATCACGGCTTCCTTTTACCCATTATATGGCTTTTACTTTAAGAGGTGAAGGGACTCATTTATGCAAACTCGGCCCGCAAAACTTGAGCAGGGTTGCTAATGATAGGCCCTTTCAGATGCTGTTAATTCATAGGGGGCACCACAAGTCAGAAATGACTTGACAGCACATAACACTGGCTTTTACAAATGGATGCTTTTCTGTGCTGTTAAGCATTGGCCCCACTCACCACACGATAATACAGTATATAAAAGGCAGTGCAGTTGGATAATTGTTACCTAGGTCTGGTGTCAGCATTTGTGACAAACAATAGTGAATAAACTGCAACAACAGAATTAGAATTCACATCTCACAAACTGACGTTCAGAAGCTTCAAGATGTGCAGAGGCAAAATTATATACTTTAATCTAGTTCACACAAGTAGTGGCAACCTTTCTGGCAGAGATGGGCAACTTTGACCCTCAAGATGGTTTTGGACTGCAGGTTCCATAATCCCTTGCCATTGGCTGTGTTGGCCAGGACTGATGGGAGTGCTAGGAGAGAGGGACCTGGAGGGCCCCAGTCCCCCCCCCCATGATCTCAGTTATTAATGTACAGAATCATGCCTTGTTTTAATTGTAATTGTTTGGCTGCCACCTTGATCAGAGAAGGGTAGGACAGCAATATTTAAATTAAGAAAATCAATCAATAAATGTAATGGGTAGGCTGTGTGTGTGTGTGTGTGTGTGTAAGGATTTTGAAGAATATAATTTAGAGAGGGATTATGCCATAAGAAAATAGTGTTGGGGCATTGTTGAGGAAGCGGACTATACAAACAGTACAAGCAGCACCATGAGGTAGAGGTTTCCAGTTCCCCACTCACTGAAATCCCATCATTAAATCATATTTTAATTTCAGAAGCTGCATAGCAAAGCTTTCCTTAATGTTAAGGTTGCTCTTAATTCCTGTAAAGATTAGAACCATTAGTTTTACTCATTTTAACAGTCTAAACACTTTCCAGTTCCCTACCACTAAAGCATTGTGGGTTTCTAGTTCCATAAATATAAAAGAACTTGGCATTAATCACCTCACTCATGAAAGGGTATAAGCAAAGTACCATCTGGGTAAATTCTTTAGTTCTTTTTATCAGTTGGATAATGAGATGGATACTGTTAAAGCAATTTTAAGACGTGATTTCATCAGGAGTATATTCTGTCTTTTTGGTAGCTCCGTACTGCACAAATTCCTGAAGAAAGGAAAGAGAAACCTACTGTAACCAAGAAATACCTTGTTCGTCGATCTAAGCCTCAGGAAGCTGGGAAGAAAACACATTTCCTGGTTGCTTATCCGGCTGTTCCAGATGAATCCAAGAAAACACTGAATTATTCTGGTATAGTTAACACCATCTTTTGTCATACCTGAATGTGGTCCTCATGTTATATTGCTCGTGAAAGATACAGGAGATGACTGAGTAGTTTCGGAACTCGTTGTGTGGTCTAGCCTGTCTTAATGGGCATGCTTTCTGATTTATTGGACCTTCCTGGTTATGTTTTGTTGTAGGTATTGAAGGACCAGTAGTTGATAACTATGGCTATATCCTCCCCCACAGCATCTTAGGAACTCTCCAGGAGTTCAAGGAAGAAGCCTTAAGAAGAGGACACCAAGAGGTTAGTTTCAGCTGCTCTGTCGAGTGTTGTTGTGTTGACAAAGCGGGCAGAAGCAGATAAATAATGCACGCATGGCATAGATGGCTCTGCAGTGAAATGTATTGTATATACTCGAATATAAGCCTCGTTTTTCAGCCCTAATTTTGGGCTGAAAAAAGGGTCCCTCGACTTATATGCGGGTCAATACTTTTAGCCACTGAAGTAAGTGCTTGGGTCAGTGGCTAAAAGTCATTTTAAACATTGTGTGCCGCTACTCGTGACCCCCCTCTGCATCACAGGGGAGCGGCGTGCGATGTTTAAAATGACTTTTAGCCACTGACCCAAGCACTTGCATCAGTGGCTAAAAATCATTTTAAACATCATACACCACTCCCCCAGCTGCATTTTCCACCCTAGACTTATACTCGAGTCAATACATTTCCCCAGTTTTGGGGGGTTAAATTAGGGGCCTCGATTTATACTCGGGTCGACTTATACTCGAGTATATATGGGTATATATTCCACCCCCATCATCCTGTTGAGAAAACTGTGAAGGGGTCACAAATACAATAAACTACGTTACTTCTTTTTCTGTAGACAGTGCCTCCTCTGGCCCTTCTGAATGGCTTGGCTTCTTGGGTCAGCAGATGGGCACTGACCTCTAGCTGCAGCTGACCTCGGTGTCTTCTTTGCCACTCCATTGGTCCCAGCTGAAGGTTCGCAGAAAGCTATGAATGGCATATTTCCCTCGGACACAACTCAATAAGTGTGTCGCCTGTCCTAGCTGTTAGGGCAGTGGGTACTGAAAGAGAGGAGGATGAAATGGGGGAGGGAAATTCCTGCTGAAGGAGCTTTCTGCCCAGGATATGGAGAAGCTGCTGGGGAGCTAAGGAAGCCCGGGAGGAAGGCAGAGAAAGAACTGGGGGTGGGGGTGGGGGTGGGGGTGAGGGTGGGAGAGAAAGAGAGAGGGGTTGAGGAAAAGGACTGAAAGCCTTTTCACACGACCCCTAAGATCCGCTGGCCACTTAAATTCAGACCAGAGATCTTAGGGGTTTGTCGCTGTTCCTGCGTTCCCACCCCCTCCGCACTCCTGGCTGCTGGCTGCGTGAGGGGAGGGAGAAAAAAAGGAAGAAAAGAATGCGGCTCACCTCCGTTCTGCCGTCCCGGCACTGCATTCAGATCTCTTAAAGGGGCGGGGGGGGGGCAAAAAAAGAACAAACAGAAGCAAGGAGAGCCCGACAGTCACTACGTTATATCCGCATCAGGAATTTTTCACCCCCGGAGAGCAGGTACCTGAAAAGTGCACTGGGCCGCACTTAGGTGGGCGTGGTCGCACTTAATTATCTGTAAACTCCGGAGCTGGTGGGGAAACAATTTTAAGCTCCGGAGCTGGGAGCCATTTGCGGCGGAGTTTAGGGGTTGTGTACAAATACCTTGAGATGATGAGTGCAGCTAAGGAACAGGAGAGAGATGCTGTGGAATGGGCTGACATGCCTGAGTGGTGGCTCACTGTAGGCAATACATTATAAGTAAACGTTGATGGAAGGGGGCCAAGGACTTGGGGGGGGTGTTGAAAGGAAGGCTCCTACTCTGAGCTATTTCCCATTCTGTTTGTACTTGTGGTACTGGGTGTGTGGGTGTGCAATGAAATTGCTGGAAAAGGGGAAATTGTACTGAATTGTAAATTGGAGAAAAATTAAGAGAAGTGCCTATGATCAAATGACTCCCCCCTTCCCTGGTAAATTGTTCTATAATAAAGGTTTTCTTTGTGGTGATGGATGCTGTTGGACTTTCCTTATGATGAAACACACTTGGTTTTTGCCTAGAACTCCTAATCGTGTATTTGATGTCCATTTAGGGGCATCCCTTACATTGGGATTGTGTGGGCGTGGTGGCTCAGTGGGCTAGAGCACTGAAAAATGTCTGCTACAAAGTCGGCAGCTTAGTGGTGCCATGCAGTGGAGCGAGCTCCTGCTAACCTAGCAGTTCAAAAGCATGTAAATGCAAATAGATAAATAGGTACCGATGTAAAAAGCGGGAAGGTAAAACTGTGTTTCCTTGCAGCCATGCTGGCCATGTGGCCATGGACTTGCACAACACTGGCTCTTTGGCTTGAATACGGAGATGAGCACCATCCCTAGAGTTGGACACAACTAGCACGCATGTGCCCAGGGAACCTTTACCTTTACCTTACATTGGGATTAACCCTATTCATCTCTTACAGATCTGGATACTAAACATGTGAGCAAAGGGTATGTAATATTCCCTCCCCTCTCTGTTGCCCCACTCACATGGGGAGGGCAGGAATTTTATGAAGAGAGGAGCTTCTGTTGTTATTATAATTCTTTCTTTCTTTCTTTCTTTCTTTCTTTGTCCTGCTTGGATGCTGCCAAAGATGCCACGGTATTCGTCCCCGCTATGAAATGTAGTTTTACTTCTGGCATTTCGTCAGACACATGCGTGGACTAATTCTGAAACCTACTGTGGAGAGAATTGAGAGGAGCAGCCTTTATGTACTGCTGTTAGTGAAATGTGTCTTTATTCTTCCCCTTCGTCACGGGTTGAGGTTGTGTAGCACACCTGCTTCCTATGCTACCTGAAAAGTGTCTGAGTCTCTGGAGCCAGGATGAATGAACCAGTGCTGAAGCCCATTCCTCCCCCGCTCACCAGTTTGTTTCAAATGTTTTGGATTACAGTTTGCATCACTCCCAGTTTGCAGGGCTTGGAGGAACAGATCATGGGCACTGAAGATTGAAATATCTGGGAGACAACAAGTAATGGGAAGGCTGCAGCATCTCCTTCCCACGTTTTTAAAAAGCCAATGCTAGTGTAGGAAGCTGACATCTGTTACGCTCACACAAGCCATGTCGTTTGGGAGAATGTTGTGCAGCATAGAAAAAAATAACACCATGCATTGCCCTCTCTTTACTTAACCACAGGAGCACACGGCTGGACCTGTAGGGGAAGGGGTGTGCTTATCAGTGACAAAACCTGGGACTGTGCGTGCCCTGCTGTGATCTATTGAAAGACCGCTCTCGACACAAACTTTTGTGCACAGGTTCACATTCAACGTGACTGATGGCTGAAGCGGGCAGAAAGTCAGCCTCCTGCCCCTTTGTTGTGCCTTAATCCGAAAATGAGAACGGTGGTCTTTTTTCAGGTAGCCAAACTTATTCCTGATGAAGTACAGCTGTCTTGTGGAATCCCCGTTTTTGGGAAGTTCAGAAAAAAACACGAGGAAGATGAGAAACTCACCCAGAGACCTTCATCCCAGCACTTGGCCCTTCAGAATTGGCATCGCAACATGACCATTAGGAAGCAACAGCAGAAGAAGCTGTGTGGTGAGTAACTCTCAGGAAGCAGGGCAACCTGTGCTGGTGAGGGAAATATAAAACGTTACAGCAAGGGTGCTGTTGGCTTTTCTGATACTCAGGTACCCTGTTTCCCCAAAAATAAGACATCCCCCGAAAATAAGACCTACTTACAGTTTTGCCTCTCGCTGAAATATAAGGCATCCCCCCCGAAAATAAGGTCTCCCCAATAATAAGATAATAATAAATGTGTACTGTATTCTTCTTCATGGAAAAATAAGACGTCCCCTGAAAATAAGACCTAGTGCATCTTTGGGAACAAAAATTAATATAAGACACTGTCTTATTTTTGGGGAAACACGGTATTAGAGGAAAAATTGTCTGCATACAGTGGAGGGCTGGCAGCGTCTTTTGTATCAATGGCTTGAGGAAAGATTAAGGCAGGTTATGAAATAAAAGACAAAGGGCTGCAGGACTGAATACTGTATGCCACTTAATTTCTTGGGCTCTGTGAATGGTCGGTTCTATAACAATGTACACAGCAGTGAAACAGTTCTGCTTGTTTTCAGAATACCTCGAGAAAACAGAAAGCGACTTGGTGATGAACTCTTCCGATAATTATAGGAGAATACAGGAAGAACGCATGCTGATCGACCGTGGTCTCCCTGCTTTGTACCCTGGAAAGGTGGTAGTTCCTCAAAACCTAGATTTACTCAAGAGAACCTTCTCACGAGGCCTGTGATAAAATTGATGTCTATTGAGTTACAAAACTTACACATGTAATTGTGTTGTTCAAGGGTTTTTTAAAGACTGGTTCATAAAACTTGAGAATTGTTTGGCTGAGTCAGAAGCATCTCAACCATTGACTAAATATAGCATCACAAACTATAACATATAAGAGGTATGGCGGAGAAATGAGATAAATGCTCAAGGCTGTTCATTATGGATAAATATTTTAGTCATTTCCTTCATATATAATCTTATTGAGAAATTATTAGCATATTAACAGCATAAGAGCCTTGTGGCGCAGTGGTTAAATGCCTGTACTGCAGGTAAAACTGTGCTCACGACCTGGGGTTCAATCTTCGGTAGCCGGCTCATGGTTTACTCAGCCTTCCGTCCTTCCGAGGTCGGTAAAATGAGTACCCAGCTTGCTGGGCAGTGTGGGGTAATGTGTAGCCTGCATAATTAAAATCATAAACTGCCCAGAGAGTGCTTGAAGTGCTATGGGGCGGTATACAAGCAGAACACTTTAGGACTAGACTCACTTAACGGAGGGGGTCCTGCATCAGAGTAAAAATGTAAGAAGGGCTCTTTTGCACCAGAGCCAACTGCATAGCTCTAAGAAACCAACAGAAACATCATGGGGGGTGTAACTGTACTCTCCAGCCCATGCTCTCCAGCAGCTGATGTACAGAGATATGCTGTCTCTGGTACTGAAGGAGCAGATCCATCATGACTGGTGGCCACTGGTAGCTCCAGCTTCCACAAACTTGTCTGCTCTCTTTGAACACTGTTCAAGTTGGTGGCCAAGACGGCAGACTCTGATAAGCAAGTCCTTCATTTGGATGAGGCAAGATTAAACTGTGTGTCCTTTCTATCATTACTAAACCATGATCAGGTACAACAAACTTCTCCTACTTCTAAGCAGGAGCCTTGTGCTTCGAAGAGCCAATAGAGAGATGATGGTTGTAAGCAGGAGGGAGGTGCTCACACCATGCAGCTCTTTGTTTGAATTGGCCTGTGAAATCCAGCCCTATCGGACCATGCTGCTCTGAGCCTTCCAAGAAGATGCCTGGCTTCCATCTTGCCAAGTGAACTTTTAAGAACTCTCTCCTGGCAAATTACATCCTTTTATACCTGCTTTGAAAAAGAGGGCTTGTGCTCTCGAAAGCTCAGCAACCTTTTTTATTTTTCTACCAGCAGCCTATGAAGGTATCACCCATAGTCTAGGTTTAATTTTGTAACAAAAACCAGGAATCATTCTCAAGAAATCAATAATCTGCTGCTCTGAATCTCGTTTTTGAAATTTCTCTAGTCCTACTTCTAAGAAGAAGATGTAATATAATTACAAGTATTCTCCTAAGGGATAGTTTTAGGTATTTAATGGTATGAGTCCTTAATTATTTTTTTGGTCCACAAGTCATGGGAGTGCGATCAGCAGTTGCCTACATCATTTTCTTTTATGATTATTTTGATAATTTATTAGTTCAAATTCATATTATTGTCTAAGTTTGAAGCTCCAAAACTAACACATATACACAACACATAGTTGTGCTTCTAGGCTACATTGATGCGGTACAGCTTTGTCATGATTCGCTAGAATTTTATAACTAGATAGCATGCTTAAAATGTTCTATTGCCAGGAAGCAAATGATCTGCGAGGAGATGAGTGCAAATTAGAATAACAGTCATGCTATCTTGTATATAAGGTGGTGAGAATGTACTGCAGCCTCCTGCGGCCGGCCACTCTTTGCATGACCTGAACTAAAACTCCCAAAATCTTCATTTACAAAAGCATGGCTTGTATACATTTAAACAGGGAGTGATGGGATCTATAGTCCTAGGTGTCTGAAACCAAAAT
Organism: Phrynocephalus versicolor; assembly: GCA_023846285.1. Lineage (NCBI taxonomy): Eukaryota > Metazoa > Chordata > Lepidosauria > Squamata > Agamidae > Phrynocephalus > Phrynocephalus versicolor. Next base: position 20,866,136 of record JAHTLZ010000010.1, on the reverse strand, counting down.
AAAAAAGGCATTTAAATGTAATAATGTGGTATTTTGGCAGCTGCATCCATTTTTGTTGTTGTTGTCTGTTTTATTATCATTTTGCAATTTCTTCAAAATCCAGTGTTGTGCTTAGGGAAGCCTTCTATTTATTTATTTATTTATTTATTTATTTATTTATTTATTTATTTATTTATTTATAGAGCTTCTCTACCGCCCATCTTCTAGCGCAATTGCCTGATACCTCTGATGTTCCCTCTGCATTTTGAGATTTAAATCCTGATTAGCAGGATGAACTAACGGGGTTCAATCCCATGTGTTTGCTTGCTGTTGCTTTTAATGCTTGTAGGACACTTTGCTTGAGGTGTTGCTTTTCTTTTTAAAAAAACCACAGAAAGCTAGGATAGTGAGTAAAACAGATATCCAAGTAAGGTAAGTGGGACTATTAAGCCGGTGAGCAAAAGGCAGAGTCATCTTTTTTTCACGCTGTGTTGTTTTTCTAATGCTTGCACTACCAGCACCAACCATCCATATATTGTCGATGCCTGATCATGTGCCACACCAAGCCAGGCTTTAATTAGGTGGCTAATATTGTTGTTTTTCCGATCAGGGCTACCGTGTGGGAAGCGAATTCTGGAGCCAGCCTGTGCACATTGGAGATGAGCTCACTGGCCTTACGGTGACTCTGGGTCAGACGGAACGTGGCTTCCCAGAAGAGATCACTCATGTCGGGAGGCCGCGCCGCATCTGGATGGAGATGGGTGAGGAATCGTAGGCAGGAAGCATTCCAGCAATGGGCAGGCATGCGGTTAAGGACAAGAAGGGCAAAGTCTTCCTGCTAGTTGTCTGCTTCCGTTGAGTATGGATGCAAGTGCATTTGGGCAGTCATCAGGCTTGAAAGTTGAATGACATCTTGGGCCTTAGCGAGGACCAATGTGACAATAGGATTGTAGCTATGAAAGATTCCCGCAGACTCGCTAAGCGTACGAAGTCACAATCCCCCCATAACAAACCAAACGACTTGAGGATCAGTGTTGTGGTCCATTTATTTGTACCCTGCTCATTTAAAGAGATTGCACCCAAATAAACAGCCTACCATAAACTAGGGGGGGGGAGGAGATAGCAATACGTCCCCTTGCCTGAACCTAGTGGGGCTCTGGTATTGTAGCACTGGTGTGCCAGAACTGCCTTTGCTGCTGCTCTCCTCAGAGACGCCAGGAAACTAGTTCTGGAAGGTTTCCCACCCCTCCAGTATTTTGGGGTGCAAGAATAATGGAAAGCAGATATTCTGCTGGATTCTGTTGTTCTGTCAGCATAAGTGAAGGGCTAGATGCTGGTCTTTCTCCCCCACCTTCCTCTTTTCGAATATATAGAATAATATGGATATATAGATGAACATCTGCTACTAGTAGTCCCCTAAAAAGACATTCCTTTTGAAGATCGTCAAGTGTCTTCACTATCCAGTTATTCTTTAATTGCAAAAGGGTTCCCCTAAATCAGAATTAGTCCATCAATGGGTGTTTTTTTAAATCTAAGTAAGGTATATTCTATGTGAGCCATACTGCGGGAATTCTACTGTTTACTGCAGAGGAAGGCACCATGAATCTTCACCCAGGGTCATTAACCAGCTGGATGGCAAGAACCAGTTGACTGGCAGAGATACCCAGTGATATCTGAGGCTGAGTAGAAACTCACCTGTATTCTGTACCTAAAAGCCAAACTTGACTACTGAATGAATGTGAAAGAAAATTATTATAGTATCTACCGTATATACTCAAGTATAAATCGACCTGAGTATAAGCCGAGGCCCCTAATGTAACCCCTCAAAACTGGGAAAACTTATTGACTCAAGTATAAGTCGAGGGCATTTTTTCATTATACTTGAGTATATATGGTATACCAGCCGAGCTCTAAAGGGGCTGGGGGTAGTAATTGTCAACATGTGCTGGGATTGTGGAGGCAATTAGGGAGTTAATACCATAGAGTAAACTCCCTGATGGCCTCCAAGTTCCCAGCACACTTTGCCAATTACTACCCCCAGCCCCTTTAGAGCTTCATAACTAAGTTCCCTTACCCGCAAATCTTTCCAGATTTCAGAGAGTTCCCTAAAATTGCTTCGGGAAGGTATCCCCGCTACTTTGGAGTCCCAAGGGAAGTAAATTTTGATTGCATATTTTTAAAAATTATTTTTAAAAATTATTTTAAACTATTTTTTAAAAAAATATGCACTCAAAATTACTTACCTTTGGGGCACTAAAGTAGCAGGGGTACCTTAAGAAAGTGATTTTAGGGAACCCCCTGAAATTTGGAAACATTGGGGGGATAAGGGGGCTGAGTGATGAAGCTCCAAAGGGGGTGCCCCTAAACCTTCTCATTGGAATCATGTGGGAAGCTGCAGCAGCCTTATCTCCTGCCTAATCAGCTTCGGAGTAGGTTTTCTTCCTAGGGACTTGCCCTCCACCATCCTCCCCAAGCCGTCTGAGCACCTGATTCTACCCCCAAAACCTGGGAAACTTAATGACCCAAGCATGTCAAGGGCGTTTTTTTCAGCCAAACATAAGGGCTGAAAAACTAAACTTATACTCGAGTATATACAGTAAGTATTTCCACATCTGATCTTTTATTTGCATTCTGAAAATCTCTGCTTCTTTAAATAAAAGGTGGTGGGAGATGAAGGGAGTCCTTGAAAATGTTGGATACATCCTGACCCCACTTTGGATTGGAAACTTTTGCTACTCTCCGTATAGAGATTGTGGAAACACTATACCTAAAGTTCACATGTGACATTAATGGGGACACTTTCTGTAGAGAAACCTTCAAACCTTGAAAGTGAATAAGGTTACTAGATGTGTTGATGTGAGTATAGAGAATATTAATGGCTTTCACCTTTGAATCTTGTACTGAAAGATGGGATGGGTAGGTTTTGAAGAAAAAATACTTCAAAAGAACTGAACACCAGTCATAGGTCATAAATCATGATACTTGCAAGATGCAACCATGCAACCTTGACTCTTAAATCCAGCTTGCACACTTTACTTGTGAACTCTGTATTTTGTTCCATATGTCTAAAGAAGTGGACTTGTCTACAAAGGCCCATATTAAAATATAACAGTTAGTCTTTGAGACACCGCCACATATTTGTCCTTTGTATTTTTTTTAATTTTTCCTTTGGGTTTTGAACAACATTGTTAATGTACAGATGTTGAGAATGACATGTGTTTTGGTTTGCATTTGAAATTGTAAAGTGTCAATTTGTTATCTCGGTTTACGAATGCCTCTGTTAACATAATTTTCAGTTCACGAAAAGTAATCCATTGAAAATAATGCCTTGGTTTATTAAATTTTCCCTCGCAATACCTCAGTTTATGAATTTTTTTGTAATTCAGTGCAAAAAAAGTACCCAGGATGCATTGCGCTCCATGAGTTTCTGGTTTACGAATTTCCTGCAATACGAAACGTCCTGGATAATTCATTAATTTCACAAACTGAGGTATGCCTGTATTTGCATTGAATGTGAACTAGTGTCTCTCACACTCCTAATTGTCATAGGTACGAGGCCTCCAAGATACCGCCCTTTCCATCTCCACTGGGAGAACAGCCTTTTCCTAAAGCATCGGCGGAATGAACTGAAGGAGATCTTAGAAAAGCTGGATTTTTATAACCCGGTATGATAGAATTTCATACACAAGACCGTTTATATGAAACAGAATTATCACCGTTGCATAGTCTCATCTTTCCTTCCAGAGACAGTAATGTAAATTTTGTTAGCCTTCTTGATCTTTTTCTGAAACAATATGAGTACAATATATGAATAAAAGCAATAAAAGTGTCTTCCTTCTTTCTTGAGTCAAGGACCTGGATGGTCTGGAAGTTGTAGGGAGAAACCAGCCTTTCACCAATGTGTTGGCAGAAAGTTTTTCACCCTGTGATGAAGATAAAGATGGTGTTGAAGATGGAAAAAGCCAGTAAGTAATGTTTGGGGTGGTGGTTTCAGACAAAGGAGGCATCCTGAGGAAAACGGAACCATCCAATGCCCAAGATTAATACAGGACACTGGAGGTCGTGTGCTGCCTCAGTCCTCCTGCCCAGTGGGAGCCATGGCATCCACCCTACCCCAGCTCCGCTGCTAGAGGCGGAATCTCTGTAATCAAGGGACCTCTGGCTTATTTTTCATTTAACAGTCCTTCAAGGTGTCATCAGGCCCTTCCTTCAAAATCTAATAATCTCCTTGGAGTAATTCGTATCCCCAACCTCTGATTGATAGGGACCCATTAGACGAATATCCAGATGTGTTTTCAGAGCCAATATTGGGGCCCTCCCTGAAATTCTGTGGGCAACCAGCTCGCTGGATCAGCACCAGTTCTCATAAGGTAACCTGGGTTTGTAATACCACATCCTAGCTTGATTTTGTTTTGAGACTTTGTCAGACAAGAGATTTCAAGGATCTGACCCTGATCTGGGAGGCATGGGGTGGGATGCCCGAGCCAGGCAAAAACTGATTAGGGCAGGCCCCCATTTATTTTTGTTTTCTTTTATTCTAAAAGGATGAAGTTGGCATTGCTGCCCGGATCACCTTTGAGATTTTGGTAGGCGAGAAGGCGGAAACTCGCCTCATGGTGAGCAATGATGGCACAACCGCCATCTGGTACGATTGGCGAAGGTTACCTCCACCATTTACCTTTCAAGAAAAAAGGAAGAAGACACAAAATTTTTATTTCAACACCCGGTCAGGTGGGTAATGTGGGTTTGGTTTGCTTGAGGTCAACCGTGACAGCTTCCTATAAATTCCAGAAATGCACACACACAAGAGGAGAAAATTACTTCTACTTGCCCGAGCCACCCTACTTGTTCACTCTCTTGGTTTTATTTTATTTCATTTTTCTTGTATCATTTTATTTCACCCAGATCTTGAAATAAAATGATACAAGAAAAATGAAATAAAATAAAATAAAGAGAGTGAACAAGTAGGTTGGGTCGGGCAACTAGAAGTAATTTTGTGTGTCCTCCCCATGTTTTTACACCCAGAGTGACCTTGTCAGATGGACGGTATATAAGCCAAATGAATAAATAATTAAAGTTTACAACCTATCACGGAGGATGGTGGAGTCTCCTTCTTTGGAGGTTTTTTAAGCAGAGGCTGGATGGCCATCTGTTGCTAATACTGTGATGGAGGTTCCTGCATGGCAGGGGGTTGGACTGGATGGCCCTTGAGGTCTCTTCCAACTCTATGATTCTATGATTCCCTAAGAGGCTGTACTGAACATAATAAATCCAATCAAGTATGTGACATAATCTCCAGGTTCTAGTAACAGCTCCTGGGTATGTTGGGTAAGAAAAATGAAGGGAAATGAGCCAAGTGGATCAGCTCTTTCCTTCTGCTATCATCAGTCATGGCAGAAGGGTACTGGGGAACAAATAGGGGGAGTGAAAATCTATCAAAAGTTCCCAAATTGTCTTGGTCTGTTTCAACCAAACATTTAGATTCCAGACCATTTCTGCCTAGAGCAGAGCTGTCAGAAGTCTCAGATCAGTGGGATGTGTTCTTCAGAAGTCAGGCCATTTACACAGCTATAGCAGATGCCATTGAAATGAGCGTAAAGCTTCATGACTCAAAAGCTATGATGTGGGAGACTAAACTAATAAGGAGGAAGACAGCAGAATGTGAGGCAGCTCAGCAAATGGTTGCCCTGTGAAATGAAGTCAGTTTATGTTTCTCCTTGGGCTGCTTCAATCATTACAAGCACATAGTTTCTACATTCTGTACATCATGGGGTGCTGCTGCAGGTTAAACCGCTGAGCTGTTGGGCTTGCTGATCGAAAGTTTGGCAGTCTGAATCCGTACGATGGAGTGAGACTCTGTTATTTGTCCCAGCTCCTGCCAACCTAGCCATTCAAAAGCACTTAAAAATGCCAGTAGATGAATAGGTACCACTTCGGTGGGAAGGTAACAGCAGTCAGCGTGCTTGCACGTTGAGTCATGCCGGCTGCATGACTATGGAAATCTTTATATGGACCAACACTGGCTCTTTGGCTTACAAACAGAGATGAGCACCAGTCCTTTGAGTTAGAAATTGCTGAACTTGATTGCCAGGGAAAACCTTTATCTACACATCATGAATATACTGGTAGAACTGTGATTAATATGTATCAGATCAGCAAAGGTTCCTACTACCAGCTGTTTAGTAGTCAAATTAACAAAGCAGTTATCCAACTAGATGTTAAAATGTTGAAACCTTGTATATCAAGAGATAGACTTTTTTAAAAAAAGGATTGTGAACTCTGTTCAGTTTTGGTATTGACAATAAATTCCAAGATAGCCAGAGGAACTTCCTTCTGTAGTGGTAATTGTATGTCTTTACTGTAGCATCTTGTTCTGGTGGGTGGATCTTAGATTTCTAATTAAAAACAGAGTAGATCTGGAAATAAACCTATAGCCTGCCTTCCATTCCCTATATGATCTTGCAATAGGGAACTATGATAACCAAATACAGCAGTACCCCAACTTAAGAGCAGCTCAACTTGAGCAATTTGACTTAAGAGCAGAAAACTGTTGGCATTGTTACTGCTAACTTACAAATTTTAGATATGGTCTGCTCGACTTACATTTTTTTTCATTTTTTTAAAACTATTTTTTCAGTTTTTTAGATAGGTACCCCGACTTAAGATTAGTTCAACTTAAGAGCATGCATTTGGGAACGGATTAAACTCGTAAGTCGAGGTGCCACTGTATATACCCAAAGGAGGCATAACAAACCATATTTGTAACAAAATACATGTTATACATTTGCCAAAGCCTTGAGGATGTGTGTGTGGGAGGGGGAGAGAGAGAGAGAGAAACAATAGATGGATACAAATAAGAGCAATATGTGCAAGGGCTCTGATAGGAATGAGTTTTTACTACCACTTTCCTTCCCAATCTGTTCCTTCTCTTCCTCTTAGGGGTTATCTTGCCTGGAGAAACCAGGAAGTTTTCCTTCATCTTCAAATCCATGAATGCAGGAATTTTCAGTGAATCATGGGAGTTTGGTACTCATCCTGTACTTTTAGGAGGGGCCTTGTTGCAAGTAACTCTATGGGGAGTTGCCATATATGAAGATATATCATTTGAATTGAGGCAAGATCTAGAGGTAAATAAATGGTTGGGACAAGAGCTTCCCAGTGTTGTTTCTCCAACATTCAGAAAATAGGACAGACTTTGTCTTCAGCCTTACTGATGAAAAAGCCAAGAGGGAAGGGTGATTAGAGAAGATGGTGAAATACCTGTTTGACGAGACCAGGGCCACGTGGGCTAATTTATTTATATATATATATTCAGATGAGGATCAAGGTGTCCTTTTGGGTTTTTTGGTATTCTTCCTGAATAGATGGGGTGGTGGAACCTCCCAGATGCCCACATTCTTTTGTCCCGTAGCAGGGCCCCGGGTATCCTTTTCCCTACCAATTTCTGGCACTCCCAGGTTCATGTGGGTATCTAATGTTGGCGTTTCTCTGGAAGAAATTATATAGGTTTTGTATTAGCTGGCATTTAGGAGGGAAGATGGATGCCAAACCTCATGTTCTGCTTTCTTGAAACCTTAGAATAACCTGGAAAACCGGGAGGTTGCTGTCATCGTTGAAGAGACCCTGAGGGAAATGCTGGATCGAATCCGTACACCGGAGCGAGCACGATCTCCTCTAGATGCCTATGTCACAGAAGAAGAGTTGTTCCATAGGAAGAACCCAGAGGTATTGTCTGCCTTTTGGAGTGAAAGGTTTCATTACGTCGATATAGATCACGGTTTCAGGAACCAAGATAGAAGACAACAGGAAAGTTCTCAGAGAACTATTTGATATATAACCCTGAAGCTAGAGATGATACTTCCTGTGCTGTTCTGTACACCAGATGCTATTTTTTTTAAAAAAAACCAAACAAACCCTGAAAATAAAAGGTTCAAAAGGTAGAAAACATCACCTGCCTTTTGTTCTAAACAAATACTGTAGCAGTACATCGAGCCTGTTTTATGATCAGAAGAATTCCTGCACTCCATGTTTGGATGGCATCATTTATTTCAACAATTATATTTTAACAAATTTATGGCCAAAATCCTGTTGCTGAGCACAGCACACTGAACTAGAATGGGGGATTAAATCAGTGGGAACTCGAAGAAACAGCTCCTCCATACATTTAAAATAATCCAAATGGAGCTGTTCTAACTGTAAGTGGAAACTCCTGTAGAGCAGACCCATTTGAGTCCATTGATCTTGTGGAGGAATTGACTCACGAAATCTCTTTTGATTCAGTCGGCTTACCGTAGCTCAATTTGCTATGACAAGATGCCGGCAAGTGGGGAAAAGTTCCGAGGAGGGCGACAAGGACGACCAGCAGGCTGGAAACAAAGCCCCGTGAGGAAGGATTGAAAGAACTGGGCATGTTCAGCTTAGAGAAAAGAAGTCAGATAACCCTTTTCAAATATTTGAAAGGCTGTCATACACAGGAGGGTCAGGATATGTTCTCGATCATCCCAGAGGACAGGCAACAATGGGCACAAGTCGTGAGGACCCAGCTTTTGCTGGGTCAGGAAAAAATGTACTAACTGCTAGAGCGGTACGGCAGTGGAACCGATTACCTTGAAAGGTGGTGAGTGCTCTAATACTGGAGGCATTCAAGAGAAATTGGGACAACCACCTGGCAGGGATTCATTGACTGAGCAGGGGGTTGTTCTTAATGACCTTGTAGGCCCCCTTCCAACTTCACTATTCTATGATTCTATGACTATATTTAATTTTCATTTGTAAACTAGTAGTTCCTTGTCTAAGAAAGCTCAAACTATAATTTATTTCCAAGTCCTGAAGTTGCTACAAGATCTATTAGAGCAGGGCTGTTCAACTTTGAACAGGCCAAGGTCTACTTTTTCCGGCCCAAAGTGCCTGAGGGCTACTACACTAAAACCTCTATTTACAAATTTTATCCATTCCGAGCACATGCTCATAAGTAAAAACTTTTGTAAGTAGAGCAGCGGTTTCCCATAGGAATGAATTGAAAACCAGTTAATCTGTTCTGGAGGGAACAGATTTCCATGCGCCATTGCCCTTGAACTGCCCCATTCGGCTGTGATAGTGGGCTGGCAGACCCAGAACTTTGCTGGGGCAGTGGTGGTCCTTGGGGTGGGAAAGGGAAAGGTGGAGAACATATCCCCTCACTTTTTTTATTGATGGCCGGCGGGCTACTTTTGAGCCCTTCACGGGCTACCAGTAAGCCCGCGGTCTACCTGTTGGGCAGGCCTGTATTAGAGCTCTTTTTGTTGCAATTGATACTCTTATTAATGGTATTATTTAAAAAACAAAACCTAATATTCTGCTATGGCCAAAATCCTGCGGTTGGTTCATGTGGCTCTTTTTATATCTCTTTCCTTACAGCTGTACTACAAGCACCAAGTGATAAAGGAGCTTCATAAGCTTTGGAATAAACTCATGAATCCCCCACAAGTTATAGAGGTCTATTCATATGAAGGTCACAGGAAAAGCTTTGCCAGCGAATCATCCCCACCGAAGAGCGGCACAAGCTCACGGCAGAAGAGTCCTGAGGACCCAACGCGCCGTAAAAGTGTCTCCCCAGCTGTTTCAGGTGTAAAGAAGTCTGTCCTGGAGACAGTGGTAGGCCAGCTGAGTGGAGCTGCCGAGGAGGGAGTGAACCAAGCGGAGGAAGTCCATCGGGTGGAGTGGAATCTTTCCATCGCAGATTTTAAACAGGTGAGCAAATAGTACTCTTTCTTTTTCCTAACTTTGGAATGTTCCAAGCCAAGTCCTGTTCTGTTATATGCATATTCAAACATTTCCAGTCCTCATAACAACTGTACTGAAAGAACGATATCAACTGTGTCTAGGATGAAGATGGTAGAGGCTAATTGTCTTTAGATGTTGCACACATCATTGAATGTGCTTTTTGAGGGGTGGGGGTGGGGATCTAGAATCATAAGTGCACATTGCCCTTTTCTTCATATGCATCGTCTATAAGACATCAGAACACATGCCATAGAGGAGAGTCCATAATCCATACACATAATGCTTCTGGATTCGGGCGTTGGATGCTTCCCATGGTGAAGGGAGAAGAACTGGGAGATGAGCAGAGTGGACGCGTGGAAGTTTAGCTAACTGGTATTCATTTCACCAAGCATTCCTTTTGGGAGGGCCAGGGTGAGACAAATCCCTTTATCATTCTAGAGTAGACATTCTCGGTTGGTCAGGGATGGCGAGATACGTGTGAAGTTCTGGGAGATGGTGGTGATGCTGGCTTCCCTCTCACTAGACCTTGCTGACAGTTCCTGAGGAGGATGAGAGAGAGGCTGCCCTTGCCCAGCTCAATAGAGCCGCCCAGGAGCTTTGTACAATGCCACTCAAGACCCAGGAGGACCTCATGTATCACATATGGTATGTCCCTGGTAATGAACAAGACCAAACATAGCCTTGCATGTGTGTGGTTACAGTCGTGACCGACTTCTTCGTGACTCCATGTCCATGGAGTTTTCTTGGCAGGAATACTGGAGTGGTTTGCCAGTTCCTACTCCAGGCGCCTACAGCACCTGGTATTCCCTGGTGGTCTCCCATCCAAGTACTAACCAGGGCCGACCCTGCATAGCTTCTGAAGTCTTACCTTGATAAATAAAGAGGCGGCGGCGGGTGGGGGGGGGATAACCACAGTCCTCATCAGAATAGAGAAGAGGCTGAAGCTTCCACCAGGAGCAAAGGAAAGACTTTTATGGGCTCAACTGTTTCTTCGTTGTGTTGATACCCCCACCTCTTCTCCAGTGAGATCAAGGTAGCCCAAAGCAGGTCTCTTTCCCTCCAGTTTCTTCTCAGACACAGGCCAGACTGAGAGAGTGGGTGGCTTTGTAGAGATTGGAAGTCAGCCCCCTGGGTCACTGTCCAATATTCCTTCCTGAGCAGCACAATTAGTTACGAAGGCTGATTCTCAAGTTAGAATCTATACTGTGCCTTTATTCATTTACATTTCCTTCTTTTCCCAGGCCCTTTTCCAAGGCAGCCTAAATTTTCTTTCCTTACCTTTTAATCCTGGCAACAACCTTGTGATGTAGATTATACTAGAAGCCAGTGGCTGGTTTGATGTCCATGACTGGGTGGGAATTTGAACCTTGGTTTCTCTACTCCGGAGCAGTGCTCAGACCATTAGATCAGATACTCTTAAAACCATGGATAGAAATATATATATATATACAGTGGTGCCTTGTATAAAGGAATTAATTTGTTCCAAATGAAATTATGTTAAGCAAATTTTCCTTTATACAAATTTCCCATAGGAATGCATTGAAAACAGAGTGATCCCATTTTTATGTTGTAGAGATTTGCCCCATAGGTGATTGTGTTAAGCAAATTTCCCCTATCTCCAGAATTTTTTATGTTGTACAAATTTTATGTTAACAACCCGTTTGCTATACGAGGGTCCACTGCAGTAGACTTTATTAAGGGTGAGTAATTCAGGTTCAATGGCCAAGAACCATTGGTGTAGTCAAACTAGGAGGATATACTGTATAGAGATCCATGGCTTCCATGGAATGTTTTCTACTATGGATACAGATTGCCATACTGGAATAGCATCAGAGCAGTTCTTCAAATTGTCTGGAACTTTTTGTATATAATGCCTAAATTCCAGTTGCCTAGCCTGGCAAATCCCTCCAGAGAAGGCCCATTGAATCCGTGGAAATTTAGTGAATCAGCAACTCCATAGGTTTAGTTGACTCAAATAGGCCTACTCTAATTGCTGTTTATTTAGTCACAGTTAGAGTAGACCCCTTTGAATCAATAGAACTTGATTCACTACATTCCCACTGGCTCAGTAGTCTTAATACTCTAGTGTGGTTTATTACCCTAAGCAGTGGGATTTTGGCCAATACATTTACTGATCCTAGATCTCTTCCCTATGTCTGAGAATGAATTATACATTATAGGGGTTGGGCTGAGGGAGTGATGCTTGGAATCCAAAAGTGCCAAAGGACACTTTCCCTCAAGTGTTAATCCAACTGAATGTTTAAAAAGAGCAATGTTTGTCTTAGACATCAGAAGCTGTTTTCCCTATTGCACAATACTAGAACTATGGAGCACTCCACTAGATCTCAAACAAATAAGTACTTTTTCACCCAAAGGATCACTGATCTGTGGAACTCCCTGCCAGAAGAAGTGGTGACTGCTGTCAGCCATGTCAGCTTTAAGAAAGGATTGGACAAGTTCATGGAGAACAAGGGTATCAATGGCTATCACTATGGATGCCTAAGGACAACCTCCGGGTTGGAGAGATAGGCAAGATATCTCTCAATGCCATTTGCGGGGAATCTTAAGCAGGTGAAGACATCTGCTTGGGGATACCCTGAAGCAAATGGTGAGTGAGCCACTGTGTGAGACAGAATGCTGGACTGGATGGGGTGTGGCCTGTTCCAGCAAGGCTGTTCTTACGTTCTTATCTTAAGTCTGAGGCATACTGCCTTACAGCCTGTCGAAAAGCAGCCACAGCTCCTTATAGTTTTAGTCTCCTTTAGGTTCTGAAAATGAATAGAATAACTGAGAGGCAGATAATAAGTGCTTGCCTTCCCTGCCCTTCTTCCTGTCTCCCTCCAGAAATAAAACCTGTTTTCTTTTATATGCCAGTTTCCAGCTGTGGCGTGAAGTGATTGATGGTCTGGTGACTCACTCGCTGGTGCTCAGGTCACTGCTTGGTATGCCTGAGAAGGATACTTATGCAGACGCTGTCCCAGAGGAGCCAGGTACTCTTTCATTTCAGCAGGCCAAATCACTCCAGGGAGGGAGCTGAGCTTGGCAGAATTGGCAGGGACTGGGGGCAGGGCCTGCGCAGACTATGGGGAAGTTCCCTTTTCTTTTTCAAAAAATGCAACTCGTGGAATCCCCCAGCCAACCTGAAGAATTCTTGAAGCATCCAACCCAGCTATCCATCCACCCACCCATCCATCCATCCATCCATCCACCCACCCACCCACCCATCCGTCCATCCATCCGTCTGTCCATCCTGCCTCCATCCGTCCATCCATCCATCCACCTGTCCGTCCATCTGTCCATCCATCCATCCATCCATCCACCCGTCCGTCTGTCCGTCCATCCATCCAGCTTATATCCCACCCATCTAGCGGCAAGCCCCTAGTCTGGGCAGCTATACAAAATTAAACACAAGAAACAAATTAGAACAATAATCAAATAAAAATTAAAAGCCAGCAAACCCCTATAGGAGAACCAAATAACACTGCTGGTCTCCGAGCTCGCCTTTAATCCAAGTAGAGAATCAGCAACAAATGCTCTTTGCTGAACTAGGTCTCAAATTCTACGGGCTTTTCCGGTTACTGGTGGCCTGGCCGAGGGTTCGTTTCATGAGTCACTGGAGAGAACCAGTGGAAAGAGGACCAGTTTTAGACTGAGCTGGGTTGAGACAAGTGAACGGCTTTTGTTTTCTGCACAGCTGAGGTAAAGCCAGTTGTTGTCAAGGCCGGAAAGGAGGACCGGAAAGTTCAGAGAGAGGATAAAAAGGCTGCTGCGAAAGAAAAAGACAAAGGAAAGGCATTGAAAGAGGTACTGTGCGTGGCTGGGGGTGGGGGGCAGTTCAGTGAATCCTGGGCAATGAAGGGCAGCCCTGAAGCAGAGGTTAGAGCTGGCCCATGAGCGGAAGAGGGACGTTTCTTAACTGACTTCAGCATCTGGGTGTCACAGCAGGAACACTGCACTCTGGTTTCGCAAACACTGGAAGACTGCCTCAGTGCCACCGTGAACATGCTTTCGGCTCTAATTACTGGTTGTCCTCTATTTACTTATATTTATTTATGGATTTATATATACTCTGATGTCTGTCTCTGGCCTCCGTTCAGCAGAAATGACCAAGATCATAATGGTTACTTACACCAGCTTAGGGCACTGGCGTAACACGAAGCCAAAACTTGCCGCTAGTTAACAAGTTGCCTCTTCAGGCAAAAATCAAAGAAAAACAAAACAAAACAAAACAAAAGACACAAACTTTCATATTTTAATGTGACGTGCACATGTGCACTTCTTCAGACATATATAGCAGCAGAATGAGGTGTGAGATATGAGATGAGATAGACAGTTCATACCAAATATTCATTGGCTGTAGCCTAGATATCATTGGCTGTAGAATATAGAGTTGGGGGGGGGGTGGATAGGGGAGGGGAGGGAGGTGGAGGAGGGAGAAGAAGAGGGAGAGTTAATTAGTAGAAATGGTGAGAACATTAAATGGTGAGAAGACTGAGTTAGAGCTGTATAGTTTTATGGTTTTATGGCTCACGCCAGCCTCTGTTTACTGTATGTGCTTGGAGGGATACAAGTGGCAATGTTTACTTGTGGCAGTTCACTGCTGCCGTGTAAGCCATTGCACTTCCTCTAGCAGAACTCCCTCACAGGATTCTGGCCGATATTTAAAGCGTGACTTGGATATGCCTTGGCCTTCTGCTCTGAGCTGACCCTTGGCCGGAAAGGACAGTTCTTGCCAAACATTCGAGGTCTGCTTTTAGTGGTTGTTGATGGCAATGAAGGAATATATGAGCAGGAGGTTCCCTCAGGAATAGGCATTAGTGAACTGTCTGAATTTGGAAATAACACCAAGTTGTTTAGGGTTCTTAAAGAAAGGGGGGCAGCAGTGAGCTTCAAACAGTATCTTTCAACTGGGGGAACAGGCATTAAAATGGCAAGTGCCTTTCAGTTTAAACAAAAATAAAGTGAGGCAAACGGGCAAAAATAATTCATGCTGTGAATTATTAGTTTAAAGCACACAAGTTATGAATGTCAGCCTCAAACATTCCACAAGGTCCTTTTGCCACCGTCTTACTTATTTATTTATTTATTTATTTATTTATTTATTTATTTATTTATTTA
>JAHTLZ010000010.1:20835059-20851267 GCA_023846285.1 Phrynocephalus versicolor | reverse complement strand
TTATTTATTTATTTATTTATTTATTTATTTATTTATTTATTTATTTATTTATACATACAATTAAAAAAACTCCAGGAGACAGTGGAAGATAGGAAGGCCTGGCGAGCTCTGGTCCATGGGGTCACAAAGAGTCGGACACGACTGAACGACTGTACAACAACAACAATTTATATGCCGCCCACTACCCAAAGGTCTCTGGACGGCTTACAATAGAAATGAACAATTAAAACAAAGCATTAAAATGTCAATTTTTCAATAATAACATTTAAATACAAAACACTAAAATTGCCATCAGGACCCACAATCTATATTATGTTAGTTAAAAAACTACTGAAACAGAAAGGTTTTTATCTGGCGCCAAAACATCATCAGCGTTGGCAACAGGCGGATCTCACATGGGAGGGCGTTCCATAGCGTGGGGGCAGCTGCCGAAAAGGCCCTAATCCTACAAGCCATCCCTTTCACCTCCTTAAGGGATGGCTCTTTTAGGAGGGCCCCCTGGCTAGATCTTAATTGCAAAGACGAAGAGGTGTGGAATAGCTTGTGTCGTTCTACAAATAACACTTCAAAAAGGTTATTTTAGACTAGAGTGTGAAAAGGTGCAGAAAAGGATAACAAATATGATCAAGGCTCTGAAACAACATCCCTAGGACAAAAGTTAGTCACATCTGGAGGCTCAAGGTTAGCAAAAAGTTACTGGAGATTGATGACAAAGGTTTTAAGAACCCTCTTACCCCATAAAGGATTATGACCTGTATGAAGAAAACCTTCTTGTTAAACTAGAATGGAGTCTTGCTCTGCTTTCTGATTACTATCCTTGCATTTCTGCAAGCAGGATCGTCCAAGTAGCAGGAAAGCCAAACCGAAAGACGATAAAAAGACCCGAAGCACTACAAAGGAAGCCAAGGACGCCATTTCTTTTTTAGTGGACTCAGCAGAAATGGAAGCCCAAGGTGTTCGCCAAGAACAGGTGGATCCAGTTGTGCAGGAAAAGTATCATGAGAAACTTTATGTTGAGGTGAGTGTGTCCCACACTGGCGATCTCTGCCCTTTGATTGAAATTCTGAACCTGGTCACCTGCACAAATGTCACAATTTAGTTAGGAAGCAGAAAGCAAAAGCGAGACATTTCTAACAATGAAAGCCTGTACCGTGTCTACTGAGATGTAGTAGGTTGCTGCAGGTTCATTGAAACATGTTCTCTGGGAACCTTGTATAAGAATGCAATGGGATTCACTTTGGCCATTGTCCTCAGCTTCTACTTGAGGGGGCAGTACCACTGCTTGCTTAGATACATCACCAGAAATAGTTCCAAAATCTGGCACGGGTTCAACAGGCTGGACATGTTGCATTAGAAGAGGGATACATGGTATCCGGTGGCAGCTTTTCAGCTAGTAGGCTGAAAGGGAGAAAAACCAGCTAGATGAGCCCTATTCTCTGACAGCACCCGTGAAGTGAATGCTTCCTGACTTGGGGGTGGGGAAAACATTTCATCTTTTACCATCTGTACAATCTTTGTTTGTACCAAAATGATGTAAGGAAGAGAGCTAAAAGAGACACACCAGGTGGTGGTAATTTCAGCCTCCCCCCCCCACTAAAAATAAAAACAGATAAAACAGATTGTTTTAATCGGCTTTCTGTATACATTTACAGTACTTGGAAGTAAGTGATGGGAAACTTAGCAGGCTTTATTTTTTAAGTAAACATGCAGCCAACATGCATCAGTTTTGATGAACCATGTATAACTTGGCTCTAAGATCCCAGCACCAGTTACTGTACTTCGAAAGAGATCAGAACCACCACCATCACCACCATGTAGGGGCAGAGGCAGTTTTCAGTAATGCTATGCCCCCCCCCCCCATGTCCATTTCCCTTCCCTCTGCTCAACTGCCACCATAATTACATTTGCTTGGAATTGGCAAGGGAACCATTCTGGCTTCTGTGCATGGCATCCCATGAGCTTAATGGAAGCGATATAACCCAACATATGGAGCAGATTTGCAGGGCTCCCCATTGACTGCAAAACGTGACAACCTTACTATAGACAGGGCACAAAACACTTTTTCTTTATTATTTACCATGACTAAAGGGGATTATTTTGGGCCTTGTGTGTGTGTTGTGTCTTTACAGTCGTGACTGACTCTCCGTGACTCCATGTCCATGGAGTTTTCTTGGCAGGAATACTGGAATGGTTTGCCAGTTCCAACTCCAGGCGCCTACAGCACCTGGTATTCCCTGGTGGTCTCCCATCCAAGTACTAACCAGGGCTGACCCTGCTTAGCTTCCGAAATCAGGTGAGATTGGATATCCTTAGGGCATCTAGGCAGCTCATTTTTGGGCCTTAGTCAGTTTTAAATTCAGATGCCTGATGTCTGTTACAAAATAGCAGCATATTTGCTACCACCCCTGCTCTTACATGTTTGTCAAGGCGCAAAATCAGAAACAGAAATGATACAGGGTGGAGAAAGATTTACTTGAAGTTGTGCCTAAGAAATGAACTTTTCTTCTCTTCTTACTAAACTTTTGCTATCCCCTCCCTTCCCCCACATGTCCCATCCTAAACACTCTTTGGCACTGATTCTTACTTGTAGGTTTATGGATTGCTGAATTCAATGGTGAGCAAAATGGTTTTCCTCTTTGATGAGCTGAAGAAAGACTCTTTGGAGAAGAGGACCACTGCACCCTTTGTCTAAATGGGGCTTGTTTTGTAGTGAAATTTTAAAAAAGCTATATTTTCATTCACAGTGTTGGAGCAGCTTCCTTTTGTTTCTGAAGCCAGTAAATTGGAAATAGACTTGAGGGATGATCTGTATAGTTAGCTGTCCAATGTGGCTTTATATATAGCCAGTGCAGATAGTTTTATCTAGTTGAGAAGATACATTTCCAAGACATGAAACGAGGTGGAGTCCTGCTGAGAGTTTGACACTGAGACTGTACTTGATAATACCAGTATTTCCATCATGCTTACTGAGTTCATTCATTGAGTGTTTCCCAAGAAGCTCTAGTTTTGCAACTCCCCCTGCTTCATTCATGAACCCTCGCTGAAGGAGAGGTCGTTCTCCCATGTTTTCCGCTAAGGAAGAAGGGCTGCAGAAGACATCTCAGCTGTGAGTGCCTTGGTAGCATCCATTCACTGTCGCATGGCTGCACAGCCCAAATATTACATCATGGACTTTTCACTGGAATTTGCCAGCTGGTGCCTTCTTAGTAAATGCTGCTTTCGGGTGATGCAGGCCTTATTTTGCATGCACTGCAGTGCCTATGGGTCTCTGTTAGTACAATATTCTGTTTGCAGACAGTACCTTTTTGGTGACATGGAAGTGATGATTACTTCAGCTGTCATCGCTTAACCTATTTTTAGTTGCATCCCATCATGGGCTTTGGTCAAACCAGTTTTGTAGCATTTCAGACAAACTCCTGAATGAAATTTCCCTTCCAAAAACCACAGCTGGCCCTTCTGCATCACACATGCATACATCTCAGGGCATGTAATGGCAGTACTCCAATATTGCTTATGACAAGCAACCCCTAACCTCCTTACCCATGAGATCACAATAGTATTTAAAGACCACCACCACCATTTTAAAGTGTTTTAGGTTTGCCATTTCAAAACCACTTTTTCTGGAGTCGTGAATCCTTCTGAACTCAGTGAAGTTTACTTCTTAGTAGGTATGTAAAGGATTGTGCTGCTGGTGGTATAAAGGAGCACAAACACAAACAGCCTTCACAGCACAAACAGCCTTCACAGTGATGGGCTCTGTCCACACCTGTTTGTTGCCATTTGTAAATAATGTAGATATAAGTATGTTGGCTATTTGCTTACTGGAATGAACGGGTTGAGTGGCAGAAGAGTGTTGGATGAGTGACATATACGATTAATCTGACCAGGAGGGTGCAGATGGGCTCTAAAGTTGTTTTAAAGTTGTTAAGTTATTGTCTCATTCCGTTGTTATTGTTATTTTTCTTATTATGTTATCAGTTGATATGTCAATTATTGTAAGCCGCCCAGAGTTCCTACGGGAAGATGGGCGGGGTATAAATCCAATAATAAATAAATAAAATAAATAAATAAACACCTCTACTTAGGTTCAGTTGTTGTTTCAGAGTTCAAAGATGGGAGGACTTTAATCCCTTGGTCCCCTGCTATGGACTTTACCTAAATTGCCCCACCACACTATCCATGCCAGAAATATTTCCATTAGTATTGAAGGGTCGTTCCCCCTCCCCTCATTCAAGAGCAGTCATGTGGGTGGGTAACAGGGGCCAAAAGCTAACACTTTCTCTTTTCCCAGGGGCTTGGTTAGTTATAGATGATTGCCAGGCTGGACTGTGATATACTGTATAATATTTTTCACGTCTGTTTTGGCCCACTGTATATTTTTTTATTTTATTGAAGCATGCTCTTTTTCATCATTATGTAAACTGCCTTGAGAGGGCACTTTTCCTGCAAGGTGACTTAGGTAAAGGTAAAGGTTCCCCCTGCACATGCGTGCTAGTCATGTCCGACTCTAGGGGTGGTGCTCATCTCCGTATTCAAGCTGAAGAGCCAGTGTTGTGCAAGTCCATGGCTGCAAGGAAACAGTTTTACCTTCTCATTTTTTTACGGCGGTACCTATTTATCTGATTACATTTACATGCTTTTGAACTGCTAGGTTGGCAGGAGCTGGGGTTATCAGCGGAACTCACTCTGCTGCGTGGCACCTGGGATTTGAACTGCCGAGCTGCTGGCTTTGCAGCCAGCAGTTTCCGGAGCCTTAGTCTGCTGAGCCCCCCTGCCCCCCTGCAAGGTGACTTAGAAAGAGTTTAATAAATCCTTTAAAAAGAAAAGCCACACTACTCTCATGCCAAAATCACGATCCAGATTGAGTCCATGCATCTAGATGCATGTTTAAATATTCATTCACAGGGAGAGGGATGGAAATGAGATGCTAAGGTGCTTATAAAGGATTCTCCCAAACCTGTGCAATTGTCAGTTGTGGACACGGTCAGTGTATGGAAGGGAAACCTCTTTGGAACCCTAACCCTAAACTGTCAGAAGGAAGATGGGATGCAATGGCATATTTTTCAAAGCTGTCAGCTGGGGAAAGGGAGCCATAGTATGTATTGCATTTGCTGCACTCAGAAACATTAATGCTGATGGACACAAGGCAAAGATGCCTCCTGCAGGGTAGCAAATGATTTGTCCTTCCCCTAGCCTGACAGGTCCACCATGGGGCTGGCACTATCACCGCAGTGGAAGGAACAAAATACACCGATCCATCCAATGCATTTGATCCTGCAGGAGAGGCTGGGGATTCTCCTTCAGAATCACCACCGCAGCAGCGCAGATCCTTGGTTTTGTTGCTGCTCCCCTCATCCCTCTCTGCTGTATCCCATCACCTGCACAGAAGGTGTTCATACTAACGCGGAAGTATGTGGAAGAGCCTTTTCACACGACCCCTAAGATCTGCTGGCCACTTAAATTCAGACCAAAGATCTTGGGGGTTTGTCGCTGTTCCTGTGTTCCCACCCCCTCCGCACTCCTAGCTGCTGTCTGTGTGAGGGGAGGGAGAAAAGAAAGAAAGAAAATAATGCCGCTCCGTTCTGCCCTCGCTCTGCTCCTGTCAGCATTCCAGTCTTAAAGGGGCGGGGGGAGGCAAAAAACAACAACAAACAGAAGCAAGGAGAGCCCGGCACTCACTACGTTACATCTGCATCAGGAATTTTTCACCCCCAGAGAGCAGGTATTTGAAAAGTGCGCTGGGACGCGCTTAGGTGGGCGTAGTCACACTTAATTTTTTGTAAACTCCGGAGCTGGTGGGGAAACAATTTTAAGCTCCGGATCTGGGAGCCACGGATTTTAGGGGTCGTGTGAAAAGGCCCGAAGTCAATGTAATAGCCAGCTAGATCTGATGGGTTATACCATTTTGAGCAGTATTGGGGATAAGGTAAAATGAGCTCTCAGAAGCATGGCTAAGTCTTAATGGCTAAGATCAAGCCTCAGACACAAAGGGAAGTAGAAGATCCAGTGGCGTGAACTGCTGAACACAAAACAACATCCTGATTGACTGGAGGTGATAAAAGGCACTCTTGTTACCTTAATGGAGCTGCGATTCACAGTGCCTTAATGGCGCTGCCTCCCTTTAGTCTCTTCTTCAGCAGCCTTGTGCCATGCCCAGCATTGTCTCTGCCAGACAGGCAAGGTTTCCCCTGGGAAGAAAGTCTGTGCCCTTCAGCACCTGCTCCAGATCCTTTCCACAGGAGATGATGGTGGGGCTGAACCTCAGCTCCTTGCCTTTAGGTAAGAGCTGTGTTAGACCAAGGGCAGACACAGGGTCCAATGTTCTGTTCACACAAGGGCCAACCAGTTGCTTAAGGAAGCCTGCCAACTAAACAGGAGGAGAAAGTGTACAGCCTTTCCAGAGGTCCACTCCCTCCGATGTTGGAGAGACATCATCCTGACGGGTAGTAAGGATGCCCTAATCTCTGTGGATTTGTTTAATCCCCCTTTAAAGCCATCCAAATTGGCAGCCATCCCTGCTTCTTGTGCCAGCAAATTCCACAACCTGAGTATCTCGGGTGTTGGTGTTACCCTACAGTTCAGACTCTGCTGAGAAGCAAGCAGGTCATTTCCTCACAGTAGTTGAGCCACTTGGACGGCTTGGCCTGGATGTCCTGAGGATGAGAAAGGGACCCCTCCCTTTCCTCACGGCAAGTAGGTGGTCCCTGTGAGCCAGTTTTCCGTTTTCCTCCCGCGCATTTTGTGTATTTTTGTTGAGAAGAATGTCAAGGCCATCAAATATATAAAACAGGGAATGCAAGGGAAGGGGGGGGGGGACATCTGTTAGCGATTGGAAGATAATGCAAGGAGGCAGAGGCTGGTGGTGGAGTTCTGCGGGAGTCAGCAGTGGCCTGGCTGTGATGACCAGGACAACAGGCACGGGATGTAGAGTAGTAGCCTGTTATGTCACCCAATGGCTCAGTGGCGAGTGCCTTGCGGGGTGGGGAAGGGAGAGAGAGAGAGAGAGAGAGAGAGAGAGAGAGAGAGAGAGAGAGAGAGAGAGAGAGAGAGACCAGAAAAAATGAAACGGGGAGAGGGGGAGGAAAAGAAAGGGGGAAAAAACCCCCACAACCCAGCAGCTTCTGTCATCGCCTCGCTGGATGGAGGCCCGGCGGCCCCCCACCGGGCCACTGCCACGGGCAAAAACAACTTTGCAAGCAGCCAGGCGTTCGGCACGAGTGCTGGCGAGGCGAAAAATACACAAAAGCAGCGGCGCGGCGCCCGGTGGCGTCGTGCCAAAAGAGGGTCATCGGCCGAGCGCTGGGCATCGCCCGTGGTGCGGACACGTCCCGGCGGGAGCGGCCGCCTCCCTCCCAGCCGCGGACACCCGCGCCCGGCTCGGGCCGTGGCCGCCGCGTCGCCTCTCCCACCCCGCCGCCCCCGCCCGCGCCCCACACAGCAAGGGGTGGGGGTGAAGCCCTCCGGCGTCGCGCGCGGCCTCCCTTCTCCTCCTCCACGAACTCTCCCGGGTGCGTGTGAGGAGGCGCGAGAGAGACTGGCGGCGGGGCGCGGGGCGCATTTCTATATCTAACGTCAAGGCGACGGGCCTGACGAGGTTCGCAGGAGGCGCTGCCGCCTCTCCGCCCTCCTCCCTCCGATCCTCTCGGCCGCTCCTGTTCCAACCGAAGCCGCAGACCTGCCCGGCAAGCTGGGCAACTTTTGAGCGCTGGGCGGCGGCGGCGAGGGGAAGCTTCCTGCCCACCCACCGGCCGCTTTGCTTCCCGCCGAGTAACCTGTAGAGGCGACCTCGTGGGAAACGAGGCAAGGCGGGCGGACGCGGCGACCCCGCTGCAGAGCTCTGCGCCCCGCCCCCCCGCCAGGCGACGGCCCCTGCCGCCCCGAGGAGGAGGGCTGCCCGGCAAGGCCAGCCGTGCCGCAGCGTGGGCACGAATGGGCGAGGCCAGCCGGCGCTGTTCTCCTCCGACGAGGTGACCCCGCCGCCGGCTGGCTGCCGCTGCCTCCCCGTCCTCCAGCTCCAGCGGCACCATGGCCCCAGCCGACGGCGGCGGGACCCGAAGGGACGAGGGCGGGCAGCAGGCACGCCGAAGGGCAGGACGCGTGTCCTCCTCTCCTCCTCCTCCTCCTGCGGCGCTTTAGCTTTGCAGCGCCTCCCCGGGAAAAGACCCCCGCCTGCCTGCCCGCACGCCGCTCTCTCCACGGCCCCTGGGCAAGCCCTGCTGCGGTTCTCGCCTCGGCTCCCGGAGGAAGAGGAGGAAGAGGAAGAGGAGGGGGGCAGCCAGCCGCTGTTGTGCCTGCAAGCCCTCTCAGGTATTCGGAGGGGTGTCTGCCTGAGGCGAGCGGGGGGGGGGCAGACCAGGAGGGGAGGGGGGTACGGTCGGGACGGGAGGAAAGTTCTGGAGGCCGAGCTCTTTCCGGATTGCAGTGGAGGCGCGCGGATGGATGGTGCGTCCCTCTCCTCGACACCCCCCCCCCACACACACAAACCCGTCCGTGGACTCCCGCAGTGCCACCGCTCTGCCTAAAGTTTCCTGGAGCCACGGGTGCCCAGGGGAGGGAGGGAGAGAGGGAGGGGGCTTCAGGCTGAAGCAGGGGTTGGGAGAGGCGGGGTGTTTGGGCGGGGTGCGCGCGCGCGCGCGTGCCTGGGGTGGTGGTGGTGGTGGTGCTGCTGCTGCTGCTGGTGGGGATCCTCCCGTGGCGTGGGGGCGGTGGCGGGCCGTCGTTGTCGCTGGTCGGTTGGTTGCTTAGGGTCGGCCCTCCCCGCTTCCCCGCCCTCCCTCCTTCCGTCCCTCCCTCCTGCCCGCTTGCCCGGTGCCCGTGTCACCTCTCCGGCTACTACAGTGCCTTGCCGGCCGCCAAAAGCCGCTCGATCGCCGCCCGGGGTCCTCCCTCTCCCCTCCTTTTCCCGCAGTTTGGGCTGCTGCTGAATCCCTACGACTCTCTCGGGCCTCCGCTGTTGAGCTCCTCCGGATCCCTTCAAGGTGTGTGCGTGTGCGTGTGTGCCCGTAAGGCTCGCATCTTCCCTCCGTGTGTAGGCTTGCCCGTATTCCCATACACGCTGGGACTCTCTCTCTCTCTCTCCGTCCCTGTTTCCCGAGCGGCTCTAGCTCAGGGATCAAGTGGGGATCGCAGCGAGAGGGAAGAGGAGGCAGGATTATGTAATCCCGGCTGTTCCGGCTAGCCGAGCCGGGTTGCTGCTGCTGCTGCTGCTGCTGCTGCTCCCGCCGCCTCCACTGCTGTTCCTGGGAGCGGATGGGTAAGTCCGGGCCAGCCCGGGGGCGCCGCATCACGAGGCAGCGGGCATTGGGGGGGGGATATATATATATATACACCCCACCCCCATCTTACATCCACATCCCTCCCATACCCCGGTGTCAAGCAAAGCCAGCTTGGAAACTTTCTTCTCTGGTCCCCTGCTCATCTGTAGACCCAGGCAACCTATCCTCTCCCCCGCCTCCAGTTTCTGTTCGGGGGCCGTCAGGAGAGGACCGGGTGGGGTGGATGTCAGGGCCCCGGTGAGTGGGAGGGATGAGTCTCCAGCGAGGTTTTTAAACCAAAGGGAATGATACCCATCTGTCATCTTCAAACACACACAGAGACAGACATATTAAAAGCCAGTCTGAAGCTACCTACCTGGTGCTACTGGTCCTATTTCAACCTTTTGCCCCAATGTGTTAAGATTCAAGTCTCTCCCACCCCTGCTGAGCTCTCTCTCTCTCTCTCTCTCTCTCATTCCCAATGAGCAATTTTGGGGTGGCAGCAGCGGCAGTACTGTTAGTGGGCGGAGGGAGAGGGAAATGGCTGTCCTGCCTTGCATTCTTGCATTCTCTGAGAATCGGTGACCGGATGGCTCTGTGCTGTTTTTTAATTTTTAACACAACAGGATTTAAGGATAAGATAAGGAAGAGGTGAAAGGGATGAAATGCGGAAGGGTTCTTCGAATGAAGAGCATCTCCTTCAGCTCTAGAGGAGGGAACTTTGACCCAAGAGTCATCCAGATGTCAAGTGGAGGTCAAAGGGAAGCTGGAGAGGATGCTGTTTGAAACCCTATGGCATTGCCCTCTTTTGCTTCCGCCTGCAAAGCTTTGATACAGGGGGCCTCTCCCTGAAGCCAAGGGCCTGCCTGTGTCCCTCCCCCCCCCCAAATGTCCATTGGCTGCCCCCTTTCCTTTCCCACCCAGACAGCCATGGCCTGGCTGGCTTCTTTTCCCTCCTCCCTTGTGGAGAACTGACAAGGTGCCTGGTGCTAAGTGGTGCCATCCTCCCCAAAGGGCACCTGCCCCAGTGAGGGACCAGGAAGGGCACCAATGAAGAGGCAGAGGCAATACAGGGCAGATGTGTGAGCTGAGGTCCCTTTCTTCTCTGGCCTTCTCCTGGACTGCCCTTCTGCTCTTCATGCCCCCCCCTCCATGATGGATGCCTGCATTCGGGTGGTGCAGCTTCAGAGTCAGTGCCATTGCTCATTGTCCAGGGAAAAGTGGGGCACCAAATCATAGGAGGCATCTGCTATATGGGCACTAGCTCCTTGCCCACCCACCCACAAGAGTTATCTGGTCCTAGCATGGGTGGCTCAGAGTCCAAATGATGATTGTGGGTGGGTGGGTGGGGGTGAAGGCAGGGAAGGCCAATCCCAAACTTTTTTGGGGGTGAAGAAACAGCAGGCTGCTATAGAGGAGTGGCTGCCTTGTTGCACCCAGACTGACCTTGTGGGTCCCCCCCCCCATCTGCTCTGACACAGGAGGTTCTTGGCAGTCCTGAGCCACTCCCCCCCCTTTCAGGGCGCCTTCCTTCACCTGACAAGCTCTTGTATTCAAGGTCACTGCAGCAATTTCATATGTGTCTGCCTAGTGCCGCTGCCTTATCTACCACACGGGTTTCTGTTTCCCTATCTGTGTGTTCCAAGGGGTATCGTGTTCGATACAACTAGCTGCTTTTAACCATCGTTGGCAATGCTCCAGGCGCAAACACTCTTGCCTCTCCGCGCTGCCTTCCCCCCTCCCCCCCAGCCACGGGCAGAAAAGAAACGCCAAGGCTCTTGCTGGCCTTGCTGTGGTGATATTCTGGGCCATGAGAACATGCCTGGAGATGCCCAGGCTGAGTGGGAAGGAAAGGCACTCTGCACATGCTCAGGGACATAGGAAAAGATCGCAGCTGCCCGTGTTTCTTTTTCAGGACAGTGGCCGTAAGCAACACCAGTCTGAAACAGTGTTTTTTGTTGGTTGTTTGGCAGCTGGCCCTGGTGAGCCATAACACAGGAGGCCCTGCCTTCCAGCATTGTACAGATTGGCTTTTTTCACACATTGTAATGCACAGACTCAGGGAAGTTTTTCAAAATATCTGTACTATTCCATAGCTTTTATTGAACTCAGTGCCACCCTGTGTCTGTCTGTGCCTGGAGTTCCTCCAGCCAAGGAGAGGGCTTGGTGTTTGCTCAAGCAAAATGTCCTGACCCAAGACTTACATACAAGGGACTTTTCCATCAGTAGTAACAGTAATGTTTGTCAGAAGAGGAAGAAGCCTTTTCAGATAGGAGGCCTTGATCCCTTATCTTGTAGAGGACGGGAGGAGAGTGCTTACACTCTCTGGATTTGACAGGCACACCATTTGCTGCCTTCAGACACAATGCTACTGGGCCCAGACCAAGGCTGTGCCTACGGGCGCCGGTGTTCTCTTCAGTCTATGCCTCCCCCTCCCCCCATGGGCATCCAGTAGACTGTCTAGAAACCAAGTTGTACCTTTTGCCTCAAGGCTTCACCAGATCCTTTGTTTTCTTCTCTCTGGTGGCCACTGTGATTTGTATTTGAGTAGCCAATTCCCCCTATTCCATCGATTATGCCATGCTGCTTACTAAGGTCCAATGTATCGTATGCAACCTTCTCTTAGCCTTCTGGATTCCATCTGGTACTTTGCACTGACTTTTGTGTGTCAGCATGTGTGTGCTTTTGCACACCCACCCACACCCACACCCACACCCACACCCACACCCACACCCACACACCATACTTATGGCTTCACAAACAAGGGGATTTAGTGGTGGGACACACACTTTGAAGGCAGATCTTTCCCTCTTCAAGCCCTGCCAGAAGAAGACTTCTGGGTAACAGAACTCCAGCTGTCAAAGTAGACCAGAAGCAGAAAGCAGGTGACCTGCCAGAGGTTGCTAGATTCAGAGGCTCATCAGCCTTAGTGCGAACAGCCAAAGGTGAAACATGATGGGAGATGTAGTCCAATCATATCTGAACAGAGCCTGCAAAAGTTAATTTTGTTAGGACAGCATCTCCCAGAATCCTCAGGTCAAAAATATGGGAACTGTAGTCTCTCTCATCATTGCTTAGCCCAGTACGTGGAGGGCTGCCTGTTTCCCAACCTTGCAGTCAATAATGCTGGGCTAGAAGTGGGCAAAGAGTACAAAGCTGTTTTCGGTGTATCTACGTTCATGCCCCCTGCAGTTTTTGAAAATCTAGTATGCTGACTAATCATGAGTTATCCCAGCTTCTGTTCTGCAGTGGCCACAATGCTGGTCCAGGCGTATTTATCACATGCAATGAGAAGGGGACTCTGATTGACAAATCTAGTCATGATCAGCAGATTTGCTTTGTGTGCAGATGTCCACAATCTTCTTATCCAACACCTTCATTTTTCAGGAACCATGAGATTGTATATTCTCTTTACCTTCACCCTCCCCTTCCAGGCATTGCTCTGCTCAGCTGCAGTCATTTTCTTGGCGTGTAGCTCCACTAGGATCTAAAAACAGTAAGTGGGCTGGATTGTATGCAGCAATCAATACAGGGAAGTATCTTGAAAGAAACTCTGCAAGCTGTGTACGTTGCATGCAGTTTCCAGATTGTCTCTCCCTGACTCACGATAAAATGATGCTTCCCTTCGGGTGGGGAAGGATGTCTCATGCCTTCCCTCCGTCAAGGAGGTAAATGGCCCAGCCAGGCCTCCTGAGAAGGGTGGAGTGGCCCAAGAGAGACTTAGGATATGTGACTCATTTTGCTGGTGTGGGGAGTCACACATAACTTCCTGGGTGTGTGCTCTAGGGCCACCTATTTTCAGTCATGGGGAAAACGAAGTTGTGTAAGGGAAGCTAAATCCTGAGTGTCATCAGGCATTAGAGGTGGCATCATGAAGATGAAGCCGCTGAATTCTGTGAAGACTACTGTAATAATCTCTAGGGGTTTCAAGCGATGAGGTCAAGAAGCTGACAGCACCTGACATATGTTGTATTTTTTACTTGGATTTATTGACCAGTCCTTAGTAGCTGCCTTGGATTTATTGACCAGCAACTGAAGAGAAATTCACTAAATGTGGCTTTTTGGATGGGTTTTTTTAAAAGACTTGATATTTCTTCAATTTTTTATTCTGATGGCAGAATTTCAAAAGCCAATAGAAAAGTTAATGTGGTTTTGCTGAAGCTTGTGTGACATCCCTTAATAATTATTAGTGGTTCATAGTTCTTTATTTAAAATATTTTTACCCTCCCTTTCTCCTAGAAAAGGACCCAAGGTGGCTTACACAATTAAAACACAATATTAAAACCTAAAAACAGTAACATACTCAAATATAAAGAATGAATAACATCATGTTTAAAATGTTAGGTAAAAGTACAGTATTACTAAAAAGAGTCTTTGGAGCAACAAAATATAAACGTCCAAAATCTAGGTTTCACAATATGCAGAGTCATTTGTTCAGTATCCAAATTCAAATTGTGAAGATGTTTTATATGACATATTTTCATAGAAATGAGGATAGACCCATGACTCAGCTGGCAGGATTTGCTTCCTGGCCAAGAGGTTTAATCTCGAACCTGGGACAATAGCTTCCTGAGGTCAGAGTAGACATGTTATTATTGCATATTAAAATGCCTCAACCTGTTTGTATGAAAGATGCTGTAATTAATTGACTAAGATTTGTTGGACAGCTTTTCCTGATAAGAAAAAAAAAACAGTTCAAATATGCATAAGATTATGGCCAAAACAATACAAAAACAGAGAGGGAAACAATTATGGTACTTTGGGGGGGGGCTAAAGTTTTAGAACATCCCAATCAGCATTCCTGGGATGTTGTTGAGTATGTAGCCCAGAGAAGTAACTTGTGTCATATCTGGGAAAAAAGTGCATAGAATAAAATTTCTCCTTAAGCTGTTTAGCCAGTTGGGCTAATGAATTGGAATATGATAAGATGGTCATATTCTGTGGATCAAATAGTAGATATTTATTATCCCCTAGCCATTGTCATTTCATGGGGAATTGTTATGTCCTCTTCACTCCTAAGGAACCTTGGTATATGGTCAAGGAACTTGGGTCATGTCCTAGATTGTGTGCCTTATGTAAACTGAGAGAGTACTTTATTTTAATTTTATTTATTTTATTTTGAATATTTTTGCCCCACCTTTCTCCTTGGAAAAGGACCCAAGGTGGCTTACAATAATGAGGGGCCACATGCGGCCTGAATATTTAAGACATATTCAAGTTAAGAACAGGTAATTAAAAGAGGCATCTTAGAACATTAAAAGCTAACAGTAGAGCTACAAAGAGCATGCAAAAAGAAAAGAAAAATCCATTATGAGGGGTGGAAAGTAACATGGAAAACACTGGTGTTCTTATGAAATCAGTCAGTGCAATCATGTATGGTGATCCATGTAAAGTTACATAGTAGGAAGTCCCTCTTTCAGGGAAAGCTTGCTGAAGAGGAAGGTCAAAAACACGCCCATGGCTCTCTTGTAGATGCAGACTGAAGGGAAAAGTTGGTACTTCCTGGGACCTTGGTCCCTGGGAAAGCTCGCCTGTCTTTTCTCAACTTGCCATCAAGGAGCTCCGAGACAGCTTTCCAGGAAATTCAGGGTTCCCTCTGACCCTGAATCTACAGATCTACAGTCATGAAGCCGCACTACCACAACACCATGTACAATCAGGACTCTGAGGAGTGCTCAATGCCCGTTGACCCCACTGACACCAACAGTGTCACATGGTATAGGTTCTCCCTATGCAGAGGAGCATGGCGGTCGTGAGTGTTGGGCCTGCTCTCTTTTCTCCACTGTTTTAGAGCTGTTGATTTGACAATAGTGTTCCTCAGAGCCAGCACCCAAACAACATACTGCAACAGCTGAGGGAGGAAACCATCTCACACTTGTATGAGATGAGGAGGAGGGAGGGAGACTGATGAGGTAACACCTGGGGCAGAGAGGCAGCATGCAGACATTGTGCTACTCTAAAACTGTTGAATGACCAGAAGGAGTGCCTTACGCGTCCTTCCATCAGGACCACCTCCAGAACCTAGTCTCTTTGGGCAGCTGTACTTACCAAAAGAACCCACTTGCTGATGCTTGGCCTGCCCCTGCCACACACACACACCCTTGTGAAAGATAGTCTTCTGACCTGATGCTCTGAATGCTAATCTCCATGAGAAGGCTTTCCTGGTGCCACTACTGTGTCAGATTGCATCTGGACCTTGGCCATAAGTTACATTTCCAAGAATCCTCTGAACTAGGCATTGCTGTGGGACATTGTGAGAATGTAAGAGGGAGTCTAAACTCCTTGGAGCATGGCTGCCGCGGGAAACAACTGTCAAGGCATAGAGGAAAACCCACCAAAGGACTACCTCCTCGCAGATGGCCTCAGGCCTCCAGGTTCTCCCCAGTCTGCCATGTAGAAAACTTCGGGACAATATTGAGAGAGATTGCTAACCCCACACTGTTTTGGACTTGCAAGAAGATAGGTATATTGCAATAGACTTCATCGCAGAATTCATTAAAATAAATTGTGTTGTTAGTTAATTTAAAAAAAATAAATAGAATCCACAAACATAAAATAAATACATAGAGATTAGTTTAATTAGGCTAAGGTTTTAAATCCTATCCTCTTTGCTCTCAGCCAAAATTTGACTTAAGCTTCTCTAATAATCTCTTCCATATCAGAAACAACGGGGCTTTGTCTAGTAAGGAGGAGGCATCTCTCATGCACAGTGCCTCAGGCTCAAAGCATCATCAGTATCCCTGAAAGGGAAAAAAACCCCAATAATTTCCAGGTGACCAATCTGGCAACTCTTTCCCCCACGCAGAGAGCATCCCAAAAGAATCAAGAGGGGTCTCTCTCTCTCTCTCTCTCTCTGTGTGTGTGTGTGTGTGTGTGTGTGTGTGTGTGTGTATGTATGTATGTATGTATGTATGTATGTATGTATGTATGTATGTATGTATGTATGTATGTATG
>JAHTLZ010000010.1:20814313-20835049 GCA_023846285.1 Phrynocephalus versicolor | reverse complement strand
ATGTATGTATGTATGTATGTATGTATGTATGTATGTATGTATGTATGGTTGACTGGGCAAGAAGTCTCTCGTGAGACCCAGTCAGTCAGAAAACATTCAGTATTACTACCTGATGCATCTCTCTCTATTGCTGTGTGAGAAGAAGTGGTAGATAATTCCTTGTCTCTTAGATCAAGATAAAGTTTGTGCGGATTTCCTATTGCTTTTGGGATAAACCTTTTTCTATGGGAATTAGGTTTGAAATACAATACTCTGTGCTGGAAGCTGCCTAGATGCCCTGAGCACATCCGATTTCAGAAGCTAAGCAGGGTTGGTTAGTACGTGGATGGGAGACCGCCAGGGAATACCAAGTGCTGTAGGAACTGGCAAACCACTCCAGTATTCCTGCCAAGAAAACTCCATGGACATGGGGTCACAAAGAGTTGGTCACGACTGTAACGACATGACAAACACACACTCTCTGTGCGGGGTTGCAGCTTTGACAGTGCTGTACTTTCAGTATTTATCAGAAGGTCACCATACCTTTCCCTGTCAACCCTCCTTTATTAATACTGTATATGGCAAATTATAAATACAGTAAGAGAGAGAAAGGAGGGCTTAGAGGAGGTGACATCAGAGGTACAAATTAGGAAACTTTTCATGGGCTCAGGTAGGACAAGTCCCAAAGGTACCTGTGCTAAACAATTTAAGTTGCTTTCTTCATTTATTTGTCTGTGAAGTTTCTCAGTCATCCAGGTGAGATCATCCCAAAGTTGAGTCATGGTAACTGGACTTCTTTTTCTTTTAAGACTGAAACGTTTTGCTATTCATCCAAGTAGTTTCATTGAAGCTTCTTGGATGAGTAGTGGAACATTTTGATCTCACAAGAAAAATAAGTCCAGTTGCCTTGACTCAACTTTCAGATTTCTTCATGGTTTGCTTTCTTCTGTGTTTTCCAATGTTGGTCAGTTTTATATTGTCAGCCTGTGGGCAAGCAGTTCTTTTAAACAATTTAAAAGATTGTTTTAATATTTTAAAAAAATGATTTGGAAGGAAAAAATCACGTACTGCTTGCCATGACCTATCTGTGCTCAATGGCATATTGTATCACTGAGCAGCTAAATGGGATAAATGTAGTCCAAGTTAGGTCATGGACTGTCTTGCCATGCTTTCATTCTGTATACCCTGGAGTAGAAAACATATTAACCAGAAATTCCAGATGTGAGTTTGAACTCCTTTTTGTATCAAAAGATGCATCTAAGTCAGTGCAGTAGGCTCCGAATGGGCTTGGCAGTGTGTTGATGGGGATGCTGATCTACAGATAGTGTTTGCATTACACGGATGGAGACCTGCTTCTCTAGCTGGCTGGCTGGCAGGCACCAGATCATTTCCCTCCAAATGTTCCCTTGATGGCAAAACCAGTCGTGTTCCCTTGATGGCCAAACCAGATCTCACTCACATTATTTGTATTTACAGTGATTCCCGGAGAGTTCACAAAGAACCTCAAAGTTAAAAGGATTCTCATTTTCACGTGGGCAACCACAACTTGAGAAAATAGGGTCACCCAAAGCAGGACCAAGGAACCCATGTTCCCATTTTCCAATTCATATTAGCCCCAGCCAGGCTGGCTCGTGGTGAGTGGTGACCAGAATAGCCCTTTGTCGACATCTGGAGCACCACGGACATAACCACAGGCTTGCAATGAGTTATGATGTCTGGTTAGAAACATCTTGTTACTTATCTCATTACTCCTCTATAAATTAGAGGAATAACCATGGAAAAGAGGAAGCCGAGGCGAAAACATCTGACCTGTTTTGACTGACTGGACACAGTTTTAACCATGTCAAGCTAAAAGGGTCAACAGGTCTAATATATTTACTGT
This sequence comes from Phrynocephalus versicolor, assembly GCA_023846285.1. Taxonomy (NCBI): domain Eukaryota; kingdom Metazoa; phylum Chordata; class Lepidosauria; order Squamata; family Agamidae; genus Phrynocephalus; species Phrynocephalus versicolor. The sequence goes on along the minus strand of JAHTLZ010000010.1, from coordinate 20,833,188 downwards.
TACTACTTGCTTTCTAGGGAAAGATACAAGCTGAAGAACTAACTCCCTTCAACTGATCAAACTGGGTTTTTGATTATTTTTTTTTTGCTGTATTGCTTCATTTCCTCTTGTTGAGTGAGATCTTTCTCCAAAGTGCCGCCATGACTACGTCTGCCTTACGTCGGCAGGTGAAAAACATTGTGCATAATTATTCTGAAGCAGAAATCAAGGTACGGGAGGCCACCTCTAATGACCCATGGGGCCCCCCGAGCTCCTTGATGTCTGAAATTGCAGACCTGACCTTCAACACGGTGGCCTTTGCGGAAGTCATGGGCATGATCTGGAGGCGGCTGAACGACAGTGGCAAGAACTGGCGCCACGTCTACAAGGCTCTGACTCTTCTGGACTACCTCATCAAGACGGGCTCAGAGAAGGTGGCCCACCAGTGCCGGGAGAACCTATACACCATCCAGACCTTAAAGGAGTTCCAGTACATAGACCGTGATGGCAAAGACCAGGGCATCAACGTGCGCGAAAAGGTGAAGCAGGTCATGAGCTTGCTGAAGGACGAGGAGAGGCTGAAGCAGGAGAGAGCCTATGCTTTGAAGACCAAAGAGCGGATGTCCCTCGAGGGCACGGGTATCAGCAGCAGCAGCAGCCAGCAGATTTCCTATGGACGGCGAGCATCACAATATGGAGATGACTATGGCAGGTCAAGGGGTTCTCCATCCTCCTTCAATTGTGAGTAGAGAAGCCCAGCACGGGCAAGCTGCTTTTTCTCTGACGGCTCAAGGCATATGTCTGTCTTTCTAACCCAGGCATGTCCAAACTTCGGCCCTCCTGATGATTTGGACCACAACTCCCAGAATTCTAAGTTTAGATTGCCAATGGCAAAGGACTGTGGGAGTTGCGGTCCAAAACATCTGGAGGGCTGAAGTTTGGACATGCCTGTTCTAACCACTATGTTTGCCAATGGGCGTCTGGGTGAGTGTCTCAATTCCAGGTTTCTTTGGGGCTGGATTAGCCTAATAATGGTTGTCTGCCAACCCTGTGATGGAATCAGTGTACAATGTAACTAGGTTACATTTAAGAATGTTCAGAATGTGCTGGTGGTTCTTTTGTGCGTGGAAAACAATGCAGTGATACCCCAACTTAAGAGCAGCCCGACTTAAGAGCAATTCGACTTAAGAGCAGAAAACTGTTGGCATTTTAGCTGCCACTTTACAAATTTTAGATATGGTCTGTTCGATTTACATTTTTTTCATTTATTTGATTTTTTAACTTATTTTTTCATTTTTTTAGATAGGTACCCCAACTTAAGAGTAGTTCAACTTAAGATTATGTATTTGGAACAGATTGAATTTGTAAGTCGAGGTACCATTGTATATACCTGTTACTCTTGCCACTGTCCAGAGCAGGGACAACAAATGAACATTGGCAGGACCAAACAAATGTTGGAAGTTGCAAAAAGATTACAGGTGGGTGGAATATGTCAGGGTTCAAATAAAGTGGGAGCTGTCACACGTGTAGAAGCCATTTCTCCCTTCAGAACCTGCCATTCCATGATCATTGGAATTAAGACTCTGCCTTTGAAGTTATGTACTCTTTTTATATATTTTTCTACATAACTACAACACCTTATTTGTTTTTAAGGGACTCCTAGAAGAATCATAGAATCATAGAGTTGGAAGAGACCTCAAGGGCCATCCAGTCCAACCCCCTGCCATGCTTAAATAGATCAACACATACCCACTGAACTAGTGGATCTATTCTAATTGGGTGTAACAACTGGATTTAGGCTGAAAAAAATTGGTTTAGATGTGTCCCACAGTTTAGCCTCTGAATTAGGTGTGCCACGGGTAGGCTGGAGAAAGCATCCAAATTCAGATGGCAGTAGGAGCAACCAGCAACATTTTTATTTGCATGGATTATGTATGGCAACAGGATTAGGGCAATTGGCATCTCAGTGTATTACAAGCTGGAGTTTAAGAAATAGTCACAATTGTGCTATTTTTCTGGTGCCTCCTCCTCTTCTTCTTCTTCCTCCTCCTCCTCCTTCTTCTTCATCATCATCATCATAACAGCAGCAACAACTACAACTACTACAACAATAAGAATTGACTTGACGGCACATGATTACTATTAAACAGGCACAGGTTTGCATTGCAGTTCCCCGATGTAGAGAAGCCACATGGTTTAGCCATGACCTTGGCAATGAGGGGCTTCTGTGGGGAAGACATTTCCAACCTCTGAATGCCACCCAGCTGTGTTTGTCTTATTGCTCATCCATTAATTGAGCCATTAATTCTTGTACTTCGTTGAGCCTCAGCATACTTAATGCTTGTAATGCTCATACTTGATGCTCTTTTTGTCAAACTCCAGGATGTTTCTGGGAAACATAAAGGAACAGGAGTTATCCAAGTAAAATGTTACGCAAAAGCAACTTCTCTCCTCTGGGCTCTTTCCTTTACCCTCCATATGAAAATGTGCCCCTCCTCTCTCTCTCTCTCTCTCTTGCTCTCGGATACCCCTCCCCCCCCCCCCCCCGCCACACACACACACTTTCTCCTCTTCTTCTCCCATACCTCTTCATTGAGTAGGGAGACCTATCCTTCTTCCCAGGGCTCTGAACTGATGCCATTATTATTTAAAGGAACTAGGCGTCTGAGTACTGGTCTTGAAGCTGGCCACGTCTGGCCTTCCACTCCACTTCTAAGAACGTCCCTGGGTGAGAAATGTCCGTGCTCCGTTGCAGAGGCTCCGGCTGGGCACCCTTTCCCCTTTTGCCAGGCTGATTTCTTCCCGCTTTGTCCTTCAGCCTCTTCCTCGTCTCCTCGGTTCAGCTCTGACCTGGAACAAGCCCGGCCCCAGACGACGGGAGAGGAAGAGCTCCAGCTCCAGCTTGCCCTCGCCATGAGTCGGGAAGAAGCAGAAAAGGTAATGTTGGCTCGCCTTCTGGGCATTGCTTTTGGGAAAGGAAAATGGGGCCCAAGAGACGTTTCTGGTTCCTTGGAGTTGTGATGCTGCTGAATGTGGCCTGGATGTCTTGTTGGCGGTGGCTTTCCTGGTTTAGCTTTTGCCTTGGTCTGAGAATATAACCCATGTGATAGTAGACTTGGTGGTGCCTAAAAAGGATACAGTCTGCAGCTAAAGGCATAGCAACACTCTACCAGTATCTTATCTTATCTTATCTTATCTTATCTTCTTTCTTTGTTTCTTTCTTTGTTTCTTTCTTTCTTTCTTTCTTCCTTCCTTCCTTCCTTCCTTCCTTCCTTCCTTTCTTTGTGGATAGGTATTTCTTTAAGCCAATGAAAAAAAGATGGTTATAGGCATCGATTGGGAATTCCTGGTGGTGGGCAGGGGAGGGGGAGAAGAATAAAGGTCTCAGAAGAGAATGGGTGAAATTCAATGTCGTGTGAGGGGAAGACAACTGTATGAAACATCTTTTCCCTTCCTTCTCCTGGTAGCACCTGCATTCATGGCATGGCCTCTCTAGCTGGCTAAGGGATGACCTATAACCACTAGAGGATGACTCCTGTAGCTTAGGGGCTACTGTGGAAAGGAGGCACTGCAGTGCGAAGTTCCTCAGCTGGTATTTTGGGCAGTTACCCTATTCTGATATAGGGCTCTAACTCAAACAGCTGGGTAGTGACTCTGAACCCTCTAGAGATGTTTTATGAGAAGCATCACATGAGGCTGCAAGAGGCAGGAAGGAGAAGGAAGGCTTCAGTTGGAACGGCATCTCATTGATTTCAGCAGGACAGTCTTCAGAACAACCACTGTGTGAGTGTGACTGTGTATGTTTGGGTGCATAAGAGAAAGCAAATCAGGAAGTAGCGCACCAGGTTCTGAAATGAATGGAAGTTGTAATTATTATCTAGAACCATTCTGGAAGCATGATTTTGCTTGTAAATGAGGAAAGACCCCCCCCCCCAACATCTGTTTTAAAGGAAAACTGATATTGGCTGAAATCCTGTTGTGTACATTAATGCTGCATAAGTCTGATGACAGACATGTTTTAGTTCTGAAATATCGCCACAGTTGATTATGTCAGCTGCCTTACGTATGGCATAAGATTCAGAACAGAGTTTTGGCTGTTGTTTGACAATTGATCCAGCAAAATTGGTAGCCCTCAAGGGAATCAGATGGTGTCTCAGTTTGCACACCCCTGACAGGTGTTTACTGTTGGGATTCACGGCTCTTATTTTGAAATGTGCCCATGATTCTTCAGTAGAATTGGTAGCTCTCAAGGAGAATCTTATTTTCCCTTCGCATTATGGGTTATAAGAAATGGACCACAGTCGAAACCTACTTAGGTATGTTGTTTGGGTGCCTGTAAGTCATTGCTGGATACATCATGCGGGAAAATATGCATAAGTGCATAAGCTTGCATACTTCTTATGGTGCTTTTGCTGTGATATGGCAGGGTGGACAGAGGACTGGGCAGTTCAATTCCAGCTACATTTTCCTGATGTATGTCCTAAATGGCCTGCTGTTGGCTATTTTAAATCAGAGGGAGAATTGCATGTATTAGCTTTATCAGCATTCTTTGGCCTGTCCCATTGTTTTCACCAGCAGTGCCAATAACTGAATGGAACAGAAATGGTACTTGGGAGTGACAATGTTTCTCCTTTACCCCAGGTAACTCTTTGCAATGGTCGCTTTAAAATATTGTCCAGGGTTGCAGCGCTGTGACTTGTGTTTTTTGTCCAGTTTCATTCAGCAGCCTTCCTATCAGCTTATCTGCTTCTCCCTCTCTAGATAGCTCCAGCATTTTTTACATGCACAAATACAAGATTAACTTTGAGTGCTTTTCTTATTTCAAATGATATGAGTGACATTGGAGAAACAGTATGCGGGTGAACGATCACACCAGCCTTGAAATAAGAGTTTGAGGAACTGTTGTTTCTCACCAAAGGAAAGAAGACAGAAAGTTACTTTTAAAAACGAATTACCTACATCTGTGCTTTCAAAACCCAGGGGTAAAGTACCTTGTAACTGTTATAGTTACAGGTTTTTTTTAAAAGTAATGCTGTAATTCCTTTCTATTTTTAAAACAAACAAACACCAGGATGCTAAAAGCATCACCAGATTGTGGTACAAAACACATCTGAGTGATGGTCCTTGAACAAGCACATCAGTTCCTTTCTGCATCAGTCCTTCCTCTGCTCCACACGCTGATAAGCTAGAGAACATGGGAGTCTCTCTATAAAGCCTAGTTATTATGCTTTTCCAGCTGGGCTTACTTTTATTTTTATGTTTATGCTTGAAGTGCAAAATGTCTGTGACCAGCATTTGACCTTATTTAATGTAGCCTTAGCATTGTTGACACATAGCAGTAACTAGTGAGTATTCCTCCCCCTTTTGGGGGGGTGGTATAGTCTTGTCTTGAGAATCATCTGTATAGTAATTATGGCCAAACAAAATGTCTGTGAAGATTCTCAGTCATCCAGGTGAGAGTATCTGGAAGCTGAGTCGAGTCAACTTCTTTTCTTGAGAGATCGAAATGTTTTGCTTCTCCTCCAAGCAGTTTTGTCAGTCTGACTCAACTTAGATGGTCAAACAAACTTTTAACTTGGGTCTCCTTTACTTTTATTTTTAATGGAGCCATCACATAGTGTAATAAAGAAGAATGCTGTCTATTAGATATAATACACTGCTCTCTGGCCTTAAGGGCTGGTAAGAGGGACAGCTAAGAGGAGCTATGGGAGAAATCAATGAGTGTCAAAATCACATTTCTCTTTCAGTCTCACCTATTAAAAAAACTGGGAATCAGCTACTAGATCAGCAAAGCCAAGAGGCTCCTAGAACCCCCCTAGAGATTATTCTGAAGGATAAAAATGTAGTCCTTACTACAAGGATATTTAGCAGTTTATACTAGCAGAATGCAATGGCTGTGAAACAGAGGGTAACTACTATGAACGCCCATTGATTCAGGAGAAAAGGAAAGTAGTGGTACCTACTGTAAATTTGTTTACTGAAAGCAAAGAAAAGCAAAGTTTTCTGCTTACATACTGCCCCATACCACTTCAGGTAGTCTCTGGGCTGTTTACAGTTTAATTGCAGTATGCAGGCTATGCATTGCCCCCCCCCCCCCGCAAGCTGGGTCCTCATTTTACCGATCTTGGAAGGATGGAAGGCTGAGTCAACCTTGAGGCAGCTACCTGGAATTGAACCTGAGGTCGTGAGCACAGTTTTACCTGCAGTACAGGCATTTAACCACTGCGCCATGGGGCTCCCTAAAGCTGAAGGCCCCAAAGCTGGCATCTATAAAGTTATTCGAGCTGCCGTGCAACAAAGAGAGGGCAAAACAGCTTCTGCAGGGAAGTAATCCCACAGGAGAGCAACCCACCTATTAAATGAGAAGAGGTCAAGATTGAACAAGATGGGTAAACCCCATCCCACCTGCCCATGGCTGGCCTCCCTCCCCCAACTTCCTACTTGCTACACAGCATTGCTGCTCTAATTTCCAACACTTTTCAGCCCTTATCTCCCCATTGCAGGGGTCCTGAAGGCTTTTCAGGCTTTGGCCATGAACCTGGATGAAGTCAATTCCCTAATTATTCAGAAGCTTCATCTAGAAAAGTGGAGCTGGAACCTTAAGAGGCAGCTCATCAAGCCAGGCCTTAGTTAGGTAGGAACTCAGCTACCTCAGAGGTGAAGCTGAGGAGTTAAAGAGCTTGCCTGTAAAGAAAAAGAGCAGCGAGGAGGGAGGGAGGAAGACAATGCCTGTAAAAAGGTTGGTGAATGGGCTGTTAGGACAGCAAAATGAGAGTGCGTTTTCCTGAAGGAGGAGGCTTTGCTTCTTAATCAATATTCTTGTCAGGTCTGTGAGTGGGGGGAAACCACAGACATGCACTTTTCCTCTTGATCCACCAAACACATAGCACTGATTGTGGCATCTGCTGCATCTATTATCTAGATTTGCAGGCTATTTTAGGATCTTTAGGATTCCTGCGCCCTGTAAACCTGGGACGGGGAGCCTCTTGCCTTCCAGAGGTTTTGAATTCTGCATCCCTCCATATTTTACCATTGGCAATGCTGAATGGAGATGAAGGGAATGATAAGGAAAAGCATCTAATTGGCCAGAGATTCCATGCCCCTGTTGTAAGGTGCAATTTTGGGCCCTTTCAGTTTGACTCAGGAAATCAACTGCCCCAGTTTAGCAGCGGACATCCTAGGAAGTAAGTTGTTTCCTCCTGAGTTTGTCATTCCTCATCCTAAACAGAACAGCAACAATAGAAAAGTCTGTGCGTACTCATTGCTGCCCAATACATTTTGCTAAAAGAGAATTCCAAATTGTACCCCCCTCCCATGCTACATTCACAATTTGCAGAAATCTCACTGCACTACAGTATTTGAACACCAACACTACCCACTGCAGAAGGTTCCTGGGTCTATATTGCTGCATAGTTCTTCCATCTTGGAATGTACTGTCAAGGCAGAGGTCAGCCATCGTGTAGATAAAAGTTTTAGGGAAATCGATAAGGACATCTATGCTTAAGTTCCTCAGTCATGCACAGAGTTTCTTAGGCCTTTCTCTCATTTCTTATCTGACAGGAAAAATGCCCAAAGCTACAACAAGCCAGTTCTTCCTTTCTTCTGAGATCAATGCCCATCTTTCTTTTGGGTTACAAATGGAGCTCCAACCAAGCTAGATTACAACACTTCATTCTAGCTAGGCCAACAGAGATGATAAGCTGCTCATGGTTTTCCTGAAATGAGATGTGCCCTGACAACTTAGGGTGCTTGGAAATCCCTTTACTTTCTGCAGGACTGACAAAAAAAAGTCCCAAAACATTTACTTCCATAACAACCATGAATAAGGACGACATATACAGGGTGCAACTTGCTTTGAATGTGATGGATGCAGTGTTTTCCCAAACATATAAACGCTTTTACACAATCAGGGCCTATGGGGAGCCACTTCCAACAATATTATGGAGTAACTCTAAGTGCACAAGGAAAAGAAACGGGCAGCAGTCTTTAAATGGGGATCTCCAGAGACAAAGCTGTTTAGTTCTAAGGCAAGAAAACATTAAGCATCCTAGCTCTCCTAATTTCCACTGCCACACAGAAGGCAGGCAGCTGGGGAGAGAGGGCTATTTGTGTCCTTGACAAATGTGCACAGCCAATTGGAAATGACAGCACTCTCAGCTACCTGGGCCATTCTGTGTCATGCCAAGTAATGTTCTTTCCATGTTCTGTCTCCTCCGAATTGTCAGGCCTTGTTGAATTGCACCCACAGCATGCCCTTCTGCTTGGCTGCATGGAATGCCATTTGTGCATTCTGCCTTTCAATGAAGTGTTGTCACAGTTGTTGTCAAAATGAGACAAAAGCCTTCCTGAGATGGAGGTCCAGGAGTCTGCTACCTCCTCACCAGCCACCATGTCAGCTTTGATTCCTTTGGAAGATAAATCTCAGGGACTACGCAGCAATCAAACTATTTGTATATCGTGCCTGTGCTTTATGCGTCTTAGAGGTTTGGGGGGAGAGGGCATGGAAATAATGATTTGCCTCTTTTAACTTCTCAGCAACCTTGCAAGAAGAGTCAGGCCGTGAGGTGGTAATTTGCATAGGGCAGGCTGTCTCCCAGTCAGCTTCATGGCTGAGTCTCCTTACTCATCCTTTGACACTTCAATTTTTCATGCTTTTTCATGTAGTTCATTCTCTCTTTTTTCATCTTATTGCTGGAGTATCTAGAGGTTGGGGGGGGGACTTATGGACTGAGGTAGGCAGAAAACCTCACTCTAAAATTTCAGAGGCATCTCCCCTGCCTATTTGCAGGTTGCTTGTATTCTAGAGACGCAGCAAAGTTTTACCATTTTATACCAGCAGCAGCACATTGTCACCCATGCAGAATGTGGCCTCCACACCAGGCCATTTTCCTGCCCTCTCCTTAACCTTTGCTAAAAAAAAAAGCACTTTGTTTTCATCTTGTGGCTGTAGGTGGCTGACAGAAATTTCACATCTGTTTCTCTTTAAAAACCACATTGCCAGTCTCTTCACAGATGCTTTTGTTCCCCTTGTTCTTACTGTTGTTGTTATCACCATCACTGTCATTGTCACTGTCCGTTATGAACAGAGGGCTCCAACATTTTCAAAGATAACTCTTTTAAACCACAAAAACCATCCTTAGGGGACAGGGCCTTCTTCCTTGTAGAAATCCATAAGAAGGGTGATGTTGGGGACACGATGCACCATGAAAGGTGCCATTCTGACTGCAACAATGCAGCAAAAGGAATAGGACATCGGGGGGATTAATGCTGCAGCCACTGTATAATCAAGGGGATATAATCACATCCTTCTAATTACTTCAATTATTGCAAACAGAGTTGGAAAACAGAGCAGTGAGGCTGAACAGTAGCTATAGCTCTTTATTCTGCTATACAGCAATTTCTCTTCACAGATTAAGAGTATGACACATTAATCAGATACAACCCCCATACATATAAACCATCATGGATTCTATTCCACACCTGTGCATCCCACATAAGTACGTCCCTTCCATGCTTCCTCCTGAAACACCATTGGCTGCCATTTCCACTTATGGTTAGAACCCTCCTCTCAGTTTTTCAGTAAGTATTTTTGGGACAATTTAATGCACATTCAATTGACATTTGGACACACTGTTGTGATTTCATGAGTGATAAAAATGGATAAACTGTGTTCATAAAAAACCCCCACCCCAACAACAGTTGTTTTAATGTCATATGATGGGCTTAAAAGTCAACTTTGCTCCTATTTGTTGTACCCCTCATTCCCAATTTTGTATATAATACCGACAAAGATCTCAAAATAGAAGAGAGCATTTCTTAATCTAGTTATTTAATTTATAAGCTATCCATCTAGCAAATTGCTTTTCTGGGCAGTGTAGAACGAATTAAACATACATTATGTAATAATACAACCAATAGGCTATCCCATTAAAAAAAATCCACCAGCACTCTGGATTGTGTCAGCACTTGAGTAATTCTCGGCCTTCTGCAGCTCCTTATGCCAATGCAGCATAGTCGTAGATGAGGTTAAAGGAAGGCATTCTGTTTTTTCTGAGTCCATCCAACCTCTTTCATCTTTTCGGCTCCCTGCTAAGCCAGTGACTCTATAACATAAAGGGATGTTTTTCATAACAACATGCAAAGCCTTACAATCATTGTGTGTCTAGGAAAAAGATGAGATGAGTTTTGTGAGCATTGTCCTTAATGACTTGTTTTGAGTGGGGGTTAAAAAAAGAGAAAGATTGAGGGCGAGAGAATCACTGGGCACAGTGGTGTGTGTGGAGGGAGGCACAGTTCTTCTATTACATGCATTTTCTTGAGCCAACCAACATTTTTGGAGAAGTAGAAGTAAGCCTTGTGCTGATTAGGGACTGTCTGGGAGTTGTAGGAACTACTGTACCTTGTTTTTCCTAGAAGGGTGATGTCCACCAACAGGAAGCAAAATAAAGGAAGCTAGACAAAGAACTGTGGAGTGCAATGACTCTAAATAGAGCCTAATACCAATCCTATGATATGCAAACACACCTGGTGTGTCCCATCAGCCCTTTCTGCATTTCAGCAGCCTTAACATGGGAGGAAAATAAAGCTACAATCCCTGATGGGAGCAAAGCACACTGAAAGTACCATTTAAAAGGTACTTGTGATTAGATACACATTAGGACTGTCCTGTAAAAAATTTATTTTCATTTTCATTAAACCATCAAGAATCAAACAAATTCTTGTTGGTGGATTGGAACTCCACAGCAAAACTACTGGAAGATATCAACATACCATCACCCTATCACTTTGGTAAATGTCTTTCGCCCAGGATTGGATTGTTTCAAGTGTTTCAGATGATAAAACAACCGAGAATCTCTAGATGACATCATGCTAATCTGTGCTTCAATCAGAGAGCCAGTTCACAGAATGATTAATTAATATTATTAAACATCTATTCGAGAAGCCTGGTTTCCTTACTGAAACCACCAGCCCTTCTACAATTCAAATATGGCAAGCTTTATCTGCAGTATGGCTGCAAAAGAGCAGAAAGGGACTATACCGTCCGCGGCCTACAGTTCATAAAAGTTAACTTTTTAAAACTTCAATTCCCAGAATTCCCTGCCAGGATGGCTGTAGTGAACCTGGTATTAGGGAGATTTGGGGGACCATAACTTTTCTAAGTTCTGGCCATTCCCACACATACTGTTTACTTTTTTAAAAAAAAGCCATCAACAAAATTGGTAACTCTCTGTCAATAGTAACAGGAATTTTAATCTTGTTTAACTCCACAAAAGCCACCACCTTAATTTCAGCCTGTATTTTATGTCTAAAGCACCACAGTACAATCAATATATATTTTTCCCAGTGACAGGCAATCTGAGGTGCACTTGGAGCACTTAACATCAAATCTTAGTAAATCTGTAAACGTTGAGTGGGCATATGCTATACTCTGACACAGGTGTAAGGTTGCTCTGCTCACGCCAAGGACTGTCAGTGTGAATATCTCAATTTTTTCAGTTCACTTTGGTTCTGCCAACTCCAGTTTGTAGCCTGTTAAGTGACTTCAAATAAGCCAATTCTCTATATGACGGAACCCAGATTTTCTGGGGTTCCATTAGAGAGAGAAAAAATCTGGTTCCCTTACTCCAGCTGTTCTGTTTTCTCCATTTTTATGGCTTCAAAAACTCTAGGCATTTTGCATCCATTTTAAGAGGCAGGTAGTTCTTTCATTTCACATTCTAGTCCCTGCAGTTTATTTAGGAATCTCAGATGTTCTGAGGAGAGGGGAGGGGAGGTCTTCTTGATTTAAATCTCCAAGAGCTGGATGGTAGCCAAAGAGTAGTTGCACATTGGATGTAGACTCTTTGAAATTTTCATTATTAGTTGCTATGCCTCTCCATGTGCCACCAGGTGCAATGCCTGCTGGGTGACTTATATTACCAATAGGGGTTGATTGATGATTGTAGGTTCATCCCACAATGATTCTATAGCTTTCACTGAGTGCTGGACTTTACTTGTTTTGCATGGGTCGAACTATACCACACCTGGCTGGTGCATTTGCCAGCAGAGTAACACAGATCCAAGGCTGCAGTTCTTAGTGTTCATCATGTGTTCAACAGGTTCCTTGTAGCTTCTGAAGAATATTGCCTCTTGGTTTTGTATTTCGGCAGTGGTTTTTATAGGTCAGTACATAATCCAAAGCTAAAGCAAAGTCACGTGAGCTGCTTATATACTGTCTCCTAGTGCTTAAAAAGAAGGATTGAAGGCTGAGTGAACCTACAGCCAGCTACCTGGGACTGAACTCCAGGTTGTGAGCACAATTTTGGTTGCAGCACATTCCTCATTTATTTATCAGCCTCACTTGTACCCAGAGAGTGTATAAAACTTACATTCAGCACCATAATATGTTTCTATTGTGTTGTGAATACTGTCTACAGTGGACCCTTGTATAATAAACAGTTTGTATAACATAAAATTTGTACAACATAAAAAATTCTGGAGATAGGGGAAATTTGCTTAACATAATTGCCTATGGGCCAAATCTGTACAACATAAAAAATGGGATTACTCTGTTTTCAATGCATTCCTATGGGAAATTTGTATAAAGGAAAATTTGCTTAACATAATTTCATTTGGAACGAATTAATTCCTTTATACAAGGTACCACTGTACTTAAGAATTTGTCATGGAAAAAACACAATACCTCAAGATAAGCATTGGATTTAGCATTGGATTTGCTGGACTCACCAAGGATTCACTCAGGGTCACATTGCAAATATCCATTATTTTCCCACTAATACCTACTGAAAACAACAACAGACTAAATACTGTTAACAGTCTGTTGTAAATGCATTTGCAACTAGCTTGGCTCTTGCAAAAACCTTTCAGCTGTTTGGGATTCTCTGTTTCTTAGGCTTTGTGCACTTTGATTTGCACTGTTCAAAGGAGAGCCTTATCTTTCTTGTGGGCAAATATAGTACCATTCTAAAAACAACACTGAATGTGCCCATCTCCCGTCACAAAAGGAAAAGAGAAGCTGCATTCACAGGAAAGGAGGAAACTTACTTTGTTGGGTATGCAAGATTGCAACATGAGAGTACGATGATTCCAGAAACATTATGTCCTCCATCAACATTGAAACAATAAGGAAGACATTTCTGGGAATGTACAATGAGAACGACTCAAACATTGCTAAGACAACCCAAGTCTGGAAAAAGTAAATAATGAAAGGGGTGGCGACATGAGGCACGTTTAAGATGGTTACTTCATGTCCTTCCTCGAGCCGAGGTGAACTTGCCTCCGTGTTGAAATCAGATCGAGAAGCGGATTGAAAAGATTCCCGAGCTCCAGGACGGGAATCTCTCACCCCACTTGGAGCGCAGTTCAGGGGGCGTGGTTGGGGTGAACTCGGATTGACCCCACAAGGACGTGAGGTTCCGTTCCTTCGAACTCGGATTGACCCCACAAGGACGTGAGGTTCCATTCCTTCGAACTCGGATTGACCCCACAAGGACGTGAGGTTCCATTCCTTCGAACCGGTCTCCAGCGGGGCCGCGAACTGCAGCGAGAGGGACATGAAGTATTTCTTCACTTTCTGCACCAGGCACCTTGTGGGGTTGTGGTCAAACTGTTTTATTGCAGCCAAAGCTGTGTTCATAACCCGGGATCCAATTCCAAATAGCAGGCTCAAGGTTCACTCAGCCTTCTATCCTTCCAAGGTGGGCAAAATGAGTACCCAGCTTGCTCAGGTAGGGTGGGAAAGGAATGTGTAGCCTGCATTTATAAGCAGCTTGCTTTGCTTTGCTGTGTGTCATTGCCCGATCCAGAGGCAAAGGAGCATTCATACCACTGTCAGTTCCCTTCAATTGAGTGCCTATTGTCTCCAAGCAGAGTGGATTTTTTAAAGGCTTTCAAGTCATCGCTGCAACAAATTATCACCTAATTCAGAAAAATAAGTTTTTTTAAGAAGTGGAAATTGCCAATTAGCACCTACCTCAGTTCAAAGGCAGTGTCTTCTTTTGGAGGTCTGTGCAAACACAACTTTCTTATTGCTCTTGCCTCTTGCAACACAATAATTGATTGTCCTCTGGATGGCTACAGCGATTTCCCCCCTAGAAACCAGTTGGGACCTGATCTGAAAGCTGCAGATCAAGACAGATCAAAGCCTGTTTCCTCTGTTGTGGAGTTGCACCTTGAATCTGAATCTCTCAACAGTCTAAGAAGAATATGCTAAGAATAAGGAAGGCGAAAAAGTGGCTCACAAAATGGAAATGCTGCCTAGGCATTCCAGGCCCAAAGAAGACACTGGCTGCTTATGGGGGAAGAGATCTGTGGCTAACATTCATTCCTGTGCAGGATCTTGAAGAGAGACACCGGAATAGCTGCAAGCCCCATGGTGCAGTGGTTTTAAACTGCAGTACTGCAGTCAAGCCTCTGCTCATGATCTGAGTTGAATCCCAACTACCAGCTCAAGGTGGACTCAGCCTTCTGAGGTTGGGCAAATGAGTACCCAGCTTGTTGGGGGAAATAGTAATGATTGTTGCTTATACTCCTATAAAGTATGACTATTCTTTTTTCCCATTAGAGTAAAAGCAAAGCTAGTGTACCTGCTGGTGCCACAATCTGTTTGTCTGCTGTTTAGCCTTCCTGTAGCAGATTGAATTTAGGAAGGACACTTGATAAACTCCAGTTCTAAAAAACGACAGAAGGGTCACAGCCACCAGCATAGCAGCCTTTCGGGTTTTATCAGCTTGGGAAGCTAGCCTGACTGCCTAAAGTTAAAAAAAAAGCCAAAGTTGTAGGCACCCGGAAATATAAGATTAAATACTAAAATAGACCAGGTGATAGATACCTTTAGGCTACCTGTAAAATAACAAAAAAAAGTTGTTAATATTTCGAGGGTGACACCCTCTTCCTCAGAGCTGTACCAAAGTTTAAACATGACAAAAGATGCCAGGAGTATGTTCTTAGATGTAAAGTTTTGCTTCAGTCAGAAATAGAATCAGAAATGTAAGGAAAGCCACAGAAGTAAAAATAAAAGAGAGTGTGGCATTATTCATTTACAGTAGATTCTTCACTTGGTGTTCTCAATGGTTTACAAGTTGCTGAGTCATTCCCTTATATACAAATGCTGGCAATGTTGCTGGCATGGTGGCAAGCAAAAGCTGTAGGGAAAACGCTGCCCTGGTGCTACTTTTATAGCCTTCTGTTGGTGGATCCAGAGAACCATTTGCAACACACGGTGAAAGACTGCCAGAGGACCTTCCTTTGTTTGGAGGGCTATCTAGCCCATGTCAGTTTCAGAGAAAGGAACCTTAAAAAGGGAAACCACGTGCTAACATTGGCCGAGCAATTATTGTTAGTGTTTAGACAGTAAACTGGGTGGGGATGTAGGTTGTTGCACCACCTTCTCGCTGACCAGAATGAGTTATGATTCATTTCTGTCTACATTATTCCCTCCCTCCCCTACTTGTGTGCAACCTTGATTGCAAAGTGGAATCTAGGTTTGCTGTCTTGAAAGACACAGTGGGCCTTCCTTTATTTATTTATTGCATTTTTATACCACACTGATTTCCCAGAAGGGACTCTGGGCGGTTTACATAAATGCAAACAAGAAATAAGTAACAAAACAAATTAAATAGAACAAGTAGAATAAGCAAATGAAATAAGCAAATAAACACATAACATACAGAAACATATAAAAATTCGGCAAGAGGCAACCCCCCCCCCAAAAAAACTAAATATTAAAAAAAGGGAGAGGGACAATAAATAGAGGAAACACAACACAATATATTACCAATCGCCTTGCACCTCCTTAAAAAGCCAGGTCTTTAATGCTTATTTAAAGGCCAGGAAGCTTATTCCACGCAGCGGGGCCAGCTACCGAGAAGGCCCAATTACAGGTTAAAAACCCTACGGGGAGTGTGTGTGGCCACACAGAATGAAGACACCAAAGATGCTCTGGTGGGCCGGGTCAACGCTGACCTTTGGGAGATCCGCTCTGCCAGATACTTCTTCCTTTGTTGAAAGAAGAGTCCTTAAAAGCATCTGCATATTTTGTTTTGCCAGGCTTATTCTTTTATTGTTAGAAGCTTCCCTGAGATTTTATAATTTAAAGGCAATATAGAAATATTTCAGATTTCAGCAGCCATTTTCATCTTACAGAGAAGACAAGGAAAATTGCATGGGAGTTGCAAATGACTATGGGTATGGTAGTCCCTGTTCACTACCTGCATGAAATGACAACCAGAACTGTAGTTCTTACACAGCTTAGCAACACTAATCCATTCGCCCTATCTTCTCTGCAAGATAAAAATGGCTGCCGGTTTCAGAAACCATTATCTTGAGCAAATGGCCACATAGTCAAAAGGGAGAGATGTAGTACTAATGGGAGATTTTAACTATCCTGATATATGTTGGCAGTCTAACTCAGCTAAGAGCACAAGGTCCAATAAATTCCTTACTATCCCAGTATTCCTGCCAAGAAAACTCCATGGACATGGAGTCATGAAGAGTCGGTCACGACTGTAATGATACAACACACACACACACACACACACACACACACATCCTTGCAGAAAATTTCATGATCCAGAAGGTAGAGAAGGCAACAAAAGGAACAGCCATTTTAGATCTGATAAACAATAGGGAGGACCTTGTAAATGACTTTAAGAATGCTATTTTTTGTAAACTTGAACTCTTGGCTGTGATTCCATGGAATGAGACACTGAAAGAGAAGAGAGTCCAAGATGGATGGAAATTCCTTAAAAGTGAGATATTAAAGGTACAATCTAAATTGGTTCCAACAAGAAGAAAAAAAGTGAGATGTCTAAAGAAACCGCAGTGGTTGACTAAAGAACTTTAAACTCAGCTAAGTATATAAAAAATGTACAGGAAACGGAAAATGGGGAATGCACAAAAAAGGAATACTGTATAAGCAAATAGCCAGTATATGCAAGGGATGGGAAAGCTAAAGCACAAAATGAACTTAGACTTGCCAGAGAGATTAAAGATAGTAAAAAGGGTTTTTAAGGTTATGTCCGCAGCAAAAGGTAAAATAAGGAAATAATAGGGTCTCTGCGTGGCAAGGATGACCAGTTACTAATAGGAGAATAGAGAAAAGGCAGAACTACTCAACTGTTTTTTTGCCTCCATTTTTTCCAAGTAGGAAAAAAAAGACTTCAGTCAGGATGAAGAGTAGATGAGGTAGGGTGGAAATTGCAACTTAGAATAGGTAGGGAGGTAGTACAGGAATACTTGGAAACTCTAAATGAATTTAAGTCTCCGGGGCCAGATGAATTACACCCAAGGATATTAAAAGAACTGGCAGAAATAATTCAGAACCATTGGCAATACTATTTAAGAAGTCCTGGAGAACAGGGAAAGTCCGATCAATTGGAGGAGTATAAAGGAAAAAAGAGGATCCAAAATAATTACCTCCCTGTCAGCTTGACTTTAATTCCTGGAAAGATCCTAGAGCAGATTACTGAGCAGACAGTCTGTAATTATTTAACAAGCAATGCTGTCATTGGGACCAGTAATAGAAGACTGCCTGCCGTTTTTTGTTATTAATGAGTTCTCTACATTACAATATTTATTACTATGCTTGTTGCTGTTTTGAGTATCTATTAGGGTGTTTCTGGTAATTTTTACTGTAATATTATAAACCGCCCAGAGTTCTGAGTAGAAGACGGGTGGTAAATAAATAAATAAAAGTTAACATGGCTTTCTCAAAAACAAGTCTTGCCAGAGTAATTTCAAATAATAAAAATAAAAAAGACTAATAAAAATAAATAATTTGATCTCTCTCTTTTTTGATAGAGTTATAAGCCTGGTGGATAAGGGAGATGCTGTGGATGTTGCTTATCTTGATTTCAGTAAGGCCTTAGATAAGGTTCCCTATGATATACTTGCAAAGAAGTTAATAGAATGTGGGATAGATAGTGCTACTGTTATGTGGATTTGTAATTCATTGACTGATTGTACCCAAAGGGTGATCATAAATGGCTTCTCCTTATCATGGAGAAAGGTGACTAGTGGGGTGCCTCACAGTTCTGTTCTGGGTCTGGTGCTATTCAATATCTTTATAATGATTTGGATGAAGGAATAGAGAGTAGACTGATTAAATTTGCAGATGATACCAAATTTGGGGGTGGTAGTGGTTGCTAATTCCCTAGCATAAGATAAAAACCCAAAATAACCTTGACAGATTAGAGTGCTGGGCAAATGGAATGAATTTCAACAGAGAGAAATGTATGGCCCTGCATCTAGGCAGAAAAAAATGAATTGCATAGATATAGGGTGGGAGACACCTGGCTGGAGAATAGTACAGTACATATGAAAGGGATCTGGGAGCCTGGGTGGGCCACAAATTGAACATGGGTCAGCAGTATGACATGGCAGCCAAGAATGCCAATGTGATTCTTGGTTGCATCAACAGAAGCATAGTGTCTAATCAAGGGAAGCGATAGTACTACTCTATTTTGCTCTGGTACTCAGAGCAAAATGAACTGTGTTCATTTCTGTGCACCTCAATTTAAAAAGGATGTTGACAATCTCAAATGGGTCCAGAGGAGGATAACCAAGATGGTTAAAGGTCTGGATGAAATGTCTTAGAAGGAGTGGGTTAGGGAGCTGGGAATGTTTAGTCTAAAAAGAAGGCTGAGCTGAATGAGAGGGGATATGATAGCCATGTTTAAATACAATACTCATATCAAAGAGGGGACAGATTTGTTTTCCATGGCTTCAGAGACTAGGAGCAATGGTTTCAAACTACAAGGAAAGAGATTCCATTAGGAAGAACTTCATGATGGTTAGGGCAGTCCGGCAGTGGAATATGCTTCCACGGAGGGTGGTGGAGTCGCCTTCTTTGGAGGTTTTTAAGCAGAGGCTGGATGGCCATCTGTCGAAAATACGGC
>JAHTLZ010000010.1:20790539-20809764 GCA_023846285.1 Phrynocephalus versicolor | reverse complement strand
GTGTGTGTGTGTGTGTGTGTGTGTGTGTGTGTGTGTGTGTGTGTGTGCTGGGGTGGGGGTGAAGACCAAGACATTTCAGGCTGGCCTTCACCTTCTCTCAAAAATGCCTTGGTTCACTACAGAGTACAAGAGGCACTGTTTGACCTCCTAGCAAGTGCTTGGGCCGCTATGCAGGTTTTTTTCCCTTGGAGAAGTGAACATGGTTCACTTGGACACTTAAGGAAGAGCTCCAAAAGGACCATATGGAGTCCCATAGATATCTGTCACTTAACAGGGATCAAACAAGGCAGATCAGTTACAGAGTGATACATTTTGCATGGCATGCCCACAAAGAAGTACACCAAAAGATAGGCAAACGCGTGGATCCCTATCATCAAGCCAGTTTCAGCAGGCGTGCATTTCCATCAGTATCTTGACCCGTCATTCAAGACCAAGACCACCCTGAAATACCTTCCACCACAGCAGCAGGATAGATCCCAAACATGTGCTGGGGCATGTGAAGAGCATTCCCTCCTTGAAAGGTACTGCAAGGGCATCTAAGCTCAGAGGGAAACAGGAGATCCGGAGGGAAGTAGTCCTGGCACTCTGAGTCGTGGCTCTTCCACAAACACATCTTCCATCTTCTGTGAGCTCCTAAGTCAGCAACGGCACAGGAAGAGGGGAAAGTAGTACTAGTGTCTCTAGACTGTTTCATCCCATGAGACCTTCTTTCTGTTTTCTTTCTTTTGCAGGCAGTGCTACTTTTGATTTGTTTGCCAAACTACCAGAACAAATGGATCAGCTGGAACAGGACGGTTCCCAGGCACCCTCCTCTGTGAAATCTAACAGCCCCGTGGGTAAGTGAAGCCCTGACACTGCTGACGCCAAACTTTTTTTTAATACTAGCAACTCCTATCAGCAAGAGCCATCAGTGTAGCTGCATTGTATTCCGAGTGGTGTGGGGAAGTGCAGGCTCAGACATCAGGATGGAATCTAGAGATTTTTCTATGATCACATCATTTCAGGCTCCACCATGGTACACATTTTATACCAGGCCTGGGACAAGGTTTTTGGCCTTAGAACTACATGCATCCATCATACTGTTTGATGGCTGTTTGGCTTCAGCCTCAGAATGCAAGACTTTTTGTGTAGTCCCACACTTTAAACTGGAGTCTGATTCTTATGTAAGGTTGGGACCTCTTCACAAGTTGATTTTTTTTTAAAAAAAGCCCAGTGTTGGGTTAGCAGACCATTCCATTCTACAACACTGAAAGAAAATGCCTTAGGGAAAAGGGAGGCTTGAAGTGAGACTTGAAAGCTGAGACACGGATGACATAACACTCGCCTTAAACGAAGGCTGTTTGGAGAATAAGAACGGTTACATAAACACTGCTTTATAGCAAGTCTGAATAGACACACAACAAGAATGGTTTGGTTTGTCGTTATGGGTAGGAGACCTCAGGGAAAAGTTGACTTTTCCATTTCTAGCAACTGAGTGCCTTTTTGCAGGAGAACAAAGTGGCGTACCGTGCATGTGCCAAGATATCTCATGTGCTTTTGACGGCAAAACGTTCAAGCGCACGCATACGTCGGCAGAAAAGTAAACATAACATTTACCTAAGGCAGGCAGGGGAATCTTTGTAGAACTAGATAAGAGCAGTAGAGGAGCAAAATGCAAGAATACAGCAGAAATATAGCTGGGAGGGAGTTTCTCATTCAAAGCACACTGCAAAGTTCTCCTTGAGCCTTTCCATTCTTGAAGGACATGGGTTTCTGTAGTGCCCAAAGAGATGTAAGGGAAACTTAAGGGAAACTTCCCTGCCAGAAGATGCCACTCATCTATGACTAATGTCTGGAGACTCTGTGGCATCACCAAAGCAAATGGGTTGCACCCTGTGCACTTTTAAAACACACTTCCTCATGACACGTCACACAGACAGGCATCTTTATGGTTTAACATGCATATCAAGTGCCTGGTGTCCAGACAGGAAGCCCTTGTGGGGTTGGTTGTCTGGAGAGACATTTACACAGTACTGTACCGGTGTAGAAACAAGAGGCTGGGACAGAGTGTGAGGACACTGGAAATGGATGGACCCAGAAAGCAAGTTTGGGCTATCCCAAGTCCATGCAGAATTTGGAGAGCTTGTTCTTGGAGTGGGCTTTGGGCAACCAGAAACTTGACTGCTGGTGGTGCTACTAGGAGCTCACCCAATGCTCAGGTGTGGCCCATTTGTCCATCGTATGCACTAAAGGAGACCATATACTCCTACTCATGAGGATACTTCCTTTACCCCCTAGCTCGCACTCCACCTGATGGTCTGGTGCTTGTGCTTCACTTTATTCTCTTCCATTTTTCTGGTCTGGGAGGAAGTTCAAAAGCTCACCTGCCTGATTAATCGTACCTCATTTTTTTTATTGGGTAACCTCCAAGGGCTGGGAATGCTGTAAATGTAACATACTTGGACTTCAGCAGAGCTTTTGACTAAGTGCACCATGATATGCAAGATAGTTAGGTGTAGGCTAGATAGAGCAAGTGTTAGGCAGATACACAGTTGGTTACAGAATCGTACTCTGAGAATGCTTATCAGTAGCTCCTTCTCAAATTGGGAGACACTAACTAGTGGGGTACTGTAATGCTGGACCCTAGACCCAGTGCTCTTCAGCATTTTTATTAATGACTTAGATGAGGAAGAGCAGGGAATACTTATGTTTGCGGATGACAGAAAACTGGGTAGAATAGCTAATGTCTTGGAAGACAATAAAATTCAAATAAGGTATTGACAGGCTTGATCACTGGGCTATAAACAACAGAATGAAGTTTAAGAGGGATAATCGCAAAGTTCTACACCTGGGGGGGGAATCACATGCACAGTTAAGAGAAGGGGGGAACTTGGCTTGGTAATACAATGAGCAATAAGGATCTTGGAATTGGTGGTTAGGAGCTCAATATGAGCTAACAGTGTGATGTGGATGCAAATAAGGCAAATGCGATTTCAGGATGCATTAACAGAAGTATAGTCTCCAAATCCCTTGAGGTACACCTCTGTTTAGCACTCACTATGCCTCATCTGGAATACTAGACTATCTAGTTCAACCACACTTTGAGGGATGCCAACACACTGGAACAAGTTGAGAGGAAGGGAAACAAGGATGGGCATGGGTTTGGAAACCAAGCCCTCTAATGAAAGACTGAAAGAGCTGTTAATGTTTAGCCTTGAAAAAAGAAGACTGGGGGGAGATATGACAGCACTCTTCAAATCCTTAAAAGGCTGTCATATAGAGGAGGAGCAGGATCATGCAACCACAGGCTCAAGTTGCAGTCAGTCAGATTTAGTCTGAATATCAGGGGAAACACATTAACTGCTCGAGAAGTACAGCAGTGGAACCAGTTACTCCAGGTGGCAGTGAGCGCGCCAACACTGGAGGCAAGTCAAGGGCAAATGGGACAACCACCTGTCAGCTCTGCTTGGATTTGGATTCCTGCAATGAGAAGGGGGTAGGACTCAATGGCCTTAGCAGCCCCTTCCGGCTCAATTACTCAATGATTCCATAACACAAATTTGTTCATACATTCACACATTCTATAATACAGATCTTTTAGACATTTCTTCCACTTGAGACAGTGGAAGCAGAATTCCCGACTCTTGAGCTCCAAACCCCTGTCCTTCTTCCCATGTTGAAATTCAACTTTAATTCTCTCTCTCTCTCTGTCTGTCTCTCTCTCTCTGTCTGTCTCTCTCTCTCTGTGTGTGTGTGTGTGTATGTGTGTGTGTGTGTGTGTGTGTGTGTGTGTGTGCGCGCGCGCAAGTGTGTGTGTATGTGTGCGTGCGAGAGAGAGAGAAAGAGAGAGAGAATCCATAGCCTGGCTTTAAGAGCTCTGATCACTACAGATTCCCCACCTATGTAAGGTTTGTGTGCTTTAATATTTGATAATCATCCAAAGACCTGCTCCAACTCCCTTTCTGAGCAGAGATGGACTAGTGACCAGTCCTGGTGGTTCACAGGTAGAATTTTTCCTTAGGCATGTTCATGCAGGGGAGTGAATCATAGAATCACAGCGTTGGAAGAGACCTCAAGGGCCATCTAGTCCAACCTCCTGCCATGCAGGAACCCCCATCACAGGATTCCCGACAGATGGCCATCCAGCCTTTGCTTAAAAACCTCCAAAGAAGGAGACTCCACCAAATTCTGTGGCAGCATATTCCATTGCCGAACAGCTCTGTCATGAAATTCTTCCTATTGTTTTAATTGAATCTCTTTTCCTGAAGTTTGAGACCATTGCCCTGCGTCCTAGTCTCTGAAACCATGGAAAATAAACCAGTCCCTTCTTCAATGTGACATCCTTTCAAATATTTAAACATAACTATCATATTCCCCCTAAGCCTTCTTTTTGAAAGGCAAAACATTCACAGTTCCCTAAGCCATTCCTCGTAAGACATATCTTCCAGACCTTCAACCATCCTGGTCACCCTCCTCTGCACCCGCTCGAGGTTGTCAACAGCCTTTTTAAATTGAGGCGCACAGAACTGGACACAGTACTCCAGGTGGGGTCTGACCTGAGCAGAATAGAGTGGTACTATCACTTCCCTTGATCTAGACATGATGCTTCTGTTGATGCAACCAAGAATCCCATTGTTTTTCTTGGCCGCCGCATCACATTGCTGACTCATGTTCAATTTGTAGTATCAGGAGACAGATATCTAGTCTCGTGTGCTCCCAGATGCATTTGGCAGTGCCACTGTGAGATACAGGAAACTGGACTAGATGGACCCTTGGTCTGATCCAGCATGGCTCTTCTTATGCTCTTATCTGGTGCACTCTTGTTCTCTTCTTAGTGCCAGGAAGGCTGCTCTAAATAATTGTGATGAGGACAGGACAGCACAGATGTTCACAGACATGACATTCCACACAGAAGCTGACCAGAATGGCTCCTGAGCCTTATTTCCAACAGGGAATCTCCTACCATATTTGATGGCAGCTGGCTAATATACAAGACACAGTTGGCCGGCTGTCCTCAAACAGGGGGGAAAGGGCCACGTTACTGAGAAGGGCATTTCCTTTTCTGCTCTAGTGTAATTCATAACTTATGTTTGTGTGTATGATTTCCCAAGTCCCAGTGGGAGCTTGAGTGGATGCTTAGCAGAAGACATCTCAGAAATGAATAAGCACATACATAATTAGGTAAAAAAAACTCAGAAGAAATGTCAGGCACACCATGCCTTTTATGGCGAAGAACAGAGGTTCAACAGTTTCTCTTTCTGTCTCTTGTTTTTGGTAGATATGGGCCTGTTTGGTGAGCTTATTCCAAGCACAAGAGAAAATGGAGCCAAGAATAAGGATGTTTTTGATATTACAAGTTTAGGAGATTCTCTTCCCGACACAAAGAAGGAGAAGAAAGACAGCAAAACTCCAGAGACATTTCTCGGCCCAAATGCCTCTTCCTTGGTTAATCTGGACTCTTTGGTCACAGCACCCCAGAACCTGAAGTCTCGTAACCCATTCCTGGCAGGTAGGTCCTACAGGCAAAAAAGATCCATAGTAAACTGAGCCCTCCTGCTTGTTGGTGTGTTTCTGGTTTTGTCCTGGTCATTCAGTCTAGCCCATTTGATTCCCATTGCACCATCCCTGCTTAGCCTATGCCACAAAACTCCCATTCGCCTTCTTCATTTCCTTCCTCGTTTATAAGCCATTTCCCCTAGAGGCTCCATTCCTTTGTGACATAATGGGCACAACACTGCTGTGTGTGTTTGTTCCAGGCATGACCTAGATTGGGCACTAGAAGCATTTAATATACTGTACATAAATTAGAGGCTGTCTATCCCACCATTTTAGATTGCACGGTTCCTTAGGTTTGCCGTCTGCCCTGAAGAAGCCTTTTGAAGCCACAGGATAGGGAGGGGGAGCCTTTAATAATGAAAATCATTTCAGGATTGGTGACGTGGATCCATATCCCTGTGGCAGTGATTAAATGGCTATTTTTGACTTTTAAAGGCTTGCCTCCATCCTGAGGCTTTCCCCAGGGCAAAAGGGAGACCCAAGGATCATCAGAAATGAAAGCAAGGGTAGAAGAAGCTTTTGCCTATTGTAAATTAAATTTCTCCGGCACCTGATCTGGGTTACACCAGGTGAAAAGTTATGGAACAGGATTTTGTCCAGCCTTTCAGAATGCCGCATATAAAGAACCTTGCTCTCTACCCGGAGCCAGGCCTTCTCAGTGGCTGCCCTGGCACTTTGGAACAGACTGCTGTCCAACCTAATGCTGGACAAGTCATTGCTGGCCTTTAGGAGAGCTTTGAAAACCTGGCTTTTTAGGGAATACTTCGGTGATCACTGAGTGCCCGATAGTACGTTTGTTTCTCAGTTGGTTACCTTCTTTTTTCATCCTTTCTCGCCAGATCTATTTTCATATGTTAGTTGCTGTAGTTTTATCTTTCTTTTTCTTTTTCTTTTGTTTGATTTATTGTGGGGGTCTGTTTGTTTGGGCAATTTGTTGTACACTGCCCAGAGTTCTCGAGGGAAATTCGGGCAGACAATAAGCACAAAAATAAATAAATAAATAAATAAATAAATAAATAAATAAATAAATAAATAAATAAATAGTTTGCAACAAGTCTCCAGTTGAAAATGTTTTGCTGACGATCGCCTTCCTTTTCTTTCCTCCAGCCCTCAGCACCCCTTCCCCCACCAACCCATTCAACGCCATGGACCAGCCCAAGCCCACCCTCAACCAGATGCGGACCAGCTCCCCAGTACCCAGTGCTGCCATGGGGATGACCGTGAACTCAATGTCCTACAGCACTTCGCTCCCTCTTCCGCTCAGCAGCATCCCATCCACCATGGCTCTTCCGGCTTCCGTGAGCGCCTTCCCTCAGGCCGGAGCGGGACCTTTCCCAGAGCTACCTGGCAACTTGCCACAGCCCCTCTTACCACTCTCGGGCTCAGTCCCTCCGACATTGCCTTCCCAAAGTAGTATGAACCCTTTCCTCTGAGAAGACGTTGCGGGTGGTCGTGTGAATTCTCGTCTTGCTCCTTCTCCAGCTGTTGGGGAGAACCTTCCGTGCAAAGACTTTTGTGGATACCTTAGTTTTGATGAAAAGATACTTCTCCCTGAAAGCGCTTATCTTCATTTCTGCCCTGGCCAAAGAGACTCAGCAGAAAATCTCCTTTCCTGAAGGGGCTAGAGAAGAATCAACCCTTCTGTCACGTTGATCCTTTTCTAAAGACCACCTTGAGGGTGGTGAGGACATCCCTATCATCTAGTGGCCAGTTTTGATGGATATAAAGGAGGAGTGATGAAGAAGGGCTTTGTTTTTCCAAGGTCCGTATTCTCCTGGGTTTTTATGTTGGTGTGGACAGGGACAAAACAGGTTTCCAGACATACAGCTCTTAGAGCTCTGGAAGGCATGGTGCAGAGCTAAGAAAAATTCAAAACCTGGAAGGGTTATCAACAGGAGATGATGCCACCTGGATGCATAAAATTTCATGCTTGAAGCAGGGCAATCACATAATAAAAGCCTCATCTGGAAGCACTCTGCGATCAACAAAGAACGATAAGGCCCTTCCAATAGGAAAGAAAATTTATTTTGTAATCTGCATGGACAACACACGAATGTTTGCCAAGGCTTGCAGCTATACCGCATGTATGTCTGGGACACAGGCTTATTTCTGGAAATCAAGGCACCCTCAACACACATAGCTTACATGCTAAATGTAAAAGGAGGAAATCTGGTTTCCTTTTTACAGTGTCCTCTTTATTGGGTTGCTTCATTAAGGGAAATTTATTTCTCAGCTGCTATTGCTGCCCAATCACAATGTGAAAAAAAAAACACTTAACAGCCTGAAACCTGAAAGCCCAGCTTCCCTAAACCTAAAACCAGCAAGTAAAAGCAAAGTGTTCTGCTTATATACCACCCCACAGCACTTCAAGCACTCTCTGGGCAGTTTACGGTTTTAATTATGCAGGCTACGCATTGCCCCCTCCCAGCAAGCTGGGTACTCATTTTACTGACCATGGAAGGATGGAAGGCTGAGTCAACCACGAGCCTGCTACCTGGGGTTGGAACCCCAGGTCGTGAGCACAGTTTTACCTGCAGTACAGGCATTTAACCACTGCACCACGAGGCTACATAATAAGGCAGACAGCATAAATATTCACTGTGTACATCCTTTAGTCTACTTGCAAAGTTTGGAGTGAAGTTGATCGCTTTTGAAATTTTGTGTATGGAACTAAGAAGGAAGTGGGATGAGACATGGAGAAAATTTTGTGAGTGGATGTGCAAAATTAAAAACCATGCTGAGCAGACTAAATAAGTGCCTGTCTGCACTGAGATAGGCAAGTCCTGTTGATAATGGTCATGGAGTGAAGCAGCATCATGGACTCCCGCCACCTTGATAACTCGAAGCATCTGATCAGTCTTCTTCAACTTCCAACGTTTCATTTTACAAAATGCTGAGAAGTATACAGGCAAACTGAGATACTCAGGATTTTAAGGAAGCTGTCACACTTGACACTATAGGAGCACATTGCTCCTGCTGTTACTCAAGCTCTTTCCCAGATGCTCTTTCTGATATTGTTCTTCTGCCCGTTTTGCTCCCCAATGACTTTTATTTTGACCCCCTTAGCTTTTATTTTGGAAACTCTGGTTTCTTCTATCTGGTCATTTTGGCTGATTCCTTTATAGCACGCTGGATTGTAGACTTTGTTTGCCAACCTTAGTGCCTACCTCTCAAGCCCCGATCTACAGAACGTGGATTTCTGGAAAAGAATGGACTCCAAGAGGAGCCAACTAACCATCATTCAACAACAGATGAGTGTGTTTTGCGAGACTCATTGGAAAACTCGGGCCTGCTTTACTGGAGGCAAAAAAGGGGAAGGGTCCTGTTTGACACTGACTTCAGGAACTGTCCTCCACGGCAAAACTTTGCTACTATGCTTCACGGCCTTGGTGCATTTCATTCGTGCTTTTATAAACCTCAAAAGAGAAATGGGTAGAAGACCTTATCTTCCATTTCCAACCGGCCTCATCTTCCAAAGACCTCCCTGCACGTTCATGGATGCATTGTAAATCAGGGAGTTGGCATGGCAGAGAAGAAGTGGAGTGGGTAACATGAAGTTAACCTCCCAAATACCGGTGGTGTCTTAATTGAAGATTTCACTCAGCAGGTGGATACAAGGTTCGTTTAGCAGGACAAGATGGCTCTGGAGCACTGATGTTGCCAGGAGGATATCACAAAGGTGGGACAGAACCGGGCCAGGCAAGGACAGCTGTGGGGTACAATCATTAGGGCTTCAGTTGTTGATACCACAGCAATCAACACACCAATACAGACTTCCTGGCTATAATGGAACATGGGCTGAGGGTGGGGGAATAAACAGTCAATAAAATGTTCTAACATGCTTGATGTTTCGGGCTGTATGCAGAATTACTGTGTGTGTGTGTGTATGTGTGTTGAGCTGTCTTTTTCCCCTTTAGTTGAGGCACAGGAAGGTAACCAAGGGGACGGGATTTGGGGGGGAAAGTTCAAAACATCTTTGAATTCCCCAAATAGCCACTTAAATGTATTGTGCCCATACAGTACCTTGACTGGAAGCTGCTTCCGGG
Source organism: Phrynocephalus versicolor (assembly GCA_023846285.1). Lineage (NCBI taxonomy): Eukaryota > Metazoa > Chordata > Lepidosauria > Squamata > Agamidae > Phrynocephalus > Phrynocephalus versicolor. Next base: position 20,800,183 of record JAHTLZ010000010.1, on the reverse strand, counting down.
GTGTAAGTTAACCCTGGGGACAAAAAGGTCTTGCCCTCGGTGTGAATGGACGGTTGCCCTTTAAGCAATCAAATGCAGCTGTGCAGCAACATTATCAAGTTGCTTTGAAGTTGGGGCAGCACTCACTCCGGGCCAAATGATGGAGGCAGATTGAACAGCCTTTGTGCCTCTCCCTGTGCTGTACTGTTTGTTATGGGGGAGAAAACAAAATAAGTGCCATGATTAGATTCTCATCCGGTACATGGTATGTGAAATTTGTAATCTGCCGCTAACCCTCACTTTGTTTCTTAACCCACAGTAAACACATGTGGATCCCGTCTGGATCAGGATTGCTGTGCCTAGCAAGGGAAGATTTAAATCCCCCCCAACAGTGTTTTTCTCCCCTCCCCAAATTGCTCCCTTCCTTGTTGTTAACTTACGCTGTTAACTCATAAGGGCCCTTTTATGCCAGTAAACCATTGTTTTCTTTTGTTGGCTAGAAACAATGTGAAAACACTGGATCTGTGCATAAGCATTTAAAATAATGCCACTTCAGCTAAGCATGATCATGCTTAGATCACTCTATTATACTCCTTAGCAAAGATACTGCAAGAGGTTGATTCAGAGTTTCTCCTCCTTGTAGCTTGTAATCATTTTAATACAGTATTACCTGTCCAATACTGCTGGAGGTCAGGGGAAGGAAAATAGTGATGAACAAGCTGTTCATTGTCCTCTGCATTCTTAGCCACTTTTAATTGACCCCTTAGCAGTTGAATTGCTGCTAAATGGACAGTAACTGGCTTAAATTATTTCTTGGATGTGCATCTTAATGTTGTAAAGGGGTTTGAGTGTATAACAGAAGCTGAGAGCAAATTCCATTAAGAGCCGGGATTCCTAGCAGGGTCACCCAAGGCAAAATGGTCACAGCTGAGACACCAGACTAGATGCATCCACGGTCTTCAAGGCAGCAGTGGTAGCTGAAGGTGACACTGGTAGAGGAAGTCATGGTAATGACACTTAAGCTAACTTTCATTCGTATTGTACAGAAGATTGTTTGTTTGTTTGTTTGTTTGTTTTAGGGTATTTTACCTGCCTTTCTCCTTGAAAAGGACCCTTGAAAAGATGGGAATGGTACGCCCCTGCTGAACTTTTCTTACCATGAAAACCATGGAGAAAGTTCAAAATGGAACTAGAGATGGTGCCGGTAGATGAGACTCTCAGGTCAAAAAGCACTTAACTACTGGGGAAAAGCAAAGGACAAGTAGAAATAGCTTTGTGACTACTAACGCCATTAGATTAGAGCTAAAAGGATATTTAGTGGCTCCTATGCACAGAAGTGAAAGGAGAGTCTGATGCTGTACAAACAAAGTTAAGACATGGAACGTGGGAACTATGAATCAAGGCAAAATAGAAACTATGGAGCAAGAAATAGAATGTACAGTGGTACCTTGTATAAAGGAATAAATTTGTTCCAAATGACATTATGTTAAGCAAAATTTCCTTTATACAAATTCCCATAGGAATGCATTGAAAATGAAGTAATCCAATTTTTATGTTGTACAGATTTTCCCCATAGGCAATTATGTTAAGCAAATTTCCCCTATCTCCATAATTTTTTATGTTGTACCAATTTTATGTTATACGAGCTGTTTGTTATACAAGGGTCCACTGTATATACATTGCAGCGCTCGATGTCAGTGAATTAACATGAACTGGAACGGAATATTTTCAGTCAGACAGCCACAAAGGATTCTACTCTAATATGACCAAGACAGAAGAAATTTAGTACTATTGTACTACTGAGGCAATATGTCACACAGGCAACTAGGAGCTATAAGGCGTCCTTCATGAAAAACCTACCAACATAACCATAATGCAGATGTATGTTCCAACTATTGTTGATGCTGAAGATCATGGTATTGAAAGCTTTTATGCAGACATCCAAGAGGAAATTGATCACACACCAAGACAAGACATGATTACAGTGGTACCCTGCTTTACAAAATTAATCCATTCTCCAGGACATTTTGTATTACAAAAAAATTGTAAATCAAAGTACGGTTTCCCATAGTAATGCACTGAAAACCAATTGATCCATTCCAGAGGTCAGAAAAAATTCAGAAAAAGTATTTTATCATAAAGATGAATTTAGCATAGATACTGTACAGGGGCAGGTGCCATGGCACCACAGTCACTAAATGAGCAGAAAATTAAAAAATGCTTTCCACCCACACCCAGGCTCTCAGTGCTCCAGTCTAAGAGCCCCAAGTCTACCCACACAAGCTAATGAAAACCTTAAATATCTGTCCACATGAGCTGACATAGAAACCACCCCACAGTGCATAACACACAGTAAGAGGCATGCACAGCAGAATCGTCCCCATGTATAACACACAGTAAAAGGCATGCAAACGACAAAGCTCAGCTCTCTACCTTTCCACTGCCTGAGAAATGCACCAAAAAAGTCCAAAAACCACTGCAGAAATTTTCCAGAACGGCTCCAAAACTCTATGCAAAAAAACGCTCCAACGCAATGTATCCTGGTTACATATTTTTCACAATGCCTTACAAAAAAATCCCCATAAACTGGGGTTTCCCATACAATTTTTTTGTAAACTGAGGCATTGTATTTCCTATGGATTTTCCTTTCATAAATCAAAACTTTCATAAACCAAGGCATACGTAAACTTGGGTTCCACTGTATAATCATAAGTGGCTGGACTACAAAAGTAGGAAACAAAGCAGAAATTGCTGTTGCAAAATTTGTCCCGGTGGACAGAAATTAAGTGAAAGAATAACTCAAAATTCTGCAAAGCCAACAATCTGTTTACTGAAAATACATGCTTCACGCCACTAAAGAGATGGCAGAACATATGGACAGATGGTCAATATAAAAATCAAACATATATAATTGGAAGCAGAATATGGAGAAACTGTGTTCTCTCAGCCAAAATAAGACCAGTAGGAGTAAAAAGAAAAGAAACACCTAGATGGATGATCCAGTATGACTCAACATACTGACAAAGCTACTTGGATGAGTTGCAAAATGTTTTGATCCCACAAGAAAAGAAATCCAGTTGCAATGACTCAACTTCCAAATAACCTCAGCTGGGTGACTGAGAATCTTCATAGACAGATGATGTAAGAAAGTTGAAAGGGAACAGAAAAATAAAACAAATCTTGGAAGAAACCTATTATGAAAGACCTCCACGGCAGGAATAAGGGCCAACATTACAGAATGGTCCATAGGCTGCTCAAAAGGCAGTAAATAAGTTGTTCGTCATTAATCTTCCTGCCATTTTCAACCAGATGCAGTAAATGCTTCCACGGCCTTTTAGCTGCCCACTTTGGATCGACCAACAATACAGCAGCAAGATTTATTGCAAACTTTTCCTTATCCCTGCCTGTAAAACACAGTAAATTCTGGAACAGGGACTTGGCCGCTGTGTTATGTCACCTTTCCATAAATGGTTAGTATAAAAAAGAATGTAATTCTCAGTATGGAGGCTGTCAGTCATGACCATACCCATACTTGAATCAAGGAGTGACAAACACAGTGGGACATTAGGGGTTCTTTTAGGACCGGTCATGCAGCTATGAGGCATCAAACCCCGTCAACTATGCCTCAGACAATCTCATCCATCACCGGGTCCAGCACCCGAACTTTCTTGAGCAGCTGAACAATTTAAGCACTATTCCTATAATTCCTTTCCTCCCCCCCCCCCATGCAAACAGCGATTTTCTGTGGTTGTGCTTTTTCAAAATACGAGGAAAGGAAAATGTATCATTGTATAGGAATAGCAGTGGTAAGTGAGGGAGATGACCTACATCTCCCAGATCCAAAGGAGCCTCAGCCCCCACCACACCTATGAGGAAATAATGTCAGACAATATCTAGATTCATAAGCAGAGACCAAAAAAATGAAGCAATCTAAAATTTTACAGCTGAATGAATATTAATCAAGTCAAAGGAGAAAGCAAGGATGGGTAGGCGAAGACTCAGTTCATGCTGTCTGTTTCAGAGTGAATAATTTTTCTTTTCTATGGGGCTTTGTGACATTCTCTAATGTCTCTTTCTGAGGGCTTTTACCACCAATGTTATCTGACAAGCCCGATCCCTCTGGAATATTTCAATCAATAGCAGCTTGGCAACAGGCAAAAAACACACCAAAGCCTATTCATCTGTATGTAAGCCATCAGACTCATTTAGCACAGCTCCCTTTTTATCCATTTATCAGCAGCCACAAACTAAATTCTCAGTCACAGGCATCAGGAAATCTGATCGTTAAGATGCCAACAAAAAAGTTTGGTAACTTGATGCTGATGTAACTTGCCAATTTATCCTCAGCCATTTATTTTATTTTATTTTATTAGGTAGAACTAGAATTAGATGCAATGAAGCAATTTGTACTCCGCTGAAGCAAAAGCAAAAGCAAAGTGTTCTGCTTATATACCGCCTCTTAGAGATGGGCACGACTCATGAAAAATGGTTTTTTGTTTTTCGTTTAGGGGTCCGTTTTGGCTCGTTTCCGTTTTCGTGAGCTAATTTTCAAAATTTTTCGTTTTCGTTTCGTTTCGTAACGAAAACGAAAATTTTTTCGTTTTTCCCCATTTAGTGCCATTAAATGCTTTTGCCGTAACGAAAAACGAAAATTGGCTCAAAATTAGTCGTTTCGTTTCCGTTTCCGTTTCCGTTCCATTTTGGAGCCAATTTTCATTTTTCGGTTCGTTGCGTAACGAAAACGAAAAACGAAAACAGAAACGAAAATTTCGCTAAGTCGTGCCCATCTCTACGCCTCATACCACCTCAAGTAGTCTCTGGGTGGTTTACAATTTAATTACAATATGCAGGCTACACATTGCCCCCCCCCCAGCAAGCTGGGTACTCATTTTACCAACCTCGGAAGGATAGAAGCCTGAATCAACCATGAGCCTGCTACCTGGGATTGAACCCCATGTTGTGAGCACAGTTTTAGCTGCAGTACAGGCATTTAACCACTGCACGATGGGGCTATTCAAAATGTTGTTGAATTTGGGCTGATCAGTGCTGTTCTGTTCATGAGTATAAATGACGCAAGGGCCTGGCCAACCATGGACTCTTCCCGACGCTGTAACTCTTCAGTCTGCCCATGCCATTATATGTTAATTATTATTATGTTAATTAGTCCATGTCCGGGTGCCTTGAAAAGTAAACAAATGGGCCTTCAGAAGTTACATTCACAAACAATATAGAAAACTTAAAAATGGTTTGCATAAATAGGAATGAAAGGATAAAAAGACAAACAAGTGTCCGAGGAATTGGACTTCTCCACAAAAGCTCACATTAAAATGTTTTTAAGCTGCCACTTTTTTTGTTTTTACCCCCTTCATTATTTTTATATTTTTAATTCTGTTTTTGCCTATCATGCTTGCACAGACTAACACAGCTGCCTCTTCTACAACCACAGGTTAAAAGAATGATTATCAAAAGATAGCCACCTCTGTAGAGCATCATGGGACCAAGGAAGCAACCCAAAAGTGGACAATAAAGCTTTCACACTTATCATGGAGTAAGCCTCCATCCCCACCAAATGCAATGGGGCATCCTTGACTGAAGGCATACAAGGGAGTGTTGTCAGATGCTCTGAGTTATTAACAGGGGTAATGTCAGGAACCTGCAACACAGCCTGGCACAGCAGACTTAACACTAGCAGAAAAAAGCTGACAAGAGACTGGTAGTTAGTTGAGTTCAGTCCCTCAGGGCTATGCATATAGAATGTGATGCCCTGTGTGAACAGGGCACTGCCTCACCCAAATACTTAGGCAGTAATCCTATGTCTATTGTTCTAACAGGAGGTTTCTATAGAGTAGGCATACCTACAGCCCTGTTTGCCTCTCTTACCTCAGCTGCCTAACACTGAAGCAGGATTAAGGGACTTGGAGTCCCCAAATGTTGTAGGAATGAAACACCCATTATCACATGCTATTGGCTGGGCTGTGGCTGACGGGAGATGCAATCCAGCAACATGGCCCACACATTCCCCATCACGAGATGAAACAGTGATTTACTCTACTTGTAGCAGAGATGGCCTGAGGGGGAAATGGGGGGCCAGATGAACCTCTTCTAAAATAACTGAGTCCATTTTGTTTAAAAAAAGCTGGACTCCAACAGAGTTCTGAGGATTTTCCAAGTAGGGGTATTGTTTCTATAAGAAATTTTAGAATAGGTGTTTTGATTTTTCCTCAAAGCATTGTTTTCCTATCCGTGGGCCAGCTGCTGGCTCAGCAACCTTACAGCTCCTTGAAATCTGCTTACATTCCTTTTGCATTTTTTGGAGAACACATTTTTGTTCTTCTTTTTGTTGTTCTTGGCTGCTGTTTTGCAGAGTATATAAAGCTGTTAATTAAGACTAGCCTCATTTCATCTCCTACTCCTTCCATCCCAAAAACTATATGTGTAAGAAAAACATGCATTTTTTTCTCCTACAGGGAATCTTTCCCTCCATCCCATCAGCTGCCTCAGCAGCAACTTGGTTTGACTCCCAGCATCTCATTGAAAATTAAAATATTTACTTTTGCGGGTATCTTCTACTCTCTTTTCCCCAACCCCACAAATATGAAATCTACAATCCAAATAATCAAGACATAGGTAGAAGCCAAACAAATACTTCTCCTCGTTAGCATAAGCTAGAAGAGGGCTGAGGTAAACATAAAAAACACACAACTGCTGAAAGGCACAGATTGCTGGGCTGCTAATTGAATATTAAGGGGATTGCAGAGTGAGCATGAAGGGAATGAAACTCTAGGTTCTGCAGAATTTCCTTCTGAAAGTAACAGGAAGGAATGATGCTGTGAGCCGACCAGCAGTTTATTTTTCTCCAACAGCGATAAAAACATCTCCATCAAGTGGGAAGGACTCTGACAGCAAGGAACCCTACATCATGCAGGGATGGCAAATGATGAGAGATAGGTTGATAAGTGAAGCTTTGCCGACAGTGCTTTCCTTATACTGACAACTCCTGTACAGTACTCTGAAATACTGCAGGGACCAAATCTGTTTCCTTCTGCACACTTTTCCAGCTATTTATTTATTTATTTATTTTTCACGCTTATATACCGCTCCTACTTCCCAGACGGGAACTCAGGGCGGTTCACATAAAATCACAAAAACAGAGACGGTGGCAGCAGCAGGGACAAACTTCCAGCATATGGGACTATAAATAGGAAGACACCGGGGGGGGGGGGAACTTCTAGTCATTTTTAAAGGCGTCCCTAAAGAGGAGGGTCTTCAAGCCCTTCCTAAAGGACGCCAGCGATGGAGCCTGCCTCAACTCGCTAGATAGATTATTCCAAATGGACGGCGCCACCACCGAAAAGGCCCGCCCACGAGTACTCGTTTTGCGGACCTCCCTCGGGGGGACCGTCTGGAGCGAGAGGGCCAATGATGAACGGGTGGGTCGGGCCCAATCTAGTTGTCGGTGAAGCCGCTCTGCCAGATAGACAGGGGCCAAGCCATGGAGGATTTTGTAAGCCAAAACCAGCACCTTGAACCTTATTCGGGAGGCAACGGGCAACCAGTGGAGGCGGGCCAGGATGGGAGTGATGCGGTCAAAACGACGCGCACCAACCACCAGCCTGGCCGCCGCATTCTGGACCCGCTGCAATCTCCGAACAAGGCTCAAGGGGAGCCCCATGTAGAGAGCATTGCAATAATCCAGCCTCGACATGACCAATGCCTGTACCACTGTCCTCAGGGAGCTCTTGTCAAGGTACGGGCGAATCTGGGCGATTAACCTTAGATGATAAAAGGCCAACCTGGTCACGGCTGACACCTGGGGCTCCAGGGTCAGGCCCGGATCCAGGACGACGCCCAGATTCCTCACTCTTTGCGCCAGCTGGAGGGCGGACCCATCCAGACTGGGAAGAGGGCCACAGTACCCATCGGGGCCGCCCCCAAAGAACATGACCTCGGTCTTTCCAGGGTTGAGCCGGAGTCTGTGAGTCCTGGTCCAATCCAAAACTGCAGCCAGGCAACGATCAAGGGTCTGGAGGGCCTCCACTGAACAGGTGGAAAAGGAGAGATAGAGCTGCGTGTCATCAGCGTACTGATGACAGCAGACTCCAAAACTCCGGAGCTAAAAGTTGCCCACAGCTTATCAGCTCTTGGCTGATTTTGCTGCCCATCCTGGTTGTCTTTTATGGAAGATGATTATGTCTATACCTCCTCCATCCTAATTAGATGCTGACTTGAATTTTAATCCTAAATGCATTTACTTCAAGCAGAGGCAACAATCCGGCACAGCCAGCTGGTGAACAAGTGCCTTATTTAATTTAAAGAAGAACAGCTAATGTCTTGGAAGAGAGGAACAAAACTGGGCTGAAAACAATGAAATTTAACAGGGATAAGGGCAAAGTTCTACTCAAATTGAAGGCTGGGAGAGTGAGAACAGACAAAATAATTTTGTTTTACCCAGCGTGATATTAGTCTGTGGAACTCCCTGCCACAGGATGTGGTGATGGCATCTGGCCTGGATGCCTTCAAAGGGGGATTGGACAGATTCCTGCAGGAAAAGCCCATCATAGGTTACAAAACATGATGGAGATCTGTAATCTCCAGGCTTAAGACTGGGGTACTTCAAGGACCAGATGAAAGGGAGTGGTATCAGGAGACAGATATCTAGTCTCGTGTGCTCCTGGACACATTTGGTGGGGCCACTATGAGATATAGGAAACTGGACTAGATGGGCCTTTGGCATGATCCAGCATGGCTCTTCTTATGTTCTTATGTTTATGTTCTTATGTTACATGGGGGACGGACGGACAAATGCACAGTTACAAAATGGGGGGATACTTGGCTCAGTAGTAACACTACAAGTGAGAATGATCTTGGAATTGTTGTAGATCAAAAGCTGAATGTCTGCCTTCCACGGTTCCCTTCCTTCCAAGGCTTCCATGCACGTGCAAGCCTCTGCCCCTCCCACACAGGGCTCTTCCTCTCCTGCAGACCCACCATGACTGTTTTTTGTCCCAGTCACAATTGGAACCTAGACATTGGGGAGGCACATGGGGGAAAGTGCACAAGGGACACAGCCTGCGCAGTGAGGCCGAAAATGAGGAGCAGCTTTGGAGCCAACAGTGCAATGTGGATGCGAAAAGAGCAAATGTGATTTTAGGGTGCATTAACAGAAGTACAGTCTCCAAATCCTGTGAGCTATATGAGTCCCACTATAGCACTGGTTAGGACTGATCTATAATACTGCGTCCAGTTCTGGACGCCACACTTTAAGAAGGATGCCAACAAACAAACACATTCAAAGGAGGGCAACAAGGATGATTAGGGGGCTGGAAACCAACAAGAATGAAGGAAGTTGAGCCTTAAGAAAAGAATACTGTGGAGACATATCAGGACTTTTCAAATATGGTACTTGAAAGCAAGCAACCCTCTAAGATGTCCACCTCTCTGGGCATGTACACATCTGCCCTGCCCCCCTCTGTGCAGGACCTTTCCTGCCCCCCCCCATTGTGACTGTTTTTGGTTTTGTCACAATGGAGCCCACTGTGTGTGTGGGGAGTCACATGCAAATGACTAGAAGCCCCATGCAGTGAAGAAACAACAACAACAACAACAACAACAACAACAACAACAACAACAACAACAACAACAACAACAACAACAACAACAACAAC